>CM042912.1:5030000-5345000 GCA_023653625.1 Triadica sebifera
TGTTTGAGTTGCATTTTTTATATGTTCTCAATTATGGTATACTATGATGTCTTCTATATTTAGAAACATGTTATAAGCATAAAATGCATATGGATTAGCATATGTGGCATGGTATATTGTAGGGTGATGATGGTTATGTATACATTCGTATACAAAGGCATGAACTAGGATACAAATAAGATAATAATTGGATGTAGTCACATGTTTGTAACACAATTCCATTCATAATATGCCTTGATGCTTTTTACATGGAAGCATGATATTTGTGTAAGCATATGTGAAAATTCATGGTTTAGCATATGATTCAAAATTATGGAGAAATAGCCATGAATACATGTTAAAACAAGAAGATGGATTATGTATGAGACTTTACATGAAACATGCAATCTATGAAATGTAGTGTTAATAAGCTTGAATGAATATTCATTTGTGTAATCATCCATATACATATATGTATTATATATATATATATGTACATACATGAACTATTATATAGAATTGGAAATTGGTATACAATGAAATGAATCATGAACATGTATATGGTTATGACAAATAAAATTATAAGTGTTACAAGTGATTGATGCCCATTTTTCTAATCCAGCACTAGAGTATGATAGATGGCAGACAATTAAGGGGGTTACAATACCATATATTCGATAGTATACTCAGTCATGGTGGATTAAGCTTTGGGAAAGCTCCAAACTTGAGAAGCTCAGTTGAGCATACATAGATAGAGGACAAAGTGGCTTAAGCTTGGATAAGAGCGACTTTGATCCTAATGTACATCCAGTTGATTTACGCACTCAGTCAAAATGGCTTAAGCTCAGGTAATAGTGCTTTTGACTTAAGAAGCTTGGATGAGTACATACATATAGTGACAAGGTGTCTTAAGCTCTGATATGATAGCTCGTATTTCACAACCCATATCTGGTTAGTCCAGTTTTAGAGTCTTGGGTGAAATAAAAGGAACACGATTTCAATTATTGACATGCTATGATGCGAATGTGGATGTATATATAAGAAACAAGTTAAGCCATGACTTTGTATAATCATGCATGAGAGTGATCATGATTGTGATAAATTCATTTACAGATATTAATAAGATTAATAAGTATGATTTATATGAATTATCTATTGAGTATGATTATGAATATTGGTATGATGTAAAGGGAATTATGGTATAAGATGATGCATGTTTACATGTTAAACTAGTGGTATCATCACTAAATACATTTATATGTGATTGTGTTTAAGAATGCATAGAAACAGAATTGCAGGCTATGCTTTGATATAAAAAAAATGCATTAAGAAGTTTATATGTCAAGTATAAATATTGAAAGAAAATGAACTAGACATGAGATTATGACATGCATATATGAAAACTGTTGTGATTATGATTTATACGATATGTATGCTCATATATATCACTAAGCACAAGTTACTTAGCATGTGGATGTTTCTCACACGCAAATTAGAGCTGGATAGTTTGTTGCTGATAGAGAATAAGAGTCCAAATAAAGAGTTAAATGAAAAAACTCAGTTTGGGTAGGTGATGCACCAATGGGTCCTGTATTTTTTAATTCATGTGTTAAAAAGGATTTATATTTGGGATGTTGTTTGTAAACTTTGAGGTTATTTGAGGCCCTTACATTATTTCAATGTGACAAAACATTTTATTTTTCTCTCATTTACTATTTTTCATATGGTTTTTTAAAATAGTCATCATGGTCATGATGTAAATAAAGTGATTTATAAAAGAACTTTCATTTCATTGGATTTTTATCACTGGGTTTTGTAATATTCTCTTATATAATTGGAATTATTATGATTACATGTGAGGGTGTTACACTTCATCAATCTATCTACAATTATCGATACGACATCATACTTTTTTAGAGTTACTAGTAACCAAATCACAAAATATATGGTGATATTATCACATTTCCATTTCAAAACTGTGTTCGGCTGCAGCAATCTTGATGGTACTTGATGTTCAATATTGACCTGCTAACATGTTATTCATATGGTTGTGTATTATGTGATATCTTTCTTTATACTTGACCGCTATTACTTACTTTTCAAGTCCTTATATATCTTGTTGCTTCCTGGGTGCATAACATATTTTTGTCTCATGTGCTTCTATTAGGATCATGTATTTGAAATTATCCACATTAGGCACACATAACTGGCTTTGGTAGTACAAACCACCATTTGGCTTAACTGTATACTCAAGTTTCTCCCCCTTAGAGACCAATTTGGCTATCTTAACTAACTTGGCATCCTGCTTCTGTGCATCTTTGATCTCTTGATTAAAGGTATGACGAATGTGCAACTCTGTTATGGTCTTTTTACTTAAGGCATCGACCACAACATTATCCTTTTTTGGATGGTAGTCAATCACACAATTGTAATTCTTGATCAACTCCAAGCATCTTCTCTATCTCAAGTTCAACTCTTTCTATGTAGAAAGAAACTTCAAGCTCTTGTGATTGTTGTAGATGAAACAATTTTCTCCATACAAGTAATGTTGCCATATCTTCAAATCAAACACAATCGCTAACTTTAGATCATGCATAGGGTAGTTCTTTTCATGAGGCTTCAACCGTCAAGAGGCATATCCAACAAATTTTCCTTCTTGCATCAAAGCATAACTCAATCCATTGTGAGAAGCATCACTGTAGATAACATACTCTTTGTCAGGGACTGGTTATGTCAGAACTTGAGCTTCCATCAACATACTCTTGAGTTGGTAACAATTATGCTGGCACTTGTTAGTCCATTTGAACTTACATTTTTTCTCAATAATCTGGTCAAAGGAGAAACAATCATAGAAAAACCCTTCACAAATCTTATAAAATATTTTGCCAAACCAAGAAAGCTTCTAAGTCACATTCTTGAGAGGCTTCCAATTAAAGATCGTCTCAACTTTGCTAGGATCCAATCTAATCCCCTCTACTGATACTATGTATTCAAAGAAAGCCACTTTATCAAGGCAAACTCACATTTGAAGAGCTTTTCATATAACTTCTGCTCTCTGAAGGTCTATAAAACAATTCTCAAATGTTGATCATGCTCTTCCTTACACTTGGAAAAAATATGATTGATGAAAATGATAATAAACTGATCCAAATATGGCTTAAATATTTGATTCATTAAGTCCATGAAAGTTGTTGAGGCATTAGTCAACCCAAATGGCATCACCAAGAATTCATAGTAGCCATATATGGTTCTAAAAATTGTCTTTGCAATATCCTATTCTTTGATCCTCAACTGATGGTACCTTGATTTCAAATCTATCTTGGAGAAAACTACCTCACCTTTCAATTGATCGAATAAATCATCAATCTATGGCAACAAATACTTATTTTTTATGGTCGCCTTATTTTACAATTTGTAGTCTATGCACAACCTCATAGACCCATCTTTTTTCTTAACAAATAGTGCTTGTGCACCCCAAAGAGATACACTTGGCATGATAAAACCCTTATCAATAGCTCTTACAACTGTGCCTTTAGCTTTTTCAACTCTGAATGTGCCATTCTATATGGTGTTGCTGATATAAAAGTTGTACTTGGAGTGAGATATATGAAGAACTCTATCTCTTTTTCGGAAGGAAACCCTGGTAGGTTATTTGGGAACACATATGGAATTCCTTCACTATTGGAATATCTTTAAGATCAAGACCTCCCTTTCTAGTATCAATCATATGAGCCAAGTAGGCCTCACACCTTTTTCTGATCACATGTTGAGCTTTCATCATGAAGATCACTTGTATTGACAATGGAAATCCTTCACATTGCATTATCACTTGTTCTCAATCAGAGGTATTAAGAACAACTATCTTAAATTGACAATCCACTTCTGCCTTATGTTTAGAAAGCCAATCCATGCCCAATATGGCATCATACTTATGGAATGGCAACTCAATCAAATCCGTGGGAAACTTTTTCACATACACAATCAAATGACAACCCTTGTTCACTTGATTGACAACTACAATATGGCCAAGAGGGTTTGTGATCTCAGTTTCCTAATCTAGATCCTATATCCTATATGATCATATTATTCTAACTAGGTGTGTTTGTGCATATGTAAGAATGTATTGAGTCGGGATCTATCAAAACACATAAATATGAGCCATGTAAAGAAAATATACCCACTATCACATTCATTGCCCTCTCTGACCCTCATGGCATAAGCTCTAGCTAGAGTCCTGCTGGGTCTCAGTTTGTTGACTGTCTCTAATATGGTATGACTGAGTTCTACTCTACCTCCTTTGGTCTGATTATAGTTCCAGACTTGGGCTAATTCCACTGTCTAAGTAGGTAAGACACTTGCCAATAAAATACAATCCCTTCTTAAATGATATCAGGCTCCATATCTAAAACAAGCTCTTAAAGCCAACTAGTACTCTCCTTTATTGTTCATATGGCATGTCTCACATAATGGAGCACTCTCACTTATCTTCTGCGTCTGAGTGTTATTGATGGTAGATGTGGCCCTAGAGGATGGTCCATTTTTGGTGAAAACTGACTGAGTTCGACTCTACCCCTATCCTCCGTTTTGAAACTACTTTTAAGAGAATCAAGTCCTCTTGTTAGATATCTAAGATATAATAGTTACTGGTCTCCAAAAATTCTTCCTGTACAACTCCTCTATCTTTCTTATTCTTTTTACCTACTCCACACTAATGGTGAAGGAAAACAACTTGGAGAAATCCTTATGCTGATAAGAGGCTACTAAATATCTGATGTCCTCATTGAGGTCATCTTTGAATTTACAGTATTTATTTGCCTTGTCCCTTATGATACTGGCTGCATAAGTGTGCAGCCATATGAACTCTCTCTTATACTCAGTTACTGTCATCCCTTTTGTTTCGAGTTGTGGAACTCTATCTTATTTTCATCCATATAAACCCAATGTACATACTTCTTCTTGAACTTGGCTACAAAGGATTCTTAAGTCGAAGGTTTAGGAGTTTGAGGCATTGCTAGGATTGTCTTCCACTAGTCATAGGCATGTTCCTGAATAAAGGAAATTGTATACTTATTCTTGTGATCCTTAACACACTACAGCTCCTCAAAAACCTTCTTAGTCTTTTCCAACCAAAACTCTATTGTAGCTGGATCATCATCCTTTTCACCCACGAAGTTTATAGCTCTATACTTTCTCAACTTATCAATCTGAAACTCTAGCTAAGGTGGAGGAGGTGGAGTTGGTTGTGGCACTAACTGTGCTATTTGTTGCAACAAATCCACCATCTATTATTTGAGTGGTATCAGTCCCTGAATGACCTATTCTGCAGTGTGTTGTGAAGGAACTGAAGCAGCACTAGAACCTAAGATACTAGCAACATTGGGCTTGTTTTTTGCCTGAATGTCGGAAGAGCTATTATTCTCAACCATGTTGTGTGGATCTATCTCCATATACTAACCTAATCCCTATAAGTTGAAAGATAAGTAGCGCATGTCAAAGTTATACGAGACATATTATGCATGCATCATAAACCTTGAACCAACTTAGGTCTAGAAATGCTTCAACCTAAGCTCTAATACCACTAAATGTAATGCTTTCCTATATATTTAGAATAATCTAACTATATAAGCGGATGTCACAAATTTTGTTAGTGTAAATCTGGATAAATTAAAACCTTTTACCTTTTTATGATTACTGTATCTTACTCAAATCCTTTTTCATTAATAACCTATTTAATTATAATCATCCTTTTATAAAGTATGCATTATAAACTTGAATGAAAGATCATAACCTTTTCATCAAAAACCATGTTTGGGCTTACACTAGCCCAATATTTGCTAAATACATATGATCCAATAAAACTACATGTTCTTAAAATATAAAGACATATGCAACTTGTAAAATCTATCTATCTATGCTCATATCCCATGACATTTAACAAAAACAAAAGATGCCATGAATTTATCAACAATTCTTGAACTTCATGTTTTCTCTTTAAACTTTGAATGAGATTGTTTCTTTTTCTATCAACCTAGATATACTAACTTTAAACCTACGTATAAAAAAAACACACATGCTAAGTAATCTCGTGCTTAGGGGTACAGATGTGCATAAAAATTCAAATATACATTCACGAAGTGTCATAGTAATTTCCATTCTCATACCATCATATTCATGTTCATGCTTTAATGTACATATACTCTACATATTACTATATGTCTTTTCATTTGTGAATTCATAACATGATATATTCGTGCATATATTTCAATGTTCATAACCAAGAAAAACATGCATAAAGCATGACCACATATCATCCATATATATAACTTCATGTTTCATACATCATAATTTGATCTCATTCCAATTTGTAATTTCATCTAATACTCTAAATCGAACTATCCAGATACAGGTTGTGAGACAGGAATACTCTCAACACCTTATCCACTAACTGTATATACCCATCCAAACTCCTCAAGTCAATAGCACTCTCAAAGTTTAAGTCATCTTGGCTAAGTATATAAAGCACTGCATGCATCTTAAAATCAAGGGTGCTCCCAGAACTTATGTCACTTTATCCTCAATATAAATTCCATTTATCATATGATCCTACTATATCGAAGATCCCTTTAATGGCATGTCATCTATCATATTACTAGTCCTAAGTTACATAAATGGGCATTAGGCATTCTTATCACTTTAACCTTTAATTTATCATATAATTCATCTTGTATCACCACACTTTAAGACTTATAATAGAACTTCGTACTTCATTTACATGTGATAATCCATATATTCATGTAGTTCATAACATACTGCCAATCATAATAAATATTGAAACATACCTATCATGTTATATCATTATAAAATCTGCACATTATAACCTCACTCTGCTTCACGAGTGTGAATGCCCATTCACGACCATGAAGGTGTCTTTCATGACTGGTTTACTTATGAATCAATTAGTGAATACTACTAGATGTTAAATGCATATTTCACAGGCGTGAAGTATGTCGTGACCTCCATCTTGAAATAAGCCATGAAATGGTTTGTTCGACTTGAACATTCCCTAGATAATGATTCACAGTTATGAACTCTTATCATGGACATGAATGTGGGTTTCTCAAGTGCAAGAACTCATTCCAAAATAGAGCAAAAACCACAACACATATAAGGGCTATAAAGATTAACCAATATCAATCACTCCTATTAATATTCAAGTGCATTTCTCATACCAATATCATGTCATTAATTCATTAGAACACATTTGAACCTTAAACATGCCAAAATTCCATCTTAAAAGCCATTAAATTCCATAGTTTGCATTTATGACATTTTATCATTAAATATCACAACTATGGCATTTTCTCATAAATAACATGCATTTACTTTATTAATCATACTTTCAACACATTTCATCACCTAAACATGCAAAATGGCAAGATTTGGAAAATTTAAATGCTCATATGTACATACCTCAAAAAATGGAGCATTAACAACTTCTAAGTTTCTTTAAGCTTATCCTCCCTCTAGGTATGTGTTCTCAAACTCTCTACCAATACCTAACACATCTAAAACATCTCCTTAAACTATAAAATCGAAAATCAAACTTAAAAGCAACTCTAAAACATAACTATAACCTAAAATCTCAATACCTCTTCCTTCCCTCTTTGATAACAAGCTTTTACCAAGGTTTTAATCTTTGAAAATATTGTGATTTTGCAAGAAAAAAAGGTGGAGAAGATGGAAGATGAGGTTATGGCATGTAAGGATGGATAAAATGGGGTGAGGAGTATATATATGGTAGAGATAAGGAATGGAAGAGAGAAAAGTGTGTCTTTCTTGTATGCTCATGGTTGACCAACATTCACGAATGTCACATGATCTTCAAGGGTGTGAATCCTCATATCATGTTATTTACGACCATGACAAACCATTCATAGGTATGAACCCTGGAGATCTCTAGATATTTTAATCAAATTCCCCTATTTAGATTAATCATCCTTTAACTACCTCTTTAAAAACTCATATCTTATGGGTCCACATTAGTAGGAGTTACAGTAATACATTATAATTATTTAAATTTGTGGCTTTTTTTGCTAAAAATGTTACTACAACATTTGGTTGTATTAATTTACATGTAAAATATTTAGTGATGGTGGATTGAATATCATATGATTTAAAATTAATGGAATATTTATTTTTATTGTTATTTAGTGACAGAAGCTTCAACCTTTTAATAAGGAAAAATTATGGTGGTAAATTGGTTTTAGTGAGAGTAAAAACTTGATATAAATAGAGGAAATTATGTTGATAACGTAACTTTTAGAGACAGACAATTATGGTATTATGAGAGTAAATTGCATTAGTAATGAGATTTTTAATGAGAGGAAAAAGTTTAACTAATAAAAAGAAATGATATTGATAATTAGATTTTAAATGAGCAGAAAAAGATTAAATAATGAGAGGAAGGCCTCATTTAAAAAATGATTTAAAGAAGGGAAGAATATTGATGCTAATAATATTAAATACGAGATACAAATACTATCATTAGTTACTTTTTTGTAAAGGAGGCAATAATAGGGAGTAGTGACGTAAAGTCTCTCCTCGCTAAGATGTTTTAATGATGGTAATTAGTCATTTAACAATTGAATTTCTTCTTGTTATTTGCTGATTTTCTAGTGGAGCTATTAGATATGTTAACTGAAGGGTTGCCTCCTAAGACAACTTATGATCATGTCAAAGGATCGGCATTATAGAAAAATCATGATTGACATTATGATATAATTATATGCATTATATTTGACTTTTTAGTTTAACAATTTAGACGTACTAATGAATCTTGTTAATTTATGATAAATTTATACATGCATATGTTATATGTTATGATGATGATAGCAAGATTTGTCTTTAATAAAACATTATTGTTGGACCATTATGATGTTGTTTTTTGGCAATCTCCCAATCCCACATCGGAAATGGGAGAGGGAAGAAGAAAAATATTAGCCTATAAAAAAGGCTTCATCCCCTCTTAATAATTCATCCCAAACACCAATCCCTCTACTTCTAAGATTTGTTGTATTTTCTCTCTCTCTTTCTCTCTTGTAATATTTCAATTTGTAATATTTCTTTGAAATAGTGGAATATTATTTTAATAGTGTCCGATGACGTAGGCATAATTAGCCGAACCTCATTAAATTTTGGTGTTCTCTTTATTTCTATTTAATAGCTATTGTCGAGTCATTTCTTTTAGTGATATATTGTGCTTTAAATTATTTAAGAAAAATTTTGTCACCAAGACTCTAATAATCTAGGGAAGTTGGTTTTTAAGGGAGACCATTTGTGACTCCACCAACTACCTGAGAATTTTTCTTTGTCTTAATTTTTGGCACAATTATTCATTTTGATGGAAACTAATCCGATTTTCACAACAATTGATATCAGAGCCAAGGTTACTGAGTTATATGCTATGTGGTTGCGGCGTAAGCTGATATTTCACATCATAAAGGTTTCCTTGGATTATGGGGTATTCCACATTTGATAGCTATTAAAAAGTCTTGAAGAAGAAATGGAAAGAAATGGACAAAAATCTACGATGGGCATAACAGCTTCTACTTCATCAATTTTGGCGAAAACTGCTATGGCAAATATGAGAATTGCAGTGGAGATTTTTGATGGTACAAGTCATTTCGGTTGTGGCAAGGTGAAGTTCTAGATGCCTTATTTCAGCAAGGCTTAGACATTGCCATTGAGGGAGAAAAGCCAAAAGGTGCAGATGAGAAAGAATGGAAGAAAATCAATTGTTTGACATGTGGTACAATTCAATCGTGCCTGTCCAGAGAGCAGAAGTATGCCTTTTGTAAAGAAACTTCTGCAAGTAAATTATGGAAGGCACTGGAAGAAAAATTCTTGAAAAAAAGCAGTCAAAATAAGCTCCATATGAAGAAAAGGCTGTTTAAATTCACATATGTTCCTGGTACCATGATGAATGATCACATCACCAATTTCAATCAACTTGTAACAGATTTGATGAATTTGGATGTGACTTTTGAAGATGAAGATCTGGCTCTAATGTTGTTGCGATCCCTTCCTGAGGAGTTTGAGTTTCTAGAAACTACTCTACTCCATGGAAAAACTGAGGTGTCTCTTAGTGAAGTATGTGCTGCAATATACAGCTATGAATTGAGAAAAAAAAAGACAAGAATGATAGCATCAGTGGAATAGCAAAAGCTTTGATAGTAAGAGGTCGTTCGAAAAATAAGAACAAGGGAAAGAAAGACAGATCAAAGTCCAGAGTGGGTAAAGATGAATGTGCCTTTTATTGAGAAAAGGGGCACTGGAAGAAATATTGTCCTAAGTTGAGAAGAAAATCTGGCAAAGGCAAGGTTGTTGCAGATTCAAATGTAGCTGAATGTGATAATTCAGATTTTTCATTAGCATTGATGCCATCAATAAGTAGTTCGACTGCTAGGATCCTGGATTCAGGTTGTAGCCACCATATGTGTCCTAATCGGGAATAGTTTTTCGATTTTAAAGAAATCGAAGGTGGAGTTGTCTATACAGCAAATGACAGCTCTTGCAAAACAACTGGAATTGGTTCAATCTAGTTGAGGAATCATGATGGATCAATCAGAACTCTGACAGACGTAAGATATGTGCCCAGTTTGACGAAAAATCTCATTTCTATGGGAATCCTTGGGAGAAAGGGTTTCACTATAATCATTAAAAATAAACTAATTAAGGTTATATATGGAGCACTTGTGGTGATGAAAGGAGTTCAAATGACCAACAACTTGTATTACTATGAAGGCAATACAGTCGTTAGAACAACAGTAGCAGTTTATAGTGATAACCATAAGTTAGAAACAACCAGATTGTGGCATATGTGCTTGGGGCATGCAGGAAAAAAATCCTTGAAACTTCTGGTGAATCAAGGATTATTGCAAGGAGTACGAACCCGCAGATTAGACTTATGTGAGCATTGCATCAAAGGAAAGCAGACGAGAGTGAAGTTTGGCACTACAATCCATGATACCAAGGGTATTCTGGATTATGTTCACTCAGATGTATGGGATCCTTCCAAAACTGCTTCAATGGAAGATAAACACTACTATGTTACCTTTGTTGATGATTGTTCAAGAAGAGTATGGGTGTATACAATGAAGACAAAAGATGAAGTGTTGGGAGTTTTTCTCATATGGAAGAAGATGGTAGAAACTCAGACGGCTAGAAAGATCAAGTGTCTTTGAACAAACAATGGCGGAGAGTACACAAGTGATCCCTTCATGAAAGTTTGTAAAAATGAAGGAATTGTTCAACATTTCACTATCAGAAATACACCACAACAGAATGGGGTGGCGGAATGCATAAACCGAACTTTACTGGAGAAAGTTCGGTGTATGTTGACTAATGTTGGATTAGGCAGACAGTTTTGGGTTGAGACTGTAACATACGCATGTCATCTCATTAATTGTTTGCCATCAACTGCTATCAATGGCAAAACACCTTTGGAGGTGTGGTATTGAAAACCTACTATAGATTATAATTCCTTACATGTGTTTGGTTCCACTACATACTATCATGTTAAGGAATCGAAGTTAGATCCAAGGGAAAAGAAAGCTATCTTTATGGGGATATCCTCTGGTATCAAAGGATATCGTTTATGGTGCCCAGAGATGAAGAAAATAATCTTTAGTAGAGATGTTGCCTTTGATGAGTCTACCGTATTAAAGGTAACAAAGGAGCAGACAGATGGTTCTCCACAACAGGTGGAGGAAACTCCAAAACTGGTGGAGTTTGATGGAAGAAGAATTGTTGATCCAACAATTGTAAAGTCAAATAAAATTACTCCTACGGCAGAAGAGGAGATAATGGTAGAAAATGGATCAGATGAGGAAGCAGAGGTTTCAGCACAAGAACTTCCTCAACAACTTGAGCCAATTGCACTATGAAAGCCGAAAAGGAATATTAAGAAACCTATTCGACTTGAAGATATGACTAATTATACATCTTCAGTAGATGATGAGATTTCTTCCACTTATTGTGAAGCTATTGAAAGCTCAGAAGAAGAAAAGTGGAAAAAGGCTATGGAAGAAGAGATGCAGTCCCTTGAAAAGAATCAGACATGAAAACTAGCAAGTTTGCAAAAGGGAAAGAAAGCGATTGACTATAAATGGATTTATGCAAAGAAAGAAGGATTTTCTGACAAGAATGATATCCGCGACAAGACAAGATTGGTAGCTAAAGGCTATGCTCAGAAAGAGTGAATTGATTATAATGAAGTTTTTTCTCCAGTTGTAAAACATTCCTGTAGCAGCACTCCCCACCGCCCGAACCGCACGTGCCCGGATGAGGGAGCACTGCTACCTCCGTCTTCCTTTTTTCAAATTTGCTATATATTTTTTTTAAACTCATGTATATATATGGATATAAACAAAAACCAGAGTACAATTTATTTATGTAAGATAGTAATTTTAACATCAGAGTAATTCTTAACAACTTTAAAAGTAAGTTTTACAAACTCTAACATTTCTTTAATATAAAAGCCAAATACAAAAATTTCAAAACTTGTAACCCACTTTCTCAAGGTTCAGCTGCTTTACTTGAATGGGATCACCGTTTGCTTTTTCTATCGTCTTCAGCTACCTTTCTATATATGCATGGAAATTAAACTCCACGCTAAGCTATAAGCTTAGTGGTGCATATAAATAAGGAAATATACTATATCATGCAACAAGCATTTTCAATTATCATTTTGTGCATTAAAATGTTCGCATTTTAATAGATGAAAATCCTTTCACAAATCTCCTATAGTATCTGGCTAGTCTAAGAAAACTTCTCACTTCTGTCACATTTTGAGGTGGTTTCCAATTAAGAATATCCTCGATTTTACTAGAATCAACTCGAATACCTTCCACTGAAATTACATGACCCAAAAAACTAACTGCTTCCAACCAAAACTCACACTTAGATAGCTTTGCATACAATTGTTTCTCCCTTAAAGTTTGCAATACTTTTCTGAGATGTTGGTCATGCTCTACTCGATCTCTTGAATAGACAAGAATGTCATCAATGAATACAACTACAAATTGATCAATATATGGCCTGAACACTCTGTTCATCAGGTCCATAAAAACTGTCGGTGCATTTGTCAATCCAAATGGCATCACCAAGAACTCAAAATGACCATAACGAGTCCTAAATGCCATTTTAGATACATTTGACTCTTTGATCTTCAGTCGATGATACCCCGATCGAAGATCTATCTTTGAAAATACACTTGCACCTTTTAGTTGATCAAATAAATCATCAATCCTAGGCAGTGGGTATTTATTCTTAACATTAACCCTATTAAGCTGCCTGTAGTCAATGCAAAGACGTAAAGTATCGTTTTTCTTCTTCACAAATAGTACTGGAGCACCTCATGGTAATACACTAGGTCGTATGAATCCTTTATCTAACATTTCTTATAACTGTATCTTCAACTCTTTCAATTCTATGGGTGTCATCCTATATGGTGTAATAGATATAGGAGCGGTGCCAGGTACTAATTCAATAGCAAACTCGATCTCTCGGTCGGGTGGTAGTCCTGGTAACTCCTTAGGGAACACATCAGAAAACTCACTAATAGTTGGGATGTCAGCCAACTTTGGACTTTTCTTTCGAGTATCAATCACATACGCTAGGTAAGTCTCACATCCCTTGTTGATGAGTTTTCTAACTTTCAACGTTGATATCACATTATCTGGATATCCTCTATACTCGCCCATCACTACTATTTCTTCTTGTTCTGAAACTTTAATTCTCATCTGCCTCTTTCCACAATCTATTATCACCTCATGGCAAGCTAGCCAATCCATTCCCAAGATCACATCGAACTCGCGGAATGGTAGCTCTATTAGATCTGCTGGAAATTTCCTACCTTGAATTTCGACTGGGCAACCCCTAAACACTTTACTAACCCGCACACTGTGTCCTAACGGGTTAGTCATACGAATCTCATATTCTAGAGTCTCTAGTTTTAGACCCTCTCGACCCGATGGTGGTGTGCATATGTATGAGTGTGTTGACCCAGGGTCTATCAATGCATGTATACAAGAGCCAAAGAAAAGGAATTTACCCGCTATGATGTCAGGTGCATCCTGCTCCTCTCGGCCTCGCATGGCATAAGCTGGAGCAACTCTACTGCCTTCAAGTCTCTCTACTGTGTCAGATCTAAACTGGCTTGGCCCTGCACGACCTCCTCTTCCTTGCCCTCGGCCTCGTCCTCTGCCTTGTCCCATAGTCTGTATTGGTACTGACTCAACACTCCCTGAACCTCTGCCAAACTGTAGCAATGGACAATCTCTTCTAATATGGTTATTGGAGCCGCATCTCATGCACACTCCTATCATAAACCAACACTCTCCTGGATGCAAACGACCACAATGCTGACACTTTGGTAGAGTGGTAGACCTACGGGATGCCTGTGTCAGTGCACTGGCTGCCAATGAAGTAGATCTTACTGGTTGTCCCCGTCTATAAGAATGAAATCTGCTGGAACTCCCAACCTGGAATCGGCCACCAAAAGATCTGGCTCTCTTGCCACTAGACTGTACACTTGGTTGTGGCGCTGATCTACTAACCCCACTAACTTGTACTGGCTGTTGTGTCACCAGGACTCTTTCAACCGTTCTAGTAGATGCTAGTAAATTGGGGAAACTCATCAGACGTAGGACTGAAACTTGTAACTTGATAGTATCCCTCAATCCATCTTCAGATCGTCGACATTTATTAGCCTCTGTGGACACAATACCACCAGCATACTTGCAAAGATGAGTGAATTCTCTCTCATATTCCGTTACAGACATATTCCTCTATTTTAGCATCATAAACTCTCTCTTCTTGTCGTATGTGTAGATAGGAGGAATATATTGTTACTTAAACTTCTCTAGAAATAATTCCCATGTCATAAGGTTAGGAGCCTCTGTGCTCTGTGATTCAGATCGCCACCAATCGTATGCATGCTCCTGTAGCAGAGATACTGCATATTCATATTTCTGCTCATCTATGCAGTGTAGTTGATTAAATACTTGCTCTGCTCGTTCCAACCAAAATTCTGACACTAAGGGGTCATTTTCTTATTTACCATAGAAATCAGATGCCCCTAATTTCCTCAGTCTCTCAAACTGTAATCTAGATGAATTGGATCGTGATGCTCTCTATAGCAGATCTATCATATTTCTCATGAGCTCAGTCTGACCCATATTAATAGTTGAATGTTCACGAAGTGAGCTGGCACTAGATCTCGGTGTTGTAGCTCGATGACGACTTGGTTGCGACAAAGCTCTTGCCTCGGAAGGCTCATTACTCTCAGCTTTTTCTATTACTATTCGTCTTGATCCTGAAGCCATATCCTGCCTATAACATAAAGGCAAAGGCCCTAATCAATAAAGCAACAACTCCAAAAATGCAATTGTGGGTACATTTCAAGAAAAACATTTTCAAAATTCATTTTAAAACAAATCCAAAATCGCCCAACCGGACTTTAATACGAAAATCCAGAAACACCAACCTGGTGCTGTGATACCAAAAACTTGTGGCGGTAGCCGCTTCCCCACCCTAATCGCATGCGTCCGGATGGGGGAGCGCTGCTGCCTTTGTCTTCCTTTTTCAAATTTGCTATATATATATATATTTTTTTTTTAAACTCATGTATATATATGGATATAAACGAAAACCAGAGTACAATTTATTTACATAAGATATTAATTTTAACATCAAAGTAATTCTTAACAAATTTAAAAGTAAGTTTTACAAACTCTATCATTTCATTAATATAAAAGTCAAATACAAAAATTTCAAAACTTGTAACCCACTTTCTCAAAGTTCAGCTGCTTTACTTGAATGGGATCACTGCTTGCTTTTTCTATCGTCTTCAGCTACCTTTCTATATCTGCGTGGAAATTAAACTTCACACTAAGCTCTAAGCTCAGTGGTGCATATAAATAAGGCAATATACTATATCATGCAACAAGCATTTTCAATTATCATTTTGTGCATTAAAATGTTCGCATGCATGACTATCAACATATTCCTATTTCATACAAGTATGAATGTCATGCTCATATAGACAATGTTATTTTTATTTACCTTAAATGGTAAATTATTCTGTGAATCTCTTTATCATTACATCTCAATCTCATGTCATCATCATTTTCTTATTCTTTTCTTTTTCTTATTTTCCAACATATCCTCGTTATCTTGCCCACATCACTCTAAATTTTGGACTGACTAGATACGAGTTATGGATCAAGAGCACTCACACAAGCTTATGCCACCCTATCAACTATCTGGCTCATAAGAGCTTCTCAAATCAATGGCACTCACACAAGCTTAGGCCACATTGATTGAGTATAATTTCATCATAGATGAATAACCGGATCAAGGGCGCTCACACAAGCTTATGCCACCTTGTCCTCATTTATATGTGCTCATCGGAGCTTTCTCAAGTCAGTAGCACTCTCACAAGCTTAAGCCACACTGACCGAGCATCCCAGACCAATGACACTCTCTGAGCTTAAGCCATATGGTTGAGGTATAGTACGGTACCATTCGCCCCCTTAATGACATGTCATCTATCCTGTTTCTAGTCCGCAAGTAGAGTAATGAGCTTCTTTATATTTTCACATCAATCAAATTCTCAATTTTCAACACATCAATATTCTCATATTTATCAACATCTCAATTTTCTTGTTTTGCAAACATATAGTCATACTCATACAAACTGGATATCATCTTTTCATTTATTTAACTAAACTCATCAATATTCTAATGTTTATCATCCGCATCAGATTTCATATAACATCCATGACAATTCATCTTTCTATATCACAACATAACACGTTCTCACCTCAATATATATATATATATATATATATATGCAATCATTCTTATTTCACTGGATAGACAAATAACTTTCACTTACTTACCTGAATTCTTCATTTGATAACCACATTCATAATTTCAAAAATAGAGCATTCACGACCGTGATTACTAATTTCACGCCCGTAATCCCAAGCCGTGAACGCTACTGGAATGAATTGCCCAAAAGCATTCACGGTCGTGATTACTTATTCACATCCGTGAATAAGTTCACTTTCGTGATTCCAACCTGTGAACGCTTCTGGAATGAATAGTACCATTTCCACTCAGAAGTCATAACCGTGAACCCTTAAGTTCACGCCCGTGACTCAATAGTCACACCCGTGACTTTCAGCAGGAAATCTGCATATTCACTTTTCATTCATTCTAACATCATCCAAATCATACCAAATTATATTTCATGCATTTCTAAGGTTCTTTACTCAACTTATTACTCTCTAATACATGTAAATGCCTTGATCATATAAGATTCTCTAACATGCATCATTAATTCAATGTCACACAAGGATCATACTCATACATGTCTAATCCTATGGTTTCATGTCATAATCATCATCATTCTTGAAATGTATTTATCTACAATCATTTTCAGCATGCATTATTTCAAACAAGAATAGGCTATTGCCTTAAGTTATGCACAAACCTTAATCTTTCTCCTTCACTCTTCTAGGTAGCTTTCTCTTTTCCTTTGATCCTTAGAGCTTGTTCCTTGTCACTTGGAACTCCTACAACATCATAATTCATTATTTCCATATGATTTTCTCAAGACCCTAACTCTCTTTTTCTCTCTCAAAACCCTAGTTTCTCTCTCCTTCCACATAAGTCTTGAATGAGCTCAAAATTCAAACTTCCTTTAGAAAAGATGGAGAAGAAGAGAAGATACTTCTTACCTTACACTTTTCTTCACTAAATCACCACTTTGGAGATTTTCTCTCTCTACCAAACTTGATTTTTCTTCCTCTTTCTTGTTCTTTCTAGCTTCATTAGGAGTTATGGAACATGAAGATCACCTTGTCTTGCTCTTTCCTTTATCTTCCCTTCCTTTCTCTCTCTAGAATCAAGGTGAGCTATGGAGGAAAAGATGTAGCTAGCGTGACTGGTGTAGAAAAGAGAGAAGAAAGCAGAAAATAAAGAGGAGAAGAAGAAGAAAAGAAAGCCTTAAATAGGGTACCCAAAAAGTCTTCATGTGGGACCCACCATTTGACCATTTTCTCCTAATTTTATACTTAATCAATATTAATTCTCTTCCTTTAATGTCATAGCCGGCCAAGCCAATTTAAGTGTCCAAATTAATATGTTGATTAGTAATTAATCTCATTAATCCTCAAATTTTTGGTAAATTGCAATTTGACCCCAAAACTTATCAAATTTTGCAATTTAGTCCTTTACCGTAAATCAACTTCTTTAAACTTTAAAATCACTTACTTAGGCATTTATCATTTAATTTAAACATTACTTAATCAATTTTTGTAAAAATCCAAATTTAGACTCTGATCAGTCAAACGCGTCAACTTCACAACACATGCGACTTGGGGCCTAAATTAGCGGATATTACATTCTCTCCCCCTTAAAATAATTTTGTCCTCGAAATTTACCTGTTCATTCGGGATTGAACAACTGGGGATACTGCTTCTTCATCACTTCTTCACTTTCCCACGTGGCTTCTTCAATTGTATGATTCCGCCACCAAACTTTAACTAGAAGGACCCTCTTGTTCCGGAGAACTTTCTCTTCATATGCTATTATAGCCACTGGTTCTTCCTCATAAGACATGTCTGTCTGTACCTCTATTTCCTCAATCAGTATAATGTGGGTTGGGTTTGAACAATATCTTCTTAACATTTAAACGTGGAACACGTTATGAATTCGGTCTAGTTTCGGAGGAAGAGGTAATCGGTAAGCCACTGGTCCTATTCTTTCCAGAATTTCATAAATAAATCTTGGGCTTAACTTTCCCTTTTTATCGAACTTCAATACCTTTTTCCATGGCGAAATTTTAAGAAATACTTTATCACCTACAACATATTCTATGTCTCGCCTCTTTAAATCGGCATATGATTTCTGTCGATCTTGTGCTGCCTTTAGCCTTTCCTTGATCACTTTAACTTTATCCTCAGTTTTTTGAACTATTTCCGGCCCAATCAACTTTTTCTCATTCAACTCGGTCCAACATACTGGTGTCCTACACTTTCTTCCATATAAATCTTTATCTCCAAAAAGTGATAAAAAAATGAGAATATATGTCAAAGGTTCCATATACAAATGTTGTTGGTAGCTTGATGTATGCAATGGTGTGTACGAGGCCTGACATTTCACATGCAGTTGGAGTTGTGAGCAGGTACATGCATGATCCTGGCAAAGGATATTGGCAAGATGTGAAATGGATTCTACGGTATATTCAGAATACTATAGATGTTGGTATAATGTTTGAGCGGGATGAGAAAATTGATCACTATATAGTTGGATATTGTGATTCCGACTATGCAGGTGATTTAGACAAACGTCGATCTACTACTGGTTATGTGTTCACACTTGCGAAAGCACCGATTAGTTGGAAGTCCACCTTACAATCAACAATTGCTTTATCTACAACAGAGCCAGAGTATATGACAGTTTCAAAAGCTGTTAAGGAGGCAATTTGGCTTCAGGGGTTGCTGAATGACTTGGGAATTGGTCAAAAGCATGTCAAAGTGCATTGTGATAGTCAAAGTGCGATTTGTTTAGCAAAAAATCAAGTTTATCATACAAGGACGAAGCACATCAATGTTCGATATCATTTTGTACGGAAAATTCTTGAAAATGGTGGGATACTACTTCAGAAGATTCTGACTGCCGAAAATCCCACAGATATGGCATCAAAAGTTGTGACAGGTGTCAAGTTCCAACATTGTTTGGACTTGATAAATGTTCTTATAATTGAAATTGGGCACTTCGAAGTGCATTTGGAGACATTACTGAAATTTGTAATATAAGAGTTTAGAGAATATTTGTTTGGAATTGTGAGATCGCCAAGGTAGAGATTTGTTATTTTTTTGCAATCTCTCAATCCCACATCGGAAGTGGTAGAGGAAGGAAAAAATATTAGCCTATAAAAAAGGCTTCATCCCCTCTTAATAATTCATCCCAAACATCAATCCCTCTAATTTTAAGATTGGTTGTATTTTCTCTCTCTCTTGTAATATTTCACTTTGTAATATTTCTTTGAAATATTGGAATATTATTTTAGTAGTGTTCGAGGACGTAGGCATAATTAGCCGAACTTCGTTAAATTTTGGTATTCTCTTTATTTCTATTTAATAGCTATTGTCGGGTAATTTCTTTTAATGATATATTGTGCTTTAAATTATCTAAGAAAAATTATGTTACCAAGACTTTAAGAGTCTAAGGAAGTTGGTTTTTAAGGGAAACCGTTTGTGACTCCACTAACTACCTGAGAATTTTTTTTATCTTAATTTTTGGTACAATTATCCATTTTGATGAAAACTAACCCGATTTCCACAACATATGATATATCTCATTAACTCTTAAAACTAATAGTGAGATGCATGGAAGGCACTCTGTCGATTGAAAACGACCTTAAATCCTATGAGTTTTTGCTTGATGGTGTTTTATAATTTAACTATGTGAAGCAAAGGATTTGGGTAAAATTTTTTGCATTAATGTTCTATTATTAAACTATTTTGTTGATTAATGTTACATGGACTAATGCTTTATTATTGAACAATAATGTTGATGAATGTTACATGGACCAAGTGAGAGAATGTAAGACTTTTTCTTTAAGATAATAGTTTATCTAAATTAAGAAGGTTTATTCAATTAACATTAAGTATGCATTCTATGTATGTGGTCTCAATTAATATTAAGATAAGGATTCCATGTATGTGATCTTAATTAATAGATTCCGTGTATGTGGTTTACTTAATCAAGAAGGTTTAACAATAATTATTGAGTATTAATCCTATTCGTCAAAAAAAAAATCTCTAACCATCAAGAGGTTCTCGAAACCAATTAATTGGCAAGGGGAGAGAAATCAAGTTTCTTATCAATATTTAAGTTTTCATCTTGGAGACCAATCAATCTAAATTGGAGCAAAGCGATAATCAATTTTCCAAACGAAATATCGTGGAAGCATGTTTTCCGACCAATTATATTTTTAGTGAAAATCATGTAATTTTGAAGATTCATGGATTCATGTTCATGTGTCTCATGTTTGTTTATACGATAATTTATAAACATTAACTCTTACACTATTAGCCATGCAAGAATTTAATGAGAGAAGAGGGATTAGAAATTTCCTACCTATACAAATAATACATAACAGTGGTTTCGATGTTCAAAATAATACTCAATTTATTAATTGAATGATATGGAAAATGATGTAAAATTCCGCTGAACTGATTTAAAAAAAAAAAAAAAACAACTTCAAACTGCATTTATGAAAGAGTGGCTAACATTGTGTCCAAAACCACTGGTTAGGCCAATTTCTTACGGCCACAAAATTGAAAATTTTTAACTTCAAAACACCGTTCGTTTTAATAGATTTTGAAACAATTTAGTAAAAGGATCACTTTGTATTGCTTTGTTTATTATCTTTTTGTACAATAGCATATCTGCTTCCTTCTTCTTCTTCTTCTTCTTCTTCTTCTTCTTCTTCTTCTTCTTCTTTCCAATTCTAAAATCAAGCAGCTAGAGCTAATGTACGAATATTACATGGAAAAATAAGATTAAGGTCAGAAGTATTATATATTACATCTGCAGCCATTGCATTTGAAGCTTCAGTAGGATGGAAAGAATCCCAAAACACAAATTCTCTCCTGTTTGGGCATACACTTTCATAATCATTTGCAATGCATTGACCATCCTCTCTTGTTTTACAGCATCCTGATGTCGAATTCGTAAACCCTACAAAGATCCACACAATTTATATTAAATGATAATTAATGTGCTTACATGGCAATATACAACAGGTCTAATAATAAAGGTATCGATTGGGTCTAGGCAAGTTTTTTTTTTTTAATAAAAATATTGGATATGTTTGAGTTGAAATTCATACCGGCTAAACTAGGGTTTGCCTTTGACATTTCTGAACTATTTACGAATACGATTTTTGCACCAGGTAACGCTTTATTTAATTGTTGGACCAAATCAACAAGCTTTTGGTTGAAAAGAAAAGATGCTTCATTTATTTGATTTACACACAGCGACCCATTTGCTGTACCATATTTTGCAATTACATGTGGGATGCAGCCTAGATTTGCCAATCCATTTATGACAATTTTTCTTGCTCCATAATCGTATAAGGTCTATATTAATCAAGAATAAATAAATAAATTAGTAAATTAGAAACAATAATCATAATTGATTTGTATTAATTGAAATAATAATGCTCATTAACCTTTATTTGTGTAGAATACTGATCGATGAGAACTTGGGCATATTGGTCAGGGGCAAATAGTTTGCTTGTTGGGTAATGTTGTGGTAAAAAATAGTTGTTGAAATAATCATTACTACCCATTCCAACCGAGTATAGACACTGATTTAATCGCTTAATAACATTGTCCTTATTATTTCCCATAAATTTAGATATGGCTGAGATTGTTATTAGGTGGTTTCTCAATTGCTGGTTCAAATTCACGTTCTGACCCTACAAAATTAAGAAAGCATTAAACTTACTGCTTTACTCATTGAATCTATATATAAGGTATAATACATAAATTTACTCTTGAACTTATTCTCAAAAGTCGTTTGTCATTCTTTTTTCTTCTCGAGTGACTTATTAATTAGACACTTGAACTTGTTTAAAACGATGCATTAAACACCTAATATTTTATCAATGACTTATTTTACTCTTAACTTGCATAAAATGACTTATTAGACAGTTGAAATATATTTAAAATGATGATATGATGTGTCATCTTCTAAGCAAAAAGCTCATTCTCCTTGTCATATAATGTACTTAACACATTTTTAAACAGTTCATAATGGGTCACTTGAAAAGTATATGATACCAAATGACTTTTGAGGAGAACTTCAATGGTGTGGTTATATCATAAGTGATATATATATATATATATATATATATATATATATATATATATATATATATATGATATTAATTTGTCACCAGATGCTGCCCGGTCTCGTCGCGAATGCCTGCTGATCCTGATGCATAGTTTACACCGTAGAGTAGGATCAAACCTCTAGCAGTCGCAAATGGGGGAATGGGATGGCCAAATCCCAGAAATTCAGCTGTCAATACATCAATTTCAATTAGCATATATGACAATTAATTAATTGTGACAAATACATATAATTATAATAGAAAAGAAACAAGACAACATACCTAGGAAATCAACAACATTTTTACCATTAGTAAATCTTCCAGAGGGACCATCTGGAAAATCAATTCCATAAGGTGGGTAATTAACTCTAGCTGAAGTATTGAGGTTATTATTGTTGCCATTATCTGCCAAGGAGTCTCCAAAAATGAAAAAACAAGGCACCACTGGTTTTGCATCAACCCAATTACATGAAACCACCAACAGAAAAAACACTAGCCACCTCCTCATTTTCGAATTCTAAAAGTTAAGTAAGAAATCCAACAAACTGGAAAGAATTTTATTGATCATATATTGTTAAAATTAATATATGATCGATTGAACACTACTTGTTCCGATTTGGTGTCGCTGTAGCAGTCCAAAATTCAAAATAATAAATAAAATAAAATAAAAAGAAGAATTAGAATTAGAGAAGTATGCAATGAACATACAGAAGTAGAATGTCATAAATAAAGATAAATTGAAGTTGTTCATTTTCAGATGGAAAAGGAGTTAACCGTTAGAATTTTAGTTTCTTCTAATTATACCTTAAATTTGAGGTTGACCAAAAGATAACTTCTGGCTGAATTAATTATACTTCTTTTATTTTAGGCAAAGTATGTGTTGCTTATGTTCACTCTAATGTGAATCGTACAATTTCTAAACTAATACAAATTAGGAAAAGGCCACTGGCTGAGCAATTAAGTACTCTAATTAATGGTGAAATTATTGAAAATATGCTGATTTTACAAAATCTTAATTTAGTTTTAAATTAAATTAAATAAATTCATAGTTAATACTTAATATTAAATAAATTGATTTTTAAATATTAAAATTAATTTTAGAATAATTTTTATTCAATTTAGCAACTCAAAGTAACAGAAAGTCTATATAAATATTTCTTAAAATCGGATTATTGAATTGCTTTCAGGACTCTAACTCGATTCTAAAACTTTCATGTCAATTTCGAGTGGATCAATTTAGGTTATATTTAATTTCAGGTCAGGTTAAAGTTAATATTTCTTAGGTCGGATACAGGTTGGGTTTTCAGATTAAGTCAAATATTGCAGGTAGCAATAAATTTCAAAATTTTATTATAATTTTTAATGGAAAAAAATATTTGCTACTTTTTCTGTATTACACTAACAATAAAAAAGTAGTTTTGGCAGCATTAAACAAAAAAAAATTATTTAGCAATTTAAAATCAATTAATATTGAAGTAAAAAATAATAAAATAAAATTTAGCTAGTAATCTTTAAGTTTTATGAATAGAAAAAAACTTTAAGAAATTTTATGCATCTTATCTCACAAATTTTCAACTTAACATGCTGTTATTTAGTAAGTAATTCAAGAAAAAAAATTATTATTAATTTGAATACAAAATAAACTAATATATTATAAAATAATCTAATTATACTATAATTATTATAATACAAAATAAACCAATATATCATAAAAAATTAAAAAATAGATTTTGAAAGTCTAGGATACAATATATTATAAAATATTATTTATAAAATTTAACAGGGAACTTTTGTCTTCATTTAAGCCTGCCAATATACAATTACAAACAACAATAAAAGTAAATCAATCAATAATTAGTTGGAGATACGCCACTTGCAGATACTGTTTCTGTTCATAATAGGCTATTTCTTCAATTGCTCGGTCAATGAAAGAAAGAATATATGCTCTAAATACATTTTGAATTCTTTCAGGATTCTCAATGTATATTTTAAATTATTACCCAAAAAAGTAAAAAATCATTAGTGAAATTTTAGTTAATATTGAATTTTTTTATTAATTATTGCAATATCACCGAATCAGTCTAAAATTTCAATGGATGATTTATCATTAAAATATACTCAAGTTCTCACCTTAAAATTTTGGAATCGTTAATTTTGAATTTAACATAAATTAAGACGGATATTATTCTACTTTATATTTTCTTTTCCTCCTTAATTTGTTTATTTTCCTAGTAGCAAATTAAGGAAACTACTAGAGGAGTTAATAAAAGTATTAAAAAAATAAAAATAAAAATATCAACATTGGAAGGAAATTTCTGGTCGCTTGAATTACTTGTTAGCAACAATCCAAATACATAGATATTGTTTTAAGAAAAAGATGTTTGTTATAATCATCTGCGGGTGTTCGGTTGTAAGGTTTGTTGAACCTTGAGGGGTATTTCCATAATTTTGATACTAACAAATAAAATAGCAATAATGTATTTAACATACTTGTTTTCTAAGTTTATTGAACAGAGTATGGAACATGATGCAAGAATGGAGAATGGAAGACTAACCTTAAAAAGACAAAAAATGAAGAAATAACATGTTCACGCCCGTGACCTTTTTATGTCACGCCCGTGATAAAGCTTAGCACCAACTACCCAATATTTAAAGTTCACGACCATGAAAGATCATAGCAACCATGAATGATCATATCAATCACACCCGTGAGAAAACATGTCAAATTCCTCCAAAAAGTTTCACGGCCAGAGTCACACTTGGACCACGACTTGGAAGGATGTTCACGCCCGTGAAAGAATAATATCACGTCCGTGATCAAACACTTCAAATTCTTTCAGAATACTTCACGGCCAAAGTCACCACTCAAGTCACGGCTTGGAAGAACAGTCACAACCGTGACACACATATTCATGACCATGAAAGAGGAAAGAGAAACATGTCAGACGTGAAATTAAGAGTTGGTGCAATGGCTATTTTAGCATTAAATGCAACCAAACGGCTATAATTCACCATGGAAGTATAAATGCAAGTCATTTATGAATCCAGAACAAGAAAATAACAAATACTTCAAATCAAAATCTTGTTATAGCCATTTGTGCATTTATTACTTTCAAATAAACATTAATTCTCTGTAAAAAATCTTTTTACTCATTATTTTCTGAGCATTATAGATTTGTGAGTGTTTCTCTTTGTAATCTACTACTCAAGTGAGTTTGGGTATATTGGGTTAAGAGTAGAACACTTGTAAGGGTTATTTGTGTGAGCCTTTAAAACACAAGGAATTGATTTATTGTCTGAGCCATTAAAACACAAGGAATTTATGGGTTAGGTGTGATCAATTGATAAAAACACCATAGTTGGGAGTGAGCTTGTAAAACTCCATTGTAACACTTAGTGTGTTAGTGAAACTCTCAATTGGGATTGGGAAGAGGAGTAGGGTTTGTTAACACCCGAACCTCTATAAAAATTCCTGTGTGATATCTTCATATCCCTACTTTACTTAACTTTTATTTCCGCACTTAAAAGTTAAGAATTTTTAATATCCAATTCAACCACCTTATTGGTTCAATTTCTAGGCAACAAGGCTTTTGTGCACATCCCTAAAGATGAGAGGTCCAAGCTAGATGTTAAAACATGATAATGTGTTTTTATTGGTTATGGCAAAGATCAGCTTGGTTATAAATTTTAGGATCCAATGGAGAAGAAACTTGTCAGAAGTCGTGATGTTGTTTTCATTGAGAATGAGACCATTGAAAATATTGTCAGGAAAAAAAAGGATGTTTCTAATTTTGATGGTGGCTCAACCAATTTGGAATTGATTCCTCCAATACCGGTACCAAGACATATTGGGGATGAAGATCATGTTGATCTGTTTGAATCTCTACCAAAAGAATAAAGATTGACAAAAGATCACCCTAAAGAGCAAATCATTGGTGATCCTACAATGGGAGTAAGTACTAGATCTCATCTAAAACATTTAGTTTCTAATCTTGCCTTTGTTTCTCAAATTGAGCCTAAAAATATTGATGAGGCTCTTAATGATGAAAGTTGGTGATTGCTATGCAAGAGGAACTCAACCAATTTGAGATAAGTAAGGTATGGACCTTAGTACCTAGACCCAAGGACCATCAAATCATTGGAAGCAAATGGGTATTTAGAAATAAACTAGATGAACAAGGTTCAATAACTAGGATTAAGGCTAGGTTAGTTGCAAAAGGATATAATTAGGAAGAAGGAATAGATTATGATGAGACCTATGCTCCTTTAGCTAGACTAGAAGCCATAAGAATACTTTTAGCATATGCATGCTATATGAATTTCAAACTCTTTCAAATTAATGTAAAAAGTGCTTTTTTAAATGGTTTTATAGAAGAAGTTTATGTAGAACAACCATCAAGTTTTGAAAGCTATGATTTGCCCAACCATATATTTAAACTTTCAAAAACTTTATATGATTTGAAACAAACCCCAAGAGCTTGGTATGAAAGACTAAGTTCTTTTATTTTGGAAAATAATTTTACAAAAGGGAATGTTGACACTACTTTATTTATTAAGAGCATAAGCATGATATTCTAATTGTTCAAATTTATGTTGATGACATCATATTTGGGTCTATTAATGAATTGTTTTGCCAAGAATTTGCTAAGTGTATGACTAGGGAATTCGAAATGAGCATGATGAGTGAGCTCAAATTCTTCTTCGGTCTACAAACAAAAAAAAGTCACATTTAAATGTTGTGAAAAGAATTTTAAAATACTTACATGGCTCATTGCATATAGGTTTATGGTATCCTAGAAATTCATCCTTTCACATAATAGGATAGTCAGATGCTGATTATGCTAGAAGTCTTTTAGATAGAAAAAGTACTTCAGGTACTTGTCACTTTATTGGAGAATGCTTAGTTTCTTGGTTTAGCAAGAAACAAGTTTCAGTTGCTCTTTCTACCGCTGAAGCAGAGTATGTGGCAACAGGATGTTGTTGTACATAAATCCTTTAGATGAAACAACAACTTAAGGATTATGGTCATAGTATGGACCATATACCTATTAGATGTGACAATACAAGTGTTATAAATCTATTTAAGAATCTCATTCAACACTCTAGAAGTAAGCATATTGACATAAGACATCATTTTATTAGAGATCATGTTCAATATGAAGATGTTGTATTAGAATTTATAAACACACACAATCAATTGGCAGATATCTTTACTAAGTCTCTAAATGAAGAAAGATTTAATTTCATAAAAAGAGAGCTTGGTGTGATTGATGGATTAACTTTATGATTGCCAAAATTGTCGAACCTTGATTAATAATCTAGTGTTATTATCTCATCTTTTAAGGTAAGAAGTAGCTAAATTGATAGAAATATATGTTATAGGGGATAGAAGCACCTTAGAAATCCTTTGGTCTTGTTTTAAACTTAGTTTTATTTAATGAGAATTTTAGGCAATTCACGCTCATGACATATATTCACGGTCGTGATCATAATTGCCAAAAGCTTCAGTAGCTTTCACGCCTTGCTTCATGACATGCTTCACGGTTGAAGGTAATGAAGACTATGTTTCATGCCCATAACCTTTTTCTGTCACCCTGTGAAACCCTTTGTTCACGACCGTGAACATTTCCACCCAAAACTTACAGAAGTGTTCACGCTTTGTGTCACGCTCTGTCTCACGGTCACAAGTAGTGAAGATTGTACTTCACGACCGTGACTCATTTGTCACCATCATGATATTTCATCATTCACGCCTGTGACCATTAAATTTCATGACTGTGAATCGTTTCACATCCCTCATCACGGGTAGAGTGCCTCTTCAGCAAACCGTGAACACGACATTTCACGCCCATGAATTACCATTCACGACCATGAATATGTCGGCTATAAAACATTTTCTGTCGTTATTTCTCTCATTTTCAACTTTCCAACTTCTGTCATTTATCACCATTCAATACCATTTCATAGATTCTGACCCCCTGGCAACTCACTCCATCTATAAATACCTTCAAAAACTATTTTCATCATCAGAAATCAAAACTCACTAGGTTCTATTCAAACAGTCCATCAGATTTTCTCTCTTCAAAAATATTTTTCACAATAAAAAATGGAACCTGACTCCTCTAGAGGTACCAGAAAGAAGTCTCATGATCCAAAGGTACATGGACTACCTTCTAAATATTATTCTGGAGCACTGTCATCCAAGGTACTCGGTTCTCAAGCAAGGACCACTGCTTTCCTCTCGATCATTTGAGTGGCACACTGTCAGGACCCTTGGTCTCGAGACAAGCATGACGGAACAACTCCAGCTTGTCATCTAAAAGATTTTGTTGATATCCATCAACCGACACTAAGGGAACCAACTCTCAAGTTCCTTAGCACTCTGCAAGTCTTTCCACCGGCACAGTAAAATTTCAACTCTGCAAGCATCCGAACACCCTCACTGCCATGGAGTTTGATGACATGTTCAACCTTCCCTCTAATGGTATCCTTAATGAGAGTGAGGTGGAGTTCTATGCAACTCAGGCATGGACTCATTTCGGGGTCGACTGCAGCTGGGACGTCAAGAAGATGAAAAACACCCACCTTTAATCACAAGTGCATAAGTACTTGCATAGGTTTCTAACCTATAGCATTTTTTCCAGAGATGACAGCAATGGATCGATTCAAAAATCTGAGCTCTTTCTCTTGGAGATGGCCCGAAGAGGCCTAACAGTGGCTTTATCTCGATGGTTAGCAAACCATCTAATGTTTATTACCACGAAGTCCTCCAGAGACATTTTGATTGGTGGGTACATGACTCACCTTGCTACAAAGCTTGGGTATTTGAAGATAGAGGATCACCACTTCAACCTTATACCAGCACATCCTCGAGACCAACTAGACGTCGAGTCATTTATCAAAATGGGAGCGGCAGTTCGCATAGTTCATGAAAACAACATCTACTACCACTTCACCAACATAACTAGTGAGATTATTTGGGAGGACAACGATTCGAACGACATCAAAGCTGGCCTCCAAGGAATCCAGCAGAGGAAGAGAGTTCGAGTTGAGACGGCAACCCTAGAGGTTGAGCAGGAAATTGGACAATCCTCGGCCTCCACATCGAACTTGGCTCAGCAGCTGGCTGACCTATTAGCACTAAATTTTAACCAATTGCAGGCTTCAATTGATGAGAGATTAGAGAACCTCAAGGATTTCATAGAGTCTCGTATGGAGAGCCTCTAGGCGGAAGTAACTCGCCTTAAAAATGGGATGTCCGGCTCCAAATCTAGCAAGACTATATTTTTTCTCTGCTTTGTTAATGTAGGACTTTAAATTACTTTTCAAAACCTTGTACTTTTTTATTTCATATCAATATAATTGCATTAGTTTTCCCTTATGATTTATCTTTTTTTTGTTCTTTTTATTGATGACAAAAGGGGGAGAACCTAACAATATATTATATTTAAATTTAAATACAATATATTTGATATACTTATTTGAATTAAATGAATATGCAAGTATGCAAATGAGTTAATATGCCTTGAATTTACCTTAAGTATAATTTGCATATACCTTGATGCAAGTTACATGAATGAATATGCTTGATATACTTTGAATATACCTTAAATATACTTTGCATATACTTAACTAGTTTTAAGTAAAAATTTGGTATACATTGGATATACCTTGCATATAACTTGCATATACCTAAACTAGGAAGCAAGCATTCATGCTATACTTCATCATTCTTTACAATTCTTGCACTTCATTAATTTTTTATCTTAAGCATCTTTTGAGGGAGATTCTCAAAAGCACATATTGCTAGATTATTTGTCACCATCGAAAAGGTATTTTCATCATTTTGATGCTAACAAATAAAATAGCAATAATGTATTTAACATACTTATTTTCTAAGTTTATTGAACAAGGTATGAGACATGATGCAAGAACGGATAATGGAAGACTAACCTTAAAAAGACAAAAAATGAAGAAATACCATGTTCACGCTCGTGACCTTTTATGTCACGTCCGTGATAAAACTTAGCACCAACTACCCAACATTTAAAGTTCACGACCATGAAGGATCATAACAATTGTGAATGATCATATCAATCACACCCGTGAAATAAAGTCACGCCCGTTAGAAAACATGTCAAATTTCTCCAGAGAGCTTCACAGCCAGAGTCGCCACTTGGACCATGACTTGGAAGGATGTTCACACCAGTGAAAGAATAATGTCACGCCCATGATCAAACACTTCAAATCCTTTCAGAATGCTTCACGGCCAAAGTCACCACTCAAGTCACGGCTTGGAAGAACAGTCACGACCATGACACACATATTCACGACCGTGAAAGAAGAAAGAAGCATGTCAGGCGTAAAATTAAAAGTTGGTGCAACAGTCATTTGCACATTAAATGCAACCAAACGGCTATAATTCACCATGGAAGTATAAATACAAGTCATTTATGAATCCAGAACAAGAGAATAGCAAATACTTCAAATCAAAATCTTGTTGTAGCCATTTGTGTACTTACTACTTTCAAATAAACATTAATTCTCTATAAAAAATATTTTTTCTCATTATTTTCTAAGCATTATAGATTTATGAGTGTTTCTTTTTGTAATCTACTACTCAAGTGAGTTTGGGTATATTGGGTTAAGAGTAGAACACTTGTAAGGGTTATTTGTGTGAGCCTTTAAAACACAAGGAATTGGTTTCTTGTGTGAGTCATTAAGACACAAGGGATTTCTAGGTTAGGTGTGATCCATTGATAGAAACACTATAGTTGGGAGTGAGTTTGTAAAACTCCATTGTAACACTTCATGTGTTAGTGAAACTTCCAATTGAGATTGCAGAAAGGAGTAGGGTTTGTTAACACCCGAACCTCTATAAAAATTCTTATGTGATATCTTCCTATCCCTACTTAACTTTTCTTTCCGCACTTAAAAGTCAAGAATTTTTAATATCCAATTAAACCCACATTCTTGGTTCAATTTCTGGACAACAAGGCTTTTGTGCACATCCCTAAAGATGAGAGGTCCAAGCTAGATGTCAAAACACGGTAATGTGTTTTTATTGGTTATGGAAAAGATCAGCTTGGTTATAAATTTTAGGATCCAATGGAGAAGAAACTTGTCAGAAGCCGTGATGTTGTTTTCATTGAGAATGAGACCATTGAAAATATTGTCAGGAAGAAAAAGGATGTTTCTGATTTTGATGGTGGCTCAACCAATTTGGAATTGATTCCTCCAATACCGGTACCAAGACATATTGGGGATGAAGATCATGTTGATCTGTTTGAAGTAAATGATGTTATCATTCATAACCCAAAAGATGATGTTGAAGATGATGATGTTCATCATCAACCAACACTTATACCCTCCCCAGTTCCTTTGAGAATAAGCAGTAGAGAAAGACGACATTCTACAAGGTATCCAGAAAATAAGTTTGTATTACTCACTAACGGGGGAGAACTAGAAAGTTTTGAAGAAGCTATGGCTGATGAATACAAGCAGAAATAGGTTGAAGTCATGCAAGATGGAATGAAATCCTTGTATTAGAATAAGACATTTGAACTGGTGAAACTACCAAAAGGCAAGAAAGCTTTGAAGAATAAATGGGTGTTCAGAATCAAACATGAAGAGAACAGTTTCCATCCAAGATTCAAAGCCAAACTGGTTGTCAAAGGGTTCAACCAAAGGAAAGGGATTGACTTTGATGAGATTTTTTCACCAGTTGTAAAAATGACATATATCTGTACAATGCTAGGGTTAGCAGCAAGTCTTGACCTAAAAGTTGAACAAATGGATGTCAAAATTGATTTCCTACATGGTGATTTGAAAGAGGAGATATACATAAGGAAAAAGAGGAATATGTTTGCAGATTGAAGAAAAGCCTTTATGGCTTAAAACATGTACCAAGACAATGGTATAAGAAATTTGAGTCTATTAGGGAGGAGCAATGCTACGAAAAAACTCCTTCAGACCATTGCATTTTTGTGCAACAATTCTCTAATGGAGATTTCATCATTCTTTTGCTCTATATGGATGACATGCTAATTATTGGCCAGAATATTTCCAGAATTAACAACTTGAAAAAATAGTTGAGTAGGTTTTTTCCATGAAAGACTTAGGGCCAACAAAGTAGATTCTTGACATGAAAATTATTACAGACAGGAATTCCAAGAAATTATGGCTATTATAGGAGAAGTACATTGAGAAAGTACTTCAAAGATTTAAAATGGACCAAGTTAAAGAGGTTAGTTGTTCTCTTACTAATCACTTTAAGCTGAGTTCCAAACAGAGTCATTCTACAAATGAAGAGAAAGATGAGATAGATAATATTCCATATGTTTCAGCAGTTGGAAGTTTGATGTATGTTATAGTGTACACACGACCAAATATCGTTCATGCAATTGGAGTAGTGAGCAGATTCTTTTCAAATCCTAGAAAGGAACATTTGGCTGCAGTAAAGTAGATTTTAGGTATTTTCGAGATACTTCCAAAATATGCTTATATTTTAGAGATACCGAACAGGTGTTGATTGGATACACAGATGCAGATATGGCTGGTGATGTTGACTTAAGAAAGTCTATATTAGGATACTTGATCACTTTTGCAGAAAAAATTGTGTCATGACAGTCAAAAATTACAGAAATGTGTTGCATTGTCTACTATTCAAGTAGAGTTATGGATGAAGAAGTTCTTTAAAGAATTTCAATTGCAGCAAGAGAGATATCAATTGTTCTGTGATAGCTAGTGTGTCATCCATCTTGGAAAGAATGTCTTCTTTCACTCAAGATCAAAACATATTGATGTGAGGTATTACTTGATAAGAGATGTGATGGAGAATAAGCTATTATAGATTGAGAAGATTCATACAAAGAAAAATGGATCAGACATGTTGATAAAAATTCTACCAATATCATACTTTGAATTATGTTGATTAGCTGCTGAAATAGTGGAGCCCCCATATTGTCGAGAGGGAAAATTTTGTTAGTCAAGGACGACAACCACATTTGTTGAAGATTTTGGTTTATGGGTCCCTCCAATGTGAGGCCTCTCATATATTAACTTAAAAAAAAAATCAAAAATCAAACTTTGAAGCTCCACCGAAATTTGTGTGGACTTTTGTCCACTGCCTATTCCTATAGAAGGCACATATTGTTTACCTTTAAAAAACACAATTTGAGACTGCAAATTCATTTGAGAAAGGTAGAAAAAGGAAAAAAAATCAGAGAGAAATTTTTCCTGTTTGAGAGAGTAGGTTTTTAGAAAATTTTCCAAAAATTAGGGAGTGACAAAAAATAACGAGGATAATATTTTTGTGGTATTTTTGGGAAACACTTGTATACCACTTTTTTTTGAATTTATCTCAAATTATTGTATTACCTCTAATATGTATATAGGAAAATTTCTCTTTTTATACCCATTAATTTTTATTAGTGGAAGAAAAATATTCAGAATTTATCCCATGAACTAACCCAAATTTAAGGTGAACCATGTTAAATTGTTGGTGTTAATTTTTGCTCATTATTTTATTTCGTATTATTTGTGTTATTTTACGATTTATGTCCAATAGTATATTTATCTTTGCTTTGCATTATAATTACTACAATGAACTGACCGTAATTAAAAAAAAAAAACATTGTTTCTCTTTACTCTTTTTTTCCTAGAAATTCAAAAACAAAATGGTGCAATTTTATATATATTTCAACACCTCTTTAAATATAAACAAAGATATTGTGCAAGCAATAATCTAACCATTTTCTTCTTTGTACCTTCTCTATACTATAGCTCTAGCAAATGGAGATTCTATCTTTGGCTTCACACAACCACCACTAGCATCCACAATCTTTAATTTCTTCTTGTCTAGTGCAGGACCAAAGTCAATCCTTGCATGATATGTTGTTACTCTGATCCTTTGCTCTTTGAAACTATGAAACAATATTAAAAGAGGAAGTATTGAAAGAAGGAAAACATATTTTAATGTGGTTGAAAAAAAAGTGTATTTTCTATAGAAAATTTTTAGCAATAAGATGCATACAGAGAAGGAAAGAGAGAAGGTTAAGTAGGAGTGGAGCTGCATTTATAGGAACGGGCTCACGTGACCCCACAAAAATTTTTTAAATAGTTTTATATATAATAGGGTTATAATAAGTGACTTCACAAAAAATTAAAAAAGTGGTCGTACATATATAATTGCTAACATTATATATCTTTTTTTATTATTTTTTCATATAATTGTCGATAGTTATATCATTTTATATACATAACCATATGTTTGTTAACAATTATATAATTTTTACTATATGTTTCATATAATCGATAACAATTATATATTATTTTATATGTAAAATTATATAATTACTACCAATTATATGTATAAAAATAACTTTGCAATTACTATTTGAATCCATTTCTTTTTATCTTTATATGAATTTTTTTTTATCTTTATATAAAATTACATGAAAAATGAAATAAAAAATAAATAAAAAATTATTGACTTAATTCCAAGTTGCATCGAAACGTATAAATGTTGACTAATCTGATTAATATTTAACGTGATAAAATGAAATAGTTGAATAATTAAAAATTGATATTATTCAGGAATACAAATTGAATGCTAAAATTATGCATTGAATTTCTGGTTTGAGTAAGCATATTTACAAATATATTGGTTTACTAGCCAATAAGAATAAATGACAATACACTTGGGAAAAGCCATTGAAAATGTTGAATTTTGACAATCTTTCAATCCCACATCGTAAGTGGGAGAGGAAGAAAGAAAAACATTAACCTATAAAAAATATTTCATCCCTTTTTAATAATTTATCCCAAACACCAATAACTTACTTCTGAGATTAGTTGTATTTTCTCTCTCTCTTGTAATATTTCACTTTGTGATATTTCTTTGAAATAGTAGAATATTATTTTAGTAGTGTTCGAAGACGTAGGCATAATTGGTCGAGCCTCGTTCAATTCTGGTATTTCCTTTGTTGTCTATTTAATAACTATTGTAGGATAATCTATTTTAGTGATATATTGTGCTTTAAATTATCTGAGAAAATTTTTGTCACAAAGACTTTAAAGAGTCTAAGGAAGTTGGTTTTTAAGGGAGACCATTTGTGATTCCACAAAACTGTCTAGGAATTTTTTCTTTGTCTTAATTTTTGGAACAATTATTCATTTTGGTGAAAACTAACCCGATTTCCACAACAATTGGTATCAGAGCCAAGGTTACTGAATTATACGCTCTGTGGTTACGGTGTAAACTGATCTTCCATATCAAAAAGGTTTCCTTGGATTCTTGGATATTCCACATTTGAAAGCTATTAAATAGTCTTGAAAAAGAAATGGCAAGAGACGGACAAAAATTCACGATGGACACAAACAACTTCTACTTCATCAATCTTGGCGAGAACTGCTGTTACAAATACAAGAATTGCAGTGGAGATTTTTTATGGTACAGGTCATTTCAGCATGTGGCAAGGTGAAATTCTAGACGTTTTATTTCAGTAAGGTTTAGACATTGCCATTGAGGGAGAAAAGCCAGAAGGTGCATATGAGAAGGATTGGAGGACAATCAATCATTTAACATGTGGTACAATTCAATCGTGCATGTCCAGAGAATAAAAGTATACCTTTTGTAAAGAAACTTCTGCAAGTAAATTGTGGAAGGTACTGGAGGAAACAATTCTTGAAAAATAGTAGTCAAAATAAGCTCCATATGAAGAAAAGGCTATTCAGATTCACATATGTTCTTGGTACCACGATGAATGATCATATCACCAATTTTATTCAACTTGTAGCAGATTTGATGAATTTGAGTGTGACTTTTAAAGATGAAGATATGACCCTAATGTTGTTGGGATACATTCCTGAGAAGTTTGAGTTTCTAGAAACTACTCTACTTGGAAAGCTAATGTGTCTCTTAGTAAAGTATGTGTTGCACTATATAGCTATGAATTGAGGAGAAAAGACAAGAAGGATAGTACTAGTGGAGCAGCAGAAGCTTTGATAGTAAGAGGCCATTCAAAAAATAAGAACAAGGAAAAGAAAGACAAATCAAATTCCAGAGTGGGCAAATATGAATGTTCCTTTTATTGAGAAAAGGGACACTGGAAGAAAGATTGTTCGAAGTTGAGAAGTAAATTTGGCAAAGACAAGGCTGTTGCAGATTCAAATGTAGCTGAATGTGATGATTCAGACTTTTCATTAGCATTGATGTCATCAATAAGAAATTCGACTTCTTGGATCTTGGATTCAGGCTGTAGCCACTATATGTGTCCCAATCGAGAATGATTTTTCGATTTTAAAGAAATTGAAGGTGGAGTTGTCTATACCGCAAATGACAGCCCTTGTAAAAGAACTGAAATTGGTTTAGTCCAGTTGAGGAATCATGATGGATCAATCAGAACTTTGACAGACGTAACATATGTGCCCAATCTGACAAAAAATCTCATTTCTATGGGAATCCTTGGGAGAAAGGATTTCACTATCGTTATTAAAAATGAAGTAATGAAGGTTATAACTAGAGCACTTGTGGTGATGAAAAGAATTTCAAAGAAGCAACAATTTGTATTACTATAAAGACAATACAGTTGTTGGAACAACAACAATAGTTTCTAATGATGACTAGGAGCTAGAAACAACCAGATTGTGGCATATGCACTTGAGGCTTGCAGATGAAAAATTCTTGAAATTTTTGGAAAATCAAGGATTATTGTAAGGAGTACGAACATGCAAATTAGAATTTTGTGAGCATTGCATCAAAAGGAAGCAGGCGAGAGTAAAGTTTGGCACTGCAATCCATGATACTAAGGATATTCTGGAAACAACTAGATTGTAGCATATGCGCTTAGGGCTTGCAGATGAAAAATTCTTGAAACTTCTGGAAAATCAAGGATTATTGTAAGGAGTACGAACCTGCAAATTAGACTTTTGTGAGCATTGCATCAAAAGAAAGCAGGCAAGAGTAAAGTTTGGCACTGCAATCCATGATACTAAGGGTATTCTGGATTATGTTTACTCCAATGTATGAGGTCCTTCCAAAACTATTTCAATGGGAGGTAAACACTACTATGTTACCTTTGTTGATGATTGTTTAAAAAGAGTATGGGTGTATTTAATGATGACAAAGGATGAAGTGTTGGGAGTTTTTCTCATATGGAAGAAGATGGTAGAAACTCAGACGGGTAGACAGATCAAGTGTCTTCGAACAGATAATGGTAGAGAGTACACAAGTGATCCTTTTATGAAAGTTTGTAGAAATAAAGGAATTGTTCGACATTCCACTGTCAAAAATACACCACAACATAATGGGGTGGCTGAACACATGAACTGAACTCTACTGGAGAAAGTTCGGTTATGTTGTCTAATGCTGGATTGTGGCAGACAGTTTTAGGCTGAGGCTGTAACATACGCATGTCATCTCATTAATCATTAGCCATCAACTACTATCAATGGAAAAACACTTTTGGAGGTGTGGTATGGAAAACCTGCTACAAATTATAATTCCTTATATGTGTTTGGTTCCACTGAATACTATCATGTTAAGAAATGAAGTTAGATCCAATGGCAAAGAAAACTATCTTTATAGGGATATCCTCTAGCATCAAAGGATATTATTTATGGTGCCCAGAGATAAAGAAATTAATCTTTAGTATAGATATTACCTTTGATGAGTATACCGTGTTAAAAAAGATAATAGAGGAGCAGACATATGGTTATCCACAGCAGGTGAAGGAAACTCCTAAACATGTGGAGTTTGATAAAAGAAGAATTATTGATTCAGTTATTGTAAAGTCTGATAAAATTACTCATACGACAGAAGATGAGTTAATGGTAAAAAATGGATCAAATGAAGAAGCAGAGATTTTAGCACAAGAACCTCCTCAGAAACTTGAGTCAATTGCACTACGAAAGCCGAAAAGGAATATTAAGAAATTTGCTCGACTTGAAGATATGACTAATTATACATCTTTAGTAGATGATGAGATTCCTCTCACTTATTATGAAGCTATTCAAAGCTCAGAAGAAGAAAAATGGAGAAAGGCTATGCAAGAAAAGATGCAGTCTTTTGAAAAGAATCAGACATGGAAGTCAGCAAGTCTGCCAAAGGGAAAGAAAGTGATTGGCTATAAATAGGTTTATGCAAAGAAAGAAGGATTTTCTGACAAGAATGATATCCACTACAAGGCAAGATTGGTAGCTAAAGGCTATACTCATAAGGAGGGAATTGATTATAATAAAGTATTTTCTCCAGTTGTAAAACATTCATCCATTACAATACTGTTGGCCTTGGTAGCATAATTGGATTTGGAACTAGTTCAGCTAGATGTAAAAACTATATTTTTACATGGAGACTTAGAAGAAGAAATCTACATGACTTAATAAGAAGGATTTAAAGTTGCTGGAAAAGAAAATTTGGTATGCAAGTTGAGCAAATCGTTGTATGGATTGAAACAATCTCCAAGATAGTGGTACAAACGATTTGATAAGTTTATAATAAGACAAAAATACATAAGAAATAAATATGATCATTGTGTATATTTGCGCAAGCTACGAAATGGTTCCTTTATCTATCTTCTCCTTTATGTTGATGATATGTTGATAGCTTCGAATGATGAAGGAAAGATTCAGAAGTTAAAAGCTCAACTAAATCAGAAATTTGAAATGAAGGATTTAGGAGAAGTTAAGAAGATTATTGGTATGTAAATATGCAAAGATAGAAAATTGGGGAGACTTTGTTTGACTCAGAAACAATATCTGAGAAAGGTATTAAAGCATTTTGGGATAAATGAGAAGATAAAACCAATTTGTACTCCACTTGCTCCTCATTTTAAGCTCAGTGTATCTTTATCTCCGAAAAGTGATAAAGAACGAGAATATATGTCAAAGGTTCCATATGCAAATGTTGTTGGTAGCTTGATGTATGGAATGGTGTATACGAGATCTGACATTTCACAAACAGTTAGAGTTGTAAGCAGGTACATGCATGATCTTGATAAAAGATATTGCCAAACTGTGAAATTGATTATGCGGTATATTCAAAATACTGCAAATGTTGTTATAATATTTGAGCGGGATGAGAAAATTGGTCAATATATAGTTGGATATTGTGATTCCGACTATGGAAGTAATTTAGACAAACGTGATCTACTACCGGTTATATGTTCACACTTGCAAAGACACCGATTAGTTGGAAGTCCACCTTATAGTCAACAGTTGTTTTGTTTACAACAAAGGTAGAGTACATGGTAGTTTCAGAAACTGTTAAGAAAGCAATTTGGCTTCAAGGGTTGTTGAATAACTTGGAAATTGGTTAGAAGTATGTCAAAGAGCATTGTGACAGTCAAAGTACTATTTGTTTAGCAAAAAATCAAGTTTATCATACAAGGACGAAGCACATCGATGTTCGATATCATTTTGTACGAGAAATTCTTGAAGATTGTGAAATACTACTTCAAAAGATTTTGATTGCTGAAAATCTCACAGATATGACAACAAAAGTTGTGACTGGTGTCAAGTTCTAACATTGTTTAGACTTGATAAATATTCTTAAGATGTGAAATTGGGCGCTTCAAATGGCATTTGGAGATATTACTGAATTTTGTAAAATAAGATTTTAGAGAATATTTGTTTGGGATTGTGAGATCGCCAATGTGTAATTTGTTAAATTTTGGTAATCTCTCAATCCCACATCGGAAGTGGAAGAGAGAGGAAGAAAAATATTAGCCTATAATAAAAGATTTATTCTCTCTTAACAATTCATCCTGAACATTAATCTCTTATTTCTAAGATTGATTGTATTTTCTCTCTTTTGTAATATTTCACTTTATAATATTTTTTTGAAATAGTGAAATATTATTTTAGTAATATCCGAGAACGTGGGTATAATTGGCCAAATCTCGTTAAATTCTGGCGTTCTCTTTATTGTCTATTTAATAACTATTTTAGGATAATCTATTTTAATGATATATTGTGCTTTAAATTATCTGAAAAAAATTTTGTCATCAAAACTCTAAAAATATAAAGAATATGGTTTTTAAGAAAGATCATTTGTGACTCTACCAACTATCTGAAAATTTTTCTGTCTTAATTTTTGGCACAATTATTCATTTTGGTGGAAACTAATCCAATTTCCACAATAGATAATACATTGGTTTTCGAATCAGTAAGCATATTTATTTAATTTAATAATTTAATAAATATTAAATTATCAATTAAAAATAATTTAATTTTTAATTATTATAATTAAATAATTAAATTTTATTTAAAACTTAAAAATATGGGGGGAGTGTAGAGCGAAAATGAAATGTAGTTGAGGTGCACGTGGCTTAATGATAGTGGGTATGACCGTTAGGGTGATTAGAAAATAGGGGACGTGTGGGCAGGTTTATTAAGAACCTAAACGCATTTCAGAAAAACGTTGTTCGAAATTTTTTTTAATCTTTTTGAGTATTAAAAATTATTTTTAAGAAAGGGATAAATAAATATTTTTTAAAAAATAAATTTGAAAAAATAATTTATAAAAAATTAAAAAATTAAAAAAATTAATTTTATTTTTTTAACTTGATATACAATCCCAAATATTTTATAATCCATACATAAGTATGCATTTTTAATGAAGTGGAGTGTGGATTACTAATCTATAAAAAACAATAGAGAGCCAGTTTCACATTCATTGTCATGTACATTTTCTTTGAACTGGGGATTTGTGTTGGTTTTAATCTTATGAACTTGATTCTTCCTCTTTATCCACTAAAGAATTTCAGGTGAAGGTTTACTGTTTTTATTTCTTACTCTACTGTCATGCTTTAATTGCAAGTTATTGTTTGATTTATTGTCTAAATTTTTTTTCTCCCGACGCAAAACCAGGGCTACCTGCCAGTATATGTATAAATGGTAGCTTTCAAGCTTCCATGCTATGGCTGACTGTGGAGGATCTCCTTCATTTAGATCAATTTGACTCTCGAACTATGCGTATTTTATCTATTGAGCCTCTAAATTTTTATTAATCAAAATTAAAATTTCCAACTTTAATTTCATTAAAATTTTATAAGCCCTATATGACATTATATTATGAATTTAATTCATAAATCTGATTTAGATAAAAAAAAATTCCAAGGATTGGAAAATACCTGTATTAGCTTCGCGGGATGTAATGGCATAAATGTTGATATAGGTGAATTTTGCGCCATTTCGACCCTTGTTAAGTCTATCCGCTAATGCTCTCAGCTTGGTGTTATAAATATGGATACATGTATCTATGCATTACAGATACACAATTATTGGTGCCATAAATTCTAACAGCAGCAGGACTGCAGCCAAGGGTGGCAGCCCAACAACACAACTTTCCTTGCTCCAGACCTATAAAGAGACTGAACACGACAAGATAAGAATCAATAAATACTGCATTTTATTGAAGTAATTAAAATTAATCAATGGGTAATTTAGGTGGTACTAACATATAACCGACTGAACAAAAAAAATCATTAACAAGATACTCTGCGTATTCTTCTTAAGGTTGACTGCGAGCTGGTTCTGACCCATTATTGTTTGGAATATAGGAGTCTAACATGGAATCATTGCTGCCAATTCCGACTGTGTATAAGCAATTCTACAGGTAATAATCGGTCTTGTTTTTATTTCCTAGTATACTTCCCATGCGGTGGATTATTCTCCGGTGGTGTTTTACTTGCTGGTCATCCCTGCATAAATTAAACATAAAAAAGCTTGCACCAATTTTTATAAAATGGGAGAAATTATATAAAATAAATTAAGAGTACATATAATATATAGATATGTTGATTATATGGGCTACGAAGTTTAGTAGTTTACTGATGATGGCAGAAACTAAGGGAACAAAATGGCTATTGACGGATATCACTAAATCACTTGAAAGAATAGTAAATACCTGATAAATTCTGATATTACTTGTGTGGTTCAAAGAAATTTCAACATGTAACTGTTATAATAAATTAAAGAACTGTTGCAGAAAAATCCACCATTCCACTATTCTTAGAAAAATCATTTTTGTGGTTTTAAATCAATGGATATTAAATCAATTAATGTTTCTTCTTCTTCTTCTTTTATATATATATATATATATATATATATATATATATATATATATATATATATATATATATAACAATTGCGTTATTGATCAGCTGATCTAGACAAGTAATTTTTTAGAATAGATATCCTATTCACAATGTGTAATTGTGGTCATTATTGAGTTGCTTGCTCACATCTTAACTTAATACAACTTACTTTGCTTTCAAGACACCTGAAATATAATTATATCAATTGAAGTCAAATTCTTATACCGTCCCATTACATAATTTTAAACAAATATACCCAAATCAAATATAATTAAACAAGACTCAAACTTGTACACTTTAAACAACACAAAAACCGTATTAATTTCACACAACAAATTGTTCTATATATATATATATATATATATTGATCAACAATTCATCATTTTTAAAAAATTATATATGTATCATCATTCATCAGAGCTGGGCTAGCCGGCGGATATCAAATGGGTAAGCGTCGGAGGCAGATTGAGCACTGTAAGCTCGTCGTCCGATTATTGTGTTTGCTGCATCAGTTGGGTGAAACGCATCCCAAAACACATACTGATTCCTATTTGGGCATGGAGTTTGAAAGGGTAGACATGTAATTTGACCATTGTTCCTCCCCACACCACAGCATCCTGCATTTGTAACCCTGAAACCTGAAAATTAAATAACAACACAAGTATATTATTAGTAAGAATTCGTGCAATGTTGAAGTGCCTGTCTTATAATGCAAAAAGTCTGAATTTATATTTGGATATTCTTTAGTTTCCTTTTATGTTAAAAAAAAATAAATGAAAAGGTAACGTCACTGATTAAATATACATGTGGTGATCAAGTCTGTCTCATAATGTAGTTAATTAAGAATTTAAATCTCGATAACTAGGAATGTGTATTCAGTTAGTTTGATTTTTACTAAACTAACTGACTACATACAAGATATATTAAACCAAACCATATTAGAAGTTAAAGCTGTTCATTTATTTCTGTGTATTTTAATTGGTTCAGTAACTAAAAGTAAAATTGTACATTTTCAATTGTAATTAAAATCTATCCATTTTCATCTAATTAACAATATAAAAATTAAATATTAATCAATCACATTTAAATTAAGATGAAGAAGAAAATCAAATTAATCGAACTAAATAAGCCAAAATAAAATAATTAGTTTAAATTTAATTTGGTTCCATTTGATTTCCAATTTTGATTCCTAGATATAACATATATATATATATAAACACCTAATTGTTAATATTAAAGGGCATGTACCGTATCTAGCAGCATTGGCTATTATATCTTGGAAAATGCCGTAAGTGTTGATGTAGATTAATTTTGCATCTGGGGTATTGCTATTGAATTGACCCACAAGAGATCTAAGCTTATTGTTGAAAATCTGGTTGGCATCGTTAATTCTCTGTACGCAAGTTCTACCATCAGGACTGTTTTGGGCCAATTCACTTGGGCTGCATCCTATCTGACCCAATCCAAACAACACAAACTTCCTGGCACCGTAGTTGTACAAAATCTGGCATTAACCACAATTAAGAATCGTAAGTAAGGTCATTAATCTAATCAACTCTTATTGAAAGGGAAAAAAATAAAAATAAAAATTTAACAAAATAAAATTACTAACCTTTAGTTGCTGTGTATACTGCTGGATAAGAACATTAGCATACTGGTCTGGTGTATATTGCCGACTAGAGGAATAGAATTGGGGCATAAAATAATTGTTTAGATAATCATTACTGCCTAATCCAATGGAAAAGATACACTTGCTTAAATAATTTGCTGCTGTATCTTCATCCCCTAGTATGTTCACAATCTGAGACACTGTATTTTGGTAGTTTCTTACTTGCCCACTGAAGGTAATGCGATCTCCCTTTAACCAAAGATGCCGAATATGTATTATGTAAAATGGTCATTGATTGCACATTAAATCGAACTAATTATATAATACATATTTTTAATTAAATGATTATTACCAGTTGCTGTCCAGTTTCCTCTCTGATTCCTGCAGCAGCAGACGCATAATTTACTCCCCCGAGTATGGTTTGACCTCTTGCGGTTGAATAAGGAGGAATGTAACCATTAAAACCCAAGAGCTGAACTGTTATATATAGAAATCATGCATATATAAATATATGTTAATTAAAGGAAGCTTTATAGATATTTTGAATTAGACTTAAATCACAGTCTGATTTAAGCGTCCAACTAGAATTTAAATTCAAGACTTTACAGTTAATCAAAACTTATTGGTAAAGTGAAAATCTCTTACGTACCGACGACATCAACTGTAGTTTTACCGTTGGAAAACCGGCCGGTGGGTCCACCAGCGAAGTCGATACCATAAGGCAAGTAATCAGCCCTAGCCAAAGATGTAAGTTGATTATTATTCCCATTATCCACCAGTGAATCTCCAAAAATGAAGTAGCAAGGAGCCTGTTGGGCTGCAGTCCCATGCCAATGCAAGTACACCAACAATACCATACACATAAACTGCCCCCATTTCTTCAACACACTCTCCATCTCAAATGCCCTAAAAAAATTTCTGAAAAGGGTAATTAGGATGAATCGAGAAGAATGCAAGCTAGTGTATATATATTTCAGTATGTGTGTGAGTTGTTCAAATGCTGGCTACAATGTACAAGCATATATACAGAAAAGGGTAGAAGCGGATTAATTAGATTTAGCAGTTGAGGAGTTGGTTAGCTACATTTATTGCACGCGGATATAATGTGAGACAGTAGTGAGAGCGCATGCCCAAGGAAGGCTAGCTATAGCAAGTTGATTCTAGTGCCTTCATGTATACAAACACAAGTTCCTTTGCTCACAGTTTCTTCCGACTTGGTTGTGAAACGTTTACAAATATTTATAACGTGAACTGATCAAAGATTTGAATCCTCCAAAGTTTTTATTACTTACCAATATATTTGTCAATAGTCGATTTAATTAATTATTTTAATCATTTTCTCTATTAATGTATGACGGTTCTTCAAGTTTGATTTTACAATATTTGTGATAAAGTGTATTTTCATCAATATTTTAACCTTCAAATTATTATCTGCGCAACTTGAATAATCTGAATGGAAATGACACGCCATAAATTAAACTAATTATTCGACCAAAAAAAAATTCAAAACTAATTAAAATAGTCAAAATTTTGATTTAGTTCGATTGTTAATCGAAAATTTGAATCAAATAACAGACAAATCGTCCAACTAATCCATACCGAGAGAGCAAATTTAACCCTTAAAAAATCCTATTTGATCCTGTCCTATTTGATCATATCAAATCAATTTAATTTGTACACACCCCTAAATATTTTGGTCATTAAAAAAAAATGAATAATTATATTATTTAAGTGTATATATATTTATGTGGAGTATGTTAAAAAGAATCATACATGGGAAGTTTAAAAAATAAAATAAGGGTTTATAATTATGATATAACTAACTTTATATTGAATTAAATTATTTTAAAATAATGTTAAATCTACAATTATTAAGTCAAATTATCTAGTACTATCCAATTATAATATAATATCAAAATATAAGAGTACTCATTGTCATATAACCGTGGACTTTATAAGTAAAATTTGAGATCTAAGACGTAGAAAAATTTAGAATAAAGAATAAATAAGTATGTGACACAATAGAGGATAAAAAATTCAGACACATAAAAATGTTAGATTAAACAAGTGACAACTGGATCAAATGTGAACTGTTAAGAAGAATATCATATTAAAAGTTTAAGGAATTGAAAAATTACTTATAATTATAGTACAACTAATTTCAAATTGTCTTAAGTTATTTTGAAGTAATGATAAATTCACAATTATTAAATCCAACTGTCTAGAATCTTCTAATTCTAATAGAAAAAAGTCTCATCAAATAATTTATGTTCTTAAATGTGAGTATAAGAAAATTGTCAATTTATCATTGTAAAATATTTATTAAAAAATTCTAAATGAGGAAGGATTAAGTATCAAATGAGGAATTTTTTTTTCTACAGGTAGAGATTTTAAAGCGATAATATGACATAATGAGAATATAAAAGCATTGGGGTTAATTACACCAATAGTCACTAAACTTTATATTATTTGCAATAAAATCATAATATATTTTCTACAAAAAAATCACTATAATTTACTCTTAATTACACTAAAATCATCACCAGCTAATTTGAGTGAGCTGTCAGCTGAAAAAATGATGTGACAGCTAAGTTGACACTAAATTTTATCACAACATTATCCACGTAGATAACATGTTAATAATTTTAAAAAATTATGTCATATCAGCCACCACATTACAGATTCAACTAGAGAAAGATAACATGTTAAGATTAATTTCACTATAAAAAACTTTGTTTTCTTTTCACTTAAATAACTTCTAACCAAATATAATGAATAAATAACTAAAAATTTGATATCACAATTGGTGTAGCACCAAATTTTTGCCAAAAATTCGAATATATCGTTCCTTTTTCAAAAATCATGATTCAATGTCAACTAAACTTTTTTTAATAGTATTCGATTTGAGATTGATTTTTCACCTAGAGCTGCTATTGTTGGAAAAGTGATTATTGAATCTAGATCCATGTCACATTGGTTCAAATTTTCAGCTGTATGCTCATTACATTTGGCCAGAAGTTATTTAATGAAAGAAAAATATAGTTTTGTTATTTTTTGCGATAAAAAAAGTTTAGTAATTTTTGTGAAAAGAAAAAAAAATTCAATAATTACTGATAAAATTAATTATGATATGTCATCATTCTCTAATAAAATCTAAGACATGACAATTGACATAACAAAATTTTTTAAAGTTGTTATGTGTCATCTATATAGATGATGACACGATAAAATCTAGTGTTAATACAGTTGCCAAATTATTTTTCGACTGTCATGTTATACTAAATGGCTGGAGATAATTTTTATGAAAAATAAAATAAAATTCAGTGATTTTTCTGTAAAAAAATATTATAATTTTATGGCAAATAATAGAAATTTCAGACTGTCGGTACAATTAACCTATGTGGCAGTAGCAAGTAGCAAATGCTCTATCTTGATCAGTATTGCATTCATTAAATGATCACATGCTATGCATTGGAAATCCGAACCCATTTTATTTTGTCTTAAGCCGTAGAATTATGTGATGAGATTTAAATTAATGATATGTACAATCTCATGATTTTTTTGACAAATTAATAGTTAACATTGACCAACGAATGTTAGTGATTAGTATATGATTGTTAAAAATCCCAAGAGTTCAAGCAGCTCCATGTTCTTGTAATTAAACAGCACAATATGTAATTACATCCTTAATTAATTAATCCAAACACTCAGTTAATCATTAGTATATGATTGTGATGTTGGACCGCTTTTCGCAAAGTCACCATTTATTTATTTGTTTAGAAATTCTTACTTGGTCTACATTTATATCAACTTATGAACTTGATCAATTATAAATTATCAAATTGGATCTCGAAGACAAAAAAGATTTACATTATATAAATATAATGACAAAATCATTATGGACATAATCATAATAGCACAACAAAGAATTATATAAGTAAATAAGTTGCCAAGCATTCACATAAACACACGAATAATGAAAAAATATTGGATTAGTCGTTAACATGTATTACAGTGAAATTATCAGAGTACATCTTTAGTGTAAGCAAGAGGTCACTTGCAAGAAGATTGGATCTATCAACTGGTCAATCTAACAACTATAACTTGGGTAGCCAGTAGCCAGTAGTCACTCCCACTAAAGAGCATAAGGAGCACATGGAGCCATGGTATAGTGGAAGAAGACATCAAAATGTTCCACTCATCACTCCCATATATATATATATATATATATATATGAAAGATCTATTTTACCCCTAATACTAGATTTCGCTCTCATTACAAGAATTTCAACCCTTAGATAAAATGAAATTTTTATATTTTGAAATATTTTCAATTTGTTAATAAGAGACCTTTATTCAGGGAGATATATAAGAACGGCACTAGCTAGGGTTTTGACTACTTTTGCCATTTACCCATTTACTTCTAAGGAAACATTACCATTTCAAACACCCAAAAAACTGTTGACAATATCAACTTGGTGCAATAAGGTGTGATAGCAACTCTTAACTCAATCGCAAGGCAATCACGTGAAGGCCTTTTTCTATTTATTTTACATTATCCGCCTTACAGAAAATAATTGAAATAGAAGAAGCAATAAATAATCTTCTTGAAAGGGAAAGCTATATGGACTTTCTAGACATGCAGCATATGGATCTAGCACACATTACATAATCAACGGTTGAGAATTAATAGAGTAAAGAACGCAAAGGTAAATGACTCCATCAATGAAACTGTACCTGCCGGACCATTAATGGGAGTAGGTTATGAAATTTAATGATAGACGTCTCAAGTTATAAAGAGTAACGTGGGTGTTCAATTTTTTAGTTTACTGAAATTAAGGTCAGGCTGGCTCTCTCCGCTCTTTAATCGCTTTCTTTTTTATTATTTTTGGTGTATAAAGAACTATCATATGCCAACTTCTCCTTGACGATGGACACACAATTACTGCTTAATAAGTACTGTGAACTTTCTGTTTAATATGAAAACTTTAACAGATAAAAAGTATATAAAAGCAATAATTAAATTTAACTCAATTAGTATATGATAATTACGGATGACGATTATAAATTCAGAACTTTTCTACTTCCATATATTCTTTCTTTTTTTTTTCAGTATACGAACGTATATTATAATTTTTAAGTCGGTCATGGGCGTCTTGAATTTTTTTTTAAAGAATAAAAAAGCATACTTTGGTGTCTGACTTTATACATTAATTCAATTAAATTTTTTAATCTAAAAATATTTAATTAACTTCCTTAATTATTAATTTTAACCTAATTTATCCCTTAATTTAAATATTGTTAAATTAACTATTATTTATTAGATGTGAATTAAGTATTTTATAAACGTAACTGAAAATTTATTCAATTTACTATATATTGTTTCAATTAATTAAAATTGAAAATTGAATGACTCCAATTGAATAAATTAATTTACAAAATTTATGAACTTAAATATGTTTTTTTCCTTTTTAAATGATCCAATAAAAGTGTGACATATGGTTGAGAATTTGAGATTAAAATATTTCGTCATGCATCTTTTTAAAGACTGAACTAATAATACCTTGTTTTATAAAAAAAAAATTAAAAAAATAAACAAAACTCGTAAAGTACCATCCAATTTGTAATTCTGCCCTAACGTTTTTTTAAATTAATAGGACCTAAAACATTTAAAAATTTTGCAATTGAGCTTCTCTTTCTATTTTTTTTTCAACTAAAGGCATGATTCATACGACCCCACATCTGCTCACACAATTAAAAAATTGTAATTCATAATGGATAAAATTTTCCCTAAATTTTCGTATATATCAATAGAGTGAGTTATATTTTTTTAGTTATGGATAAATTGATTAGAGAAAATTCCATTTTAAATTGTAATTATTTAATAGTTTTTAGTAGATAGGGCACCACATGGGATTACTGGGCTCTATAACTATAACTAAATATCATGTCAGAATTTCATCTATCTTCAATAACTAATTTAATCAGTTTTAGCTCAATTTATTTAATTGAATTCCAAATTATTAATTATTTAGAAATAAGATTTTTGAACAATAATTTTAATTTTATTAATAGCTCATAGAAGTCAATTGTGAGTTGGACTACTAAATTAGTAGTTAATGCTTAATATTAAAATAATAAATAAAATTAATTAAAATTAATAAATTTTTAAATACTTAATTTTTTAATTAAAATTAATTTGTACTTAATACTTAAAATTAAATATTAAAATTAATTTTGGATGAATTACTACTTGATTTAGCAACTTAAAATAATAAAAATTATATATATAAATTATTTAAATTTGAGTCATTGGGTTGTGCTTGAGTTTATCTTGATCAGACCCTAAAATATGGGGGTCAATTTCAAGTTGATCCATTCGAATATTTTCAAGGAAAATTAGAGTCAATTCTAAAACATATTTTTTTTCTTAAATATGTTATTAAAATTTGCTATAATACAAGGCATGCAGGTCATTTGCCTTCACTGATTATCTTTTTGACTGCCCTTAGATTTTAACAAATTCCTGGATTAATTGGTTAGTTTCAAAATCCATATTCCAAAGGAAGGGAACGGCAGCATTTAAGGTATTTTTGTTGATTTTTTGTTATATTTATATAGAAAAATTTTGAAAAAATTATTATTTATCTCATATAGTTTGACTTATTGTACTAGTATTTTTCTAATATTCAAAGTTTATACGATTCGTTATCTTTATTTTATTTTTGTTAAACTATATAGTATTTCTGTTAAATTTTAAAATATTTATACCGCCAGTAAGAAATAATATTATCTTTTACTCAAATAATACTAGTACAATAAGTCAAATTTCATGAAATAAATAGTAATTTTCTTTTTGTCATTTTAACACAATTTAATATTTTTCTGCCAAAAAATTTAACAGAATGACATATTAGTAGAATATAATAAAACAAAGAGAGTCGATCATATAAATTTTGAATTTCAGATACTAACCAATATTAATTTTCTCAAAAATTTTCTTTCAAATTATCATAGGTAATTAATGTAAAATCATGGTTAGTGAGTAAAATCATACATATTCATGGTTAGTTCTTTTTCTATTTAAAAATAATATAGAATAATAAAAAACATGCATCACCTTTCATATGATTTTAGGTTGAATATACGTCAGAAATATCAGTACTTAGATATTGAGATTAAGCAACAAAACTTGGAAGACCAAATCCACCGCATGTATTCAAGTTGACACTGGACAATAAATTGGAATACATAGTAGGTCAAACATCTCACCCATGGCTGACCATAATGAAAGTCAAACATCTTACCTTCCCCATGGAAACAGTCTAAGGAAATTAGGTTTCACACAATCTTATTCAAATTTTCTAAAGGCTACAATATGGGGTCAACATTCCGGTGGATTTGGTTCGATTCTTTATTTATGAAAACCAAACTAAACTGAATAATATTTAGAACCGAATTTAATCTAACTGAAATATTTCAGTGCAATTTAATAGGTTTTTTAATTAATTAATTAAATTTATATAAATTATAATTATTATATTTTATTAATTATAATACCATAAATTTATAAATTACTATAAATTAAGATAAAATAACATAAATTATGATAAATTGACATAATAATTACTTCATCAACTACTATAATTATCATAAATTAAATTTTATTGGCATAATTTTATAAATTATCATAAATTAAAATCAATTATCACAACTAGTGGACATAAATTAGAATAAATTAATAAAAAAAATATAATATATATATATATATATTTCAGTCAGTTCGGTTTAATCAGTTTTTTAACATTCAAAATCGAACTGAACAAACCGAATTTTCAATAGGTAACTAAGCCGATTAAACTAAAAACTGAACAAATAAAACCAAATAAACCGAATTAGATTTGGTTCAGTTCAGTTTTTGGTTTCGATTTTATTTTGCACACCCCTTGCTACAATTGCATTCAGATTTTCTTTCAAGTCACTATTCATAAAAAATTAAATCCCTTGCTAACAACTGATCTTTATAAGATCTTTTCAATACCGGTCCAAAGGATTTTTCACGATCTGTTAAAAGGGTATTTGTTACCTTTATCAAATAAACTGAATTAGGAGTCAGTTCGCAATTTTTCCAGTAGTATCTCGATTTTAAAATCATATCAGGTGAAAATACATATGTGTTGATGAACAATTTAATGCTACAGCTAACCTAGCAATATTATATTAACATTGAAGATCATATCCCTGGAAGAGGAATATATATATGATACAAGCTTCCATATCCCAATGTGATAATGGAAAGGACTTTGTTGCATCTCTTCAGGGAAAAGAGATAACGAAAGATATCAGGGTATTATTGAATGGGAGAAGGTATTTGTATAAGCTCCATTGTTCAAAATTTGTACAGACCATGTGTAAAGACTATCATATTTGTATAAACTCTATTGTTATTAATTTTTCTGTTTTCTCTTTCTCTCCACTCTTTCATTTAATACATATATAGGAATTGATAACTATTAATTCCTCATTTCCAATATATCGATTACTTGTGTCATATTACTGATATATGGAATGAACAAAAATTAACAAAAAAGAAAAAAAAATCATCTTGCGGCAATGAGATTGAGAGGTTAGAGATGAAAAATAAAAATAAATAAATGAAATTAATAGTTGTATTCTACTAAGAAAAAAAGAAGGTACAGCCAATAAAATAAGGTCAAGTTTATTGAGAAAAAAAAATGATCAATTAATTTTATTGGTTAAGGAGAGAAGAACTCAAATTTTAAATTTTAAACTTTAAAAGTTTTTACCCAAAAATAAATAAGACATTTTTACTAATTACGGAGTCAATTGCGTCTTTTATACAAATACGAATAACAGCTCCGCAACGGAGTGGATTCACTATCTCCGTTTCTACCCCAAAAATTTTACTCTTTCCCTGCTTTTATCCCTTATTGGAGGAAAAAAAAATATTAGTCTTCATTCTGTAACATATGGTGATGGAAATTTCTGATCCCGATCCGATATCCCATTTTTTATTATATTTATATTAATTGTAATTACAAAGAAATTCACTATATTTCAAAATTAAAATTATTTTTATATTGATTGCAAATTCAATTCAAATTTATTTGTGTATTGCAAGAAAATTAATAATAATATATATTTTCTAAAAAAATAAAAAATAAAATAAAATAAATTGATCGTAATTATAATTAAAATATAACTTGAATTAAATTGATTATTGCAAATAAAAAATTTAAGGGACAGGTTGACTCTTCACTTGAAAAATATTTATAATATATTTATTTTAATTGAGATTGGTTGAATTAATAATATTTAAATTTCAATTGCTTATTTTTTTCAGAAATTAATTATCTAATTACCTAATTACCACAAGGTTCGGGGCAGAATATATACATGATAAAAAAAAATCGCCCTTGTTTGAAATGGGTTCAGATCAGAATTCCACACCCAATTGTCATCCCTAAGCTACCTTTTCAATATGGAAACTCTATGGCCACAGAGAAGAAGGATGGAGTGAATTATGGATAGAGATTCAGTTAATTACTATCTTGTAAATAAAAAGAAGTAATTATATTGAAGAATGGTAGTTGAGAGCTAACAAACAGTTAAAACAACACCTTCTGCTGCATATAACATTTGTGTCTCCATTTGATGACCCACCACATGACTTATTTATCACATGGTATCGTCCCAAGTTTAATGCTATCACATCTTCAATCATAATTATATATTGAAACCATTTAACAGTTCAAGAATTAAAGACCATTAAATTCTAATCTTTAGATATCAAAATATAGGACAATTAATTTAAAATATCAACAGCTGCCTTTAAAAATGAAAATGTCTAACAGTTAAAATACAATGACATTATATATATATATAATGTGGAAATATTAGCAAATTCAGGATATCAAAATTGTTAATTTTGGAACTCCATCTTACTATATATAAAAGTATAAATTTTTTTTGAGCTATAATACCCTTAAATATTTATTTTCATGATAAATAGTTTGTTGTGGAAGTGTGTAGCACAGGGCAAATAGCTTTTATTTTTTTCAGTTTAATGAATAAATAAATTGAAATAAAAATTATTAAAATTAAATGCAAGTAAAAATATAAAATATTCTATGTTTGTATTTACAATAAAACTCCATTATTTGCATAATTGTTAATTAAAAATTATACGTGGATTTTTTTTTCTCAAAAATAATTAAATTTATCAATTTTATTATAGGAAGAAATCTCTCCTTTTTTTTTTTTGCAATATAAAACTTTAAGAGATGACTCTTAAAAAAAAACCTAATATTTTACCGTCCTTATTGTTATTGTTGTTGTTTGTTATTAATAAATTACTTATCTATCCCTTATAATTTTTTAGAATAAAAAAATTATTTGGTATTTCTAAGAATCTTTAATTCTTTATAATTAAACAAGAGATTCATATTTTATTAGTCGAAGAATAAAATAAGAATAAATTTTTTTTAAAATGATAACCATTTTATGATTGTACCTATATTTCTTGCTTTTAATCCAATTAAAATAAAGTTGATTAGATAATAATTAGCTATGTAAAATTTTTGTTCGTCTTTTTTATTTTCAAAAATTTTCAATCAACTTTGTAAGCATGTTTGAAATTCAAGATCAATTTTGTGTTCAAAGTAGATTTAATTCATAAAAGAACAAAATGTTATCAAGCAATAGTCAAATTTTGATTTATATGATTTAATTCTTTTTTTTTTGTAAAATCATTAATTTTAATTTTTAATAATTGAATATCAAAATAATATTATTACATAGTGTAATTTTCAATGCTCACCAACAAAACATAGTACAAAGATATATAGTTTGAATATTTAATTTACTAATTTACAAACATGATCTAGATGTTCACAATTTTCAAAATCGAGGGGCTATGCAATATAATTTTCTTAATTTTAAAAACTATTCAGAAAAACATTTTTAACATTCATTTGATCAAAAGAAATTTAAAACAGTCAAATGCACATAAATTTATAATTCTTCTAATCTACCAACTAGCAGAAATGACTCATCAAAATCAATATACTTTTTAATCTTGAGCTACAAACCTTGCTTTTGTTTCTAATCATGATACTCATACTTGTCTAGCTAATTTTAAAAAAACTCATATTACGTGAATGATGAAATAATCAATAGGTTTTAAAATTAAATTATCATTACTCTAAAAGTAATTCAACTAATCTCGTATAGTAAAATTGTTGTGAAAATTAAGATCGGATAAAATAGTGTTACAACTTATAATTTGAGAATATAAAATAAAATGGAATACACAAATTAATTTTACATGGATAATCTCAGAACAAATCAAATTAAAAACTGCAAGCAAGAATAACATAATTTCATTATAAGAAAAAAATTGTTATTATTATTATTTTCTTTCTTTTCTTTTTTTCTCTACTCTCTCTTTTTTTTCTTTTTATTTGAGATGCCCCACTTGTACTTATTGTGCTACATTGCATGACTTTGCAAAGATTTTGCTGAAGTTATGGCCAAAGAATGGCCTCATATGTGGCTATTTTCAATCACTCAATTTCTTCAACTAACTAGTGAAAGTTTTCAAAGATCAGGAGAAGATTGGTGTGGTGGTGGTGGTGGTGGGCCTAAATCTTCCAACAAATCTCTCACTTGAAATTTTGATTGAATCAATTATATTTTCACATCATTCTTTCTTTTTTTGTCTTTCCATATTATTATATTTTTGTTAAGCAGCTAGAAGATTAATACTAAATAAACTTGTCAGCATTGACTACTTTAATAATAAAATCTAATATGTTGTCTTTTATTTGAACTTTTTGCATATTCACTATTTCTTTCTCAACTTTCTCATAAACGAATTAGTACTGGACTCTAATGTGGTTTGTTTTAAAATGAAAGCTTAGGTTCTTTGCAAGATACAAAATACTTTGACTGTCATAAAATAGAGAAATTTTCTCTTATTCATACCTGAGTTCATTCAATATCATTTTCAACCAAATTATTTTTTTACTAGCTTATGTAATTGCTATACATTTTGCTTATACTGTTGACATAGCTATAACTTAATACAGTTTTGAAATCTACCTTACAACTTTGCTAATAAGTACAAATACATATCTAGTGGTTGATTTACTTTTGTGAACATCACTTGCATAATATGAATCAATATATCATCTGATATTAAAGTCTTATCCCCATAACAAAATCCAATATTTGTGGTCCCGTTAATGTATTTTATGACCCTTTTTACAGTATTCTAATACTTTTTATCAGGATTCACCATGTATGGACTAACCACTCACACTGCTTATGCACTATCTACTCTTGTACAAGTCATAACAAACATTAGGCTTTCCATTGTTAATGCATATGGTACTCAAGACATCTCCATCCTTTTTATTTCAGTGCTAGGACTCATATTGGAAGATAGCTTGAAATTAATAGGAAGTGAAGTAGAAATTGACTTACAATCTTGTATATTGAAGTATTGTAAGATCTTTTTCAAATAATTCTTTTGAGAAAGTTAAATATTTCTATTATTGCTATCTCGGTGAATTTGCATCTCAGAATTTTTCTTGTTGGTCTTATGTCTTTCATCTCAAATTTTCTAGCCAACTGTTCCTTCAAATCTTTAATATGATCTTTGTTGGGGCCTACGACCAATATGTTATTTACATATAACAGCAGAATGATGAAATCATTTCCACCAAATCTCTTGCAATATGCAGAAAAGTCTGCATTAAGTTTGATGTATCCAAAACTCGTGATGAAAGAATCAAATCTTTTGTAAATTATGTTTTTTTTTCTTCAAAACCCTTTTGTTGGAGCATATAAATTTCTTCTTTAAGATCCTTATAAAGAAAAACAGTTTTCATATCTAACTGCTCTAAAAGTAATTCAAATGTATTGCATATTGTCAAAACTACTCTAATTATTGTAAGTCATATAATTGGAAAAAATATTTCATTAAAGTCAATTCCTTCTTTTTGAGCATATCCTTTTACCATCAACCTTACACGATGTCGCTCCATTTGATCTTTGTCGATACATTTGGTCTTATACACACATTTATTATTAATAGACTTTTTTCCTTATGGTAATGATACAATCTTATAAGTTTTATTCTTATGAAAAGTTTTCATTCCTCCTACATTGCTATCATCCACTTAGATGCATTTGAATTATTCATTACTTCTTGGAGAGTTAATGGTTCTTCATCCTCTGTTAGAAGACAAAATGCAATATTACTCTTCATAACATACTTTGAATGTCAACTTGGTCATCTTCTCAAGCGATCTAACCATTCAGGTTTTAGTGCCTCAAACACAACTGGTTCTTATTCCTTATGCTCTGGTGTTGCTTCAGAAAAATTCATTTGTTTAAATTTTTTTTCCACATGTACTATTGTAGTCTATGGATTTTCTTTCACTATGCTATCATCATTTTTTTGTAGTTTATCTCTAAAAAGATAACATCTCTACTGACTACAACCTTATGAGCAATGAGATTCTACAGATAATACCTTTTTACTCCATTAATAAACCCTGAGAATAGATGTTGGCATTATACATTACATACACTGAACTTCTAAATATATGAAGGTTTGAATAATCAGTCATCTTTCTAGTCAACATTATATGGGTGTTTTCAATCCAATTGTTGTTGATGGAGTCTAATTTATCACATAACAAGCCGTGTCAACTACTTCTGCCTTGTTGCCCCGATAATGGAGTTTTCAAGTTCACTCCTAACTATCGTGTTTCTCTCAGTGGCTAACACCTAACCTAAAACTTCTCTTATATTTTTTTTAATGGCTCACACAAAAACTAATTCCTTGTATTTTATGGCTCACACAATAAACTCTTACAAGTGTTTCACTTTTAACCCAAAAGACCCAAACTAACTTTTGAGTAATTGGTTACAATGAAAACACTCAACAACCTACAATGCTCAGAAATAATAAGTAATTAGATTTTCACAATGAATAGAGGTTTGTTGAAAAAAATAATTAATGCACGAGGTTATAACAAGATTTAAGATGCAAATTAATTGTTGTTCTTCTTGTTGGGATTTATAAATGACTTGCATTTATACTCCCTCTATGAATATAACTGTTTGGGTACATTTAATGCGAAAATAGTCGTTGAACCAACTCTTAATTTTGAGTCTGATATTTTTCTCTATCCTCATTCATGGGCATGAATATATTGTCACGGTTGTGAATGTTCTTTCAAGCCACGGTCTAAGTAGTGACTCTGACCGTAAAGCTCTCTGAAAGAATTTGGCATGCTTGGTCACAGATGTGACTGTCTTTCACGGGTGTGACTTTTTGATCATTCACTGTTGGTTTGATCTTTCATGGCAGTGAACTTTGAAAGTTGGAAAGTTGGCGCTAAGCTATATTCACGAGCATGACGTTACTATTTCTTTGATTTTTTTATCTTCAAAAGATGTCTTTCAATCTTGATTCAAGTTCTAATCAAAGTATATCATTTTTAACACACTTAGAACACAAACATTGTTAAATACATTATTGCTATTTTATTTGCTATCGTCAAAATGATGAAAATACCCCTCAAGGTTCAATAATCTCCCCCTTTTTGATGGTGACAAATAATTTAGCAATATGTACTTTTGAGAAGTATCTCCTTCAAAAGGTGCTTAAAATAAAATAAAAGAGTGCAAGATTTGAAAGAGATATAGCAAAGGTATTTGCAAACTAATAAGGTATATGCAAGGTATATCTTGAGTATTTCTCATCAATTAAAACATGTATATCCAAGTGTATTCAAAGTATATGTGAGATATATGTTAAGTATATCTTATGCATTAAAATAAGTTCAAGTTTGCAAAATATATGTGATGTTGATATGAGGTATATCTTATGCATATTGTTAATTAAAATAAAGTTTACATATTTCATACTACACCTTGCATATTTCCATAATCATATTCATGTATAGATCACACATATTGCTAGGTTATAATCAACAAAAAGTTGAAAAATCAATAAGATGATTGTATTAAAATTAAAAGAGAACAATTACATTAGAATGCAAAAAAAAAATGATAAATAACAGCAAAAGTAAAGCTACTACAAGAAAACTAGCACTCTAGGTAGACTTCAAGCCTGATAAGTCATCCCTAAGGCGTGCTACCTCTGCCTCGAGGCTATCCATATGAGACTCTATAAAGTCTTTGAGGTTTTCCATCCTCTCGTCAATGGAAGCCTGCATCATGTCTATGTTAGGTGCTATAAGATTAGCAAACTGTTGTGCCAATGAGGATATGGTAGAGGTCAACGATTGACCAACATCCTCAGCTACCGTCGGTGTTGATGTCTCGTTATAGGCTCGTTTTCTTTGTTGGACAGACTGGAGGCCAAATTTGAAAGTGTCAATGTCATGGTCTTCCCAATCAATTTCACTAGCTGGAGTGGTGAATCGATAGTAGACATTATCTTCATAAATAATATGAGCAACTCCTCCCATCTTGATAAAGGACTCAGCATCGAGTCGGTCTCGTGGATGAGCTGGAATGAGAGTGTAATTGTGTTCGTTGAGGTTCAAATACCCTAGCTCAATGGCAAGGTGGGTCACATACCCGCCAATCAAAATATATCCTGATGGCTTCGTTGCAATAGAAAGGAGGTGATATGCGAACCATCATGACAATGCTACAGATAGTCCTCTTTGTGCAATCTCCAACAAAAAGAGCTCCAATTTTTTGATTTCCCTATTGCTGTCTCTTCGAGCAAATATACTATAAGTGAGAAACCTATGTATATACTTATGCACAAGAGACTGAATATGGGTGCTCTTTATCTTTTTCACATCCCAGCTGCATTCAGAGCCAAAATGTGTCCAAGTTGGAGGAGCATAGAATTTGATTTCATTCTCGTTGAGGATGCCATCGGAAGGGAGCTTGAAAATAGTGCCAAATTTCACTGCAGTGAGAGTGTTAGGATGCCTAAAGAGCTAGTTATTGACTATTCCGATGGTTGAGACCTGTAACGTACAAAGGAACTCAAGAATTGGTTACCTTAGCATTGGACGATGTATGTCCATGAAATCTTTGAGGTGATAGGCTTGTAATTGTTCAATCATGCTTGTCTTAAGACCAAGAGTTTTGACATAACTCCACTCAAAGGATCGTGATGAGAGTAGAGGTCGTTTCTTAAGAACGGCATATCGCGGATGGTAATGATCTAAAATGACGTTGAGTAGATAATCGGTGAGGCATCTTGGACCATGCGATTTCTTCCTAATGCTTTTGGAAGAACCAGATTCCATTTTGATTAGCTTTCAATAATTGAAAGAGAAATTTTTGGAATAGGATTGAAAAACCCTTGAGAAAATTTATGATTCTTTGAAGAATAAGGGGTTTGGAAGGGTTTTATAGATGGAAATTAGGTGAGGAGGGCAAAATTTGTGAGAGATATTGAATGGAAGTGTTAAATGAGAGAATTTGTATAGATAAAAATGAGAAAAGACAGAAAATTTTATTTTATAGTCGATCGATTAACGACCATGAATACCCAGTCATGGGCATCATTATGTCACAACCGTGAATAATCGGTGTCATAGTTTGTTAAAGGGGCTCTCTAGCCATGAAGAAGAAGATGAATCGAGTCACAGTCGTGACATTAAACAGTCATGGGCATGAATCAAGCATTTCACAGGAATGATAAATATTGTCATGGGCGTGAAACTTAGTTTTCACGACTTCTACCCGTGAATCAAGGCACGAAACAAATCGTGAACGGTTATGGAATTATTTGTTATCTTTGGTCACGATCGTGAAGATATGTCATGGGTGTGAAGCAGGCTTTTCATAAGTGTGACAAATAAAGTGTTAGGTGGAAAACTCAGTCTTTACAACTTCTACCCGTGAAGCACATCGTGAGGCAAAGCATGAAAGCTACTAGAACCTTTTGCTATTAAGTTCATGGTTGTGAATATATGTCACGGGCTCGAACCACCTCAAATCTTAAAAAAAATAAAATTAAATCTAAAACAAGACTAGAAGATTTCTAAAAACGTTTATATGCCTTAAGACATATATTTCTATCATGTTAACCACTTCATACCATAAAATTATTCAAGAAAAAAGCATCATATGAAGGAATTAACATTCAAGGTTCACACAACATACAATTGGCAAAATAATTAAGACAAAGTTGATCCATCAAGCATACCAAACTCTCTTCTTATGAAATAAAAACTTTCTTTATGAAGAGGTTTGGTAAAAATGTCTACCAATTGATTATTTGTATTGATAAATTCTAACACAACATCTCCATATTGAACATGATCCCTAAGAAAATGATGTCTAATGTCAATAGTTTTACTTCTAGAGTGTTGAATGAGATTCTTAGATAGGTTGATGGCATTAGTATTGTCACATTTGATGGTATATGGCCTAAAACTATGAGCATAATCCTTAAGTTATTGTCTTATCCATAGGATTTTAATGCAACAACACTCTGCTGCCACATATTCCACTTTAGCGGTAGATAAGGCAACAAAAACTTGTTTCTTGCTAAACCAAGAAACTAGGCATTCACCAATAAAGTGACAAGTGCTTGAAATGCTCTTTCTATCCAAAAGACTAGCGGCATAATCTGCATTCGAATATCCTATGATATGGAAAGGTGAATTCCTAGGATACTATAAGCCTAGATGTAATGTGTCATTTAAGTATTTAAAAATCCTTTTTATAGCATTCAAATGTGATTCTTTATGACAAGATTGAAATATAGCACATAAGCATACACTAGAGTTTTTTACTTATGCTCTTGCCCTTATCATCTTTGTCCAATTTTGTTGATGTACTCATAGGAGTCTTAGCATTTTTGCATCAGTCCATTCCAAATTCCTTGATTAACTCTTTGGTGTACTTGGATTGTTTGATGAATATGTCATCATTGCTTTGCTTGATTTCTAGATCAAGGAAGAACTTAAGTTTTCCCATCATGCTCATTTCAATTTCCCTAGTCATACACTTAGCAAATTCTTGGCAAAGAAATTCATTAGTAGACCCAAATATGATATCATCAACATAAATTTGAACAATTAAAAAGTCATGCTTATGTTTTTTAATGAACAAGGTTGTATCAACATATCCTTTTGAAAAGTTATTTTCTAAAAAAAAAGAACTTAGTCTTTCATACCAAGCTCTTGGAGCTTGTTTTAAACCATACAAGGCTTTTGAACGTTTAAAGACATGATTAGACAAATTATGGCTTTCAAAACCTGATGGTTGTTCTACATAAACTTTTTCTTCTATAAAACCATTTAAGAAAGCACTTTTGACATCAATTTTAAAAAGTTTAAAATTCATATGACATGTAAATGCTAAAAGTATTCTTATGACTTCTAATCTACCTATTGGAGCATAGATTTCATCATAATCTATACCTTCTTCTTGATTATAACCCTTTGCAACCAATCTAGTTTTATTCTTTGTTATTGAACCTTGTTCATCTAACTTATTTTATAATGAATAGAGGTTTGTTGAAAAAAATAATTAATGCACAAGGCTATAATAAGATTTAAGATGCAAAGTAATTGTTGTTCTTCGTGTTAGGATTCATAAATGACTTGCATTTATGCTCCATCTGTGAATTATAGTTGTTTGGGTGCATTTAATGCAAAAATAGCCATTGAACCAACTCTTAATTTCGTGTCTGACATGTTTCTCTGTCCTTATTCATAGGACATGAATATATGTGTCACGGTCGGGAATGTTCTTCCAAGCCGTGGTCCAAGTGGTGACTCTGGCCATGAAACTCTCTGGAAAAATTTAACATGTTTGGTCATGGGAGTGACAGTCACACATATGGCTGCTTGATCATTCACGGTGGGTTTGATCCTTCATGACCGTAAACTTTGAATGTTGGAGAGTTGACACTAAGCTATATTCACGGGCATGACATTGGTAGTCATAAGCGTGATGTTGCTGTTTCTTTGATTTTTTTATCTTCAAAAGATGTCTTTCAATCTTACTTTAGGTTCTAATCAAAGTATATCCTATTTAACACACTTAGAACACAAACATTGTTAAATACATTATTGTTATTTTATTTGTTATAATCAAAATGACGAAAATACCCCTCAAGGTTCAACATGCCTAAAAAGATTTTTTCAAACTTGTAACTACCAACATTACTCTTGTTCTTTTTAATAAGTTCTCTTCATCCACCCTGTCACTCCATTTTGTTAAGTAATGTATGGTGTACTGAACGACCTTTTTATACATTTTTTTATTGCAAAATCCAGTAATTTCATAGTTAGTGTATTCTCTTCCATTATTTATCCTTATACACTCAATCTTTTTTTAGAATCAAGTTTTACTCGTGCTTTGAATACTTTAAAGACTGGAAATATATTTATCTTCCTCTTAATAGATTATGCCCAATATCTTCTAAAATAATCATCTATGAATGATACAAAATATTTTGTTCCTCTTAGAGACGTAACTGGTATTTGCCACACATCAAAGTGAATCAATTCTATAATTTTTATACTTATAGAATTTGATGTGTTAAATTTTAATTTATGTCGCTTACTTTTAGTAATGCTCATAAAAAGGTAAGGATACCTTAATGATACCTGGAAATAGATTTTTTTTTTTACAAAAATTTATATTCCTTATTCAGACATGTGTCCAAGTTTTTGATATCACATCATTGTAGATATTTCACTTGACTACTTGAAATAACTGATGCTTCTCCTTGCAACAAAGTATTTCCTTTCAACATGTACAATTTATTAACCACTTTTTCTCCCTTTTTAGTATAAGCGCACCTTAAATCACTTTCGTCATTCTTTTTTTGACTTACAACCAAGGTCATCTAGTTGACTAAAAAACAATAGATTCTTTTTCTAGCCTTCAACATGTTACACTTGTTGAATAGTGTGAACTGTGCCATCATAGAATTTCATCTTGATGGTTTTAATGCCAACAATATTTAAGGTGTGATCATTGGAACTATACATAGATCCCTTAAAGATATGTTTGTATTGATGAAACCATTTTCTTTAATAGGTCATGTGAAATGTGGCACTTGAGTCAATGAACTACACATCAACAAATGTCTTTCTCCCTTCTTTAGTTATCGTATCTTCATAACATAAGGCATCACCCTCATTAGATGTACTTCCAATAATTTCTTGAGGATTGAAAATTTTCTTATTTAAATTTCTTATAGGCTTATATTGGTTGTCAACTTGTCCTCCTTATTTTTGCATCTTTTTTTTTCTTCAAGAATAACGACTACAATGTCATCAAACTCAGATAGTCTATAAGGACATTATTTGTTAGATTTATAATAAGTTGATCGTACTAATTAGATAGACTTTGAAGCAAAAGTTTAATATGTTCATTTGGCTTTATTTTATAACTCAATGATATGAGTTGAAAAAATAGAGTATTCAAGGTGTTGATGAGCTTTGTCACTGAAGTAAATTCTAACATCCGGAGAGTATACAATTTCCTCTTAAGAAAAATCTTATTTTGAAGTGATTTCACCTTATACAACTTTGTGATACAATCTCAAATCACTTTTGTTGTTTTCTTCCCCTTTATGCTTGATAATACTCTATTTTCTAAAGTAAGATAAAGATTTTCACAAGCATTTTCATATATCTCATTCCATTTATTCTCATTTGTGAATTCATTTGATCTTTCACTGATAGCCGCTAGATAATTATCTTTTCTTAATATAGTTTTTATTTTTAACTTGCACAATGAGAAATTACTCTCATTAAACTTCTTTGTAACACCCCCGAACAAAGGAGCACTACGTCATCTTCTTCAAATCATTATTTAATAAATATAAGCAAGTAGTACAATTTTTTTATTCCCAAAATATAATAGAAATAAAATATTTTATTTATAAACAAATCATTTACAAAACATAGAATTAATTTACAAAACTATATAAAAAATAATTTACAAGGGGGTTTCCAATTAAGAATAGCCTTAATCTTATTAGGGTCAACCCAAATACCTTCTATTAAAATTTCATTACCCAAAAAACTGATTGCTTCAAGCCAAAACTTACATTTAAATAATTTTGCATACAACTATTTCTCCCACAATGTCTGCAATACTATTATGAAGTGTTGATCATATTCTTCTCTATTTCTATAGTACACAAGGATGTCATCGATAAATATTACTACAAATTGATCAAGATATTATCTAAACACTCGATTCATTAGGTCCATAAAAGTTGTTGGTGCATTCATCAAACCAAATGACATCACCAAGAACTCATAATGACCATATCGAGGCCTGAATGTCGTCTTAGATACATCTGACTCTTTAATCTTCAACTCATGATACCCTGATCAAAGGTCCATTTTTGAAAATACACCTACTCCTTTCAGCTGATAAAAAATATCATCAATTTAGGCAACGGGTATTTATTCTTGATAGTCACCCAGTTAAGTTGCTTGTAGTCTATGTAGAGATGTAAGGTGTTATATTTCTTCTTCACAAATAACACTGGAGCACCCCACAGTGATACACTAAGTTGTATAAACCCCTTATCAAACAAATCTTGCAACTGCTCCTTAAACATCTTGAACTCTGCTGGTGCCATTATATACGAGGTAATTAAAATAAAAAAGTACTAGGTACCAAGTCGATAGCAAACTCTATCTATCGGTCAAGTAGTATCCCTGACAACTCTTCAGGAAACTCACTAATAGTAGGAATGTCAGTCAACTTCGGGTTGCTCTTTTTCATATCTATCACATACGCTAAGTATGATTTTGCATCCCTTACTGATGAGTTTTCGAGCTTTCAATACTGATATAACATTGTCTAAAGATAGACTCTATTCTCACCCATCACCACTATCTCATCTTATTCAGGAATTTTTATAATCATCTATCTCCTCTCATAATCAATAGTCACTCCATGACAAGCTAGTCAATCCATTATCAAGATTACATCAAATTCATGGAATGGTAGCTCTATCAAATTTGTTGGAAATTGCTTACCTTGTATCTCAACTAGACAATCCCTAAACACTTTAATAACCCTCACACTGTGTCCTAACAAGTTAGTCATAAGAATTTCAAATTTTAAAGCTTTTAGTTCTAAACCCTTTCGATCTGATAGTGGTGTTTATATGTATGAATGTGTTGACTCCGGATCTATTAATGAATATATTTTAGAGCCAAAGAGAAAGAATTTACGCATTATGACATCGAGTGCATCTTGCTCTTATCGACCTTGTATAGTATATGCCTTGGTTAGAGTAGCTCTACTACCTTATGGCCTTTCCACTGTCTTTGATCTGAACTGACTAGGCTTGTCCTTGACCTCCTCTGCCTTGTCCTCAATCTCAGCCTCTACCTTGTCACAAAACTTGCATCTATACTTGCTTTATACTCTCCAAACCTCTATTATACTATAGTAACGAACAATCTCTTTCTCAAATGATTTTTGGAGCCATACCTCAAGCAAGCTCCTGTTATGCACCAACACTCTCCTAGATAAAGACAACCGCAGTGTTGATATAATGATAAAGGTACAGATCAACGTGGTGTCTGTGTCAGTGCACTAATTACTAAGGATGAAGATATCGCAGATTGTCCTTATCTAAAAGAAAAAGACCTACTAGAACTCCCAACTTGGAATTGACCACTAAAAGATTTAGCTCTTTTGTCATACGCTAATCCTTTAGTCAGCTATGGCATAGGTCTCCTAAACCCTATATTATGTGTTGGTTATTGTGCTGCTAAAACCCTCTCACCTATTTTGATAGACACCAACAAATTAGGAAAGTTCATTATTTGTAAGATCACAACCTGCACCTTAATTGGATCTCTCAACCTATCTTTAAATCTTCGACACCTGTCAGCCTCTGTAGACACAATGCCAACAGCGTACTTGCATAGAAGTGTGAAGCCTCTCTCATATTATAATACTGACATATCTCCCTACTTCAACATTAAAAATTCTCTCTTTTTGTCATCTATATAAATGGGAGGAATGTACTACTATTTTAACTTTTCTAGGAAAAACTCTTATGTCATAGGATCAGGTGCATATGAGCTTTGTGACTCTTACCACCACCAATTGTATGCATGATCTTGTAGGAAAGACACTTCATATTTGTATTTCTACTCACCCATGCAATACAACTAATCAAGAACTTCTGGCACAAAAGGACCATCTTCCCTCTTTCCATGAAAATTTGGTGCCCCTAACTTTCGTAGCCTTTCAAATTATAGCACTGATGGGGCTAGTTGTGTCACTGTTTGCAGTAAATCTATCATATTTCTCATAAGCTCTATTTATCCTATATTAGTGGTTGATTGCCCACGTGATTAGCTGACATTGGATCTCGATGCTGCAGCTCAACGATAACTTAGTCACGATGAACCCTCTATTTTAGTAGACTCATTACTTTCGGCCTCTTCAGCCACTATCTATTGTGATTCATAAACTATAACTTACCTATAACATAAAAGCAATGACCCTAATCAGTAAGTAGCAACTCATATTCTCAATTGTGGGTACACTCATGTCATAAATTTTTTAAAAACTCATTTTTTTCAAAACTCAAAACCGCCAAAATCGGGCTTTGATACCAAAACTGTAACACCCCCTCATCCCAGCAGCAATACCCAGACAAAAGAGCGCTACATCATCTTCTTTAAATCCTTATTTAATAAATATAAGCAAGTAGTACATTTTTTTCTCCCAAAATATAAAAGAAATAACATATTTTATTTATAAACAAATCATTTACAAAACATAAAATTAATTTACAAAACTATATAAAAATAATTTACAAGAAACAAAAGTACAAAAAAAAATGCGATCCACTATTTTCAAACTCAGCTGCTTTACTGGATTGGGTCTCCGTTAGCTTTATCTAGCTGTGTTCGCTCACTTTTCTCTATATCTGCAAGAGAGGAAACTCACACGCTAAACTTGAAGCTTGGTGGTGCATATAATTAAGGCAATATATTATCTCATGCAACATGCTATTATATGCCATCATTTAAGTAATCTATTAATTCTATAATTAAAACATTATTTCTTTTACATGTTTTGTTTACATTTATCATACAGTTAATTATACCATTACTTTATCTCTTATATTTTCTTATATATAAACAAGCAATTCATTCATTTATACTAAATTCATTTTTATCTATTTTCATCTCATTTATGCCCATAACACCTAAGAACCACTAGTTAGAATAACATGGTTTGCCATCCAGATATTTAAGAGTGCCACCCAGGCATTATGTTATATGTATATAAGTGTCATCACTGGCATATATATATATATATATATATGTGTGTGTGTGTGTGTGTGTGTGTGTGTGTGTGTGTGTGTGTGTGTGTGTGTGTGTGTCATCACTAACATTTTAATGTACCCCCTGATTGGCATGTCAAACTATCCACAGTTCTAGTTCTAAGCTAGGTGTTCCAGGGCTTATTTCATTTCATTATTATTCCATTTTCATGTTTTTCCTTATCAATCTCATATCTCTTTATTATTTGTTCTATGCTCATAACACATTTCATATACATCATATTACCTTGAAATCCTCATTTGATATCTTTATCATTCACTCAATAATTAAATTTATGAAAAATAGGGTATTCATGTCCATGATTCCTTATTCATGCCTGTGAATAATGTCGGTCATACAGCCTCACAACTGTGGATTATGCGTTCATGCTTGTGAATAAGTTCACGCCCATTACTCAAACAAGTCGTGAATGAATCTAAATGAATAGTGTCATTTCTAAACAAAAGTCACACCTGTGAATTTGTCTATTAATGCCCATGAACAATATGTCACACCCATGACTAACTATAGAAAACCTAAACTTTCACTTTCATTCTTCACTTCAGGCTTCTCTAAGCCATTTAAACACTACCCACATGCATTCTTAAGTTACCAACATCACATACACTATTTTTAACAACATCCTCACACTTTTATCAAGTGCAAATCTTAACAAATGATCACAAACACATGCATTCCATATCATTTTTTCATATAATTAGATATATTTCATGCGATTTTTGGTGATTAAATACATTTCAATAATTATTTAACATGTTAAGCATACAAGTCATGCAATTTGTATTAGAAAATGGGTTACTTCCTTAAGTTATGTACAAACCTCTTTCTTGTTCTCTTTCATTTTCTCTATGTTTCCTTTTCTTTTTCTTTGCTCATTTGAGCTTAATATTTGTACTTTAATTTCCTAAGATATCATAAAACAACTATTAAAACCTTATTTCATCAAAACTCTCTAAACCCTATCTTTTCTCTCAAGAAACTCTAACATATCTCTTGAAAAACATGCTCTATATGGGCTCTAAATTATCTCTTCCTATCAAAAGAATTTTAGAAGAGAAAAAGAACTTCTTACCTATATTCTTTTCTCCTCTTGATCAACACTTTAGAGATTTCTCTCTCCTTTTGTCTTATTTTTTCTTACCTCCTTCTAGCTTTCTTAAGTCTTTTGGTGCAAGAAAATGACTTTACCTTGTTATTCTTTTTCTCCTTCCTCTCTTTCGCTTTTTAGATCAAGTTTTGGCTATGGTGGTTAGAGTGGCTAGTGTGAGACTAGTTTCAAGAGTAGAAAATGAGTTAGAAAAAATGATAAGGAAGAAGAAAAAAGAAGAGACCAAATTTTCAACCTTAAGATCCCACCACTTGACCTTATGTTTTGATATTTATGTTAATTAGCACATTAATCTCTCTTCTTTTAAGGATGGCTAGCCAACTCACATAAATCATGTCCAAAAATATATTTAATCAAAAATTGTCTCATTTAATCCTCCAATTTTTAGTAAATTATAAATTGACCCCAAAATTTATCAAATTTTACAATTTATTCTTTTACCATAATTCAACTTATTTACGCATCCAAAAACTTAATTAGGCATGTTTCATAATTATTAACCATTATTTTGATTAATTCTAGTCAAAATTCGAATTTAGATTTCAGTTGGTCTAATAAGTCAATTTCGTAACACGTGTGACTCGGTACCTAAATTAGCGAATATAACATTCTTGATCTCAAATTTTATTGTCATTACTTCTATAACAACCTTTAGGAATAAATAATAATATAATTTATTTTCTAATGTGGAGAATTCACTTATTAGTGAGAACCATAGAGTTTGCAATAAGTAGATATTAACACCCAAATTAAGTTTTGATACCACTTATTGTAAAAAAATATGATCAAATATAGCGAGATTGCAACTTATAATTTGAGAAAAAATAAAAATAAAATGGAACATATAAATTTTACGTGAAATTTTTCAAGAACAATGATAGAAGAATTTCATTATAAAAAAAATAAAAGACTACAATTTGTCTCTAAATTTAATGAAAGAATATTTATACTCTCTTAAATTAGTATAATAACAATTATTTTTTTACTCTATTCTCTTTCTTTCTTTCTATACTCTCTCTATCTATTTTTTTTCTCTCAATTTGAGATATCTCACTTGCTCTTGTTGTGCTGCATTGCATGAACTTAATGTCTATTTATCGGTAAAGATTTAGCTGAATGGCCACGTAAGTGGCTATTTTCCTCAATTTCTTCAACTAATTAGTGAAAGTTTTCAAAGATTGTTAGAAATTTGGTGTAGTGAGGGTGGTGGTGGGCCTAAATCTTCTAAAAAGAATCTAGCTTTCATCATTTTTAAAAAGCACTTAGATTCACATTGATAAATAAATTTAATATTACCAAATACTTCCTTTTTGCTCTTCTTTTCATCAATTTAATTTTCATATGGGTTTTTTAAGATGCCTCATTTGGATGATGCTTTTAATACTTCCAATCCTTAAAAATATGTTATATTTATTTTTCAGGTTGATTATAGAAATAGTTCAAAGAAATATCTCTCCATGCAAGATGATGCCTATGCGTCTATTCTTCTTTGCATCATGTCATGCACTCCTGCTCTCGACACTCCATTCTTCGTTGAAGCCATTCGCTTGAGACTTCATGTCGCATGGCGCCTGGCGTTCACTCCTTATCGCCAGAAGTTACCATCTCCATGACAAAAGCAAAAATTGAAGAAAAACAACCTTGTAAAAAGTTGATGATACGATTTTTATTTAAGGTCAAAAGAGGATCACTATTATTTGCAAGTTTAATTTGAAGATAAATAAAAAAATTGAGAAGGAATAAACATAACATTATTATTTTATCTTTTTAATTTGATGTGATATATTAGGGATATCACTTGTATGAGTTTCCATTGGTTTGTTAAAATGACTTATTTAATTTTTGAAAAAGTTTATTATATCAAAAATAAAAAAAAATAAACTCTTAATTTTAATAATTGACTCTTTATTTGACTAAATCATAATTGTATGATCATACAAATTCAAGGTCAATTACTGATTTGATTGCAAAAAAAAAAAAAAAAAAAACGAATTTAAAGATGAAAATCTAGACTGCCAATATATTGATTAAAATGCAAATTTATTAAATTATTTTCAATTTATGCTTGTATCATTGTTAAAATAAATTTTCTATTCATATTTTTAAAAAAGAATATTAATTAAATTTATAATCTCTTTTTTGATAAAAATAATCATCACTTATTAATTTTAGTATGTTTTCTAATAAAAAAATTATTTAAATATAATTTTTACTCCTAAATTTTTTGTTTTTAAGAAAGAAAATTAAAGAAACCAAAAAATATAAATAAAAAATATTTTAAATCATTAATGTAATAGAAGAAGAAAAAATAAAATTAGTAAAATTATTTTTTTAGTGTCCAAGTAAAAAAAAAAGGGTGACAATCCTGAAATGGAAAAATAATTCAAATTTCCAACTTAGTAGGACTCCAAACATTACAAATAGTGATTTTTTTTTTTATAACAATTAATATAGCCAATATTATCATTGTAAAACTTCTTATTAATAATATCCTTAATATTTATTATCCATTAATTAAAATTTTTTTATCAATAATTAGAAATCCTTGTCTCTAATATTTAATTTTGAATTAAAATTGGTTTTTACGCATAATGATCTATTATTAATATTTAATTTGAATTAGGAATTAGAGTTTCATTATATCTAATAATACGCAACTTAACAGCAAAATTATTTGATACTGGGTTTATCTCATTTTTCATGATACTAAATTATTTTGATGGTTTATTAAGTTATTCTCATTAAAGAAAATCCAACTGTCTTCTAATAGAAAACGATGGATAGTGCTTTCGAGGAAAACTCTTTCCCTACATCAAAGGTGGATAGGGCAACAAAAAAAGTTAAACGCAGAGAAGCTCCAGAGTATAAAAGGGATTACAAGGGGATGCTTTTGTCAGGATCTACAATGGAAGATGTCATGGAATTCAGCGAGATACATATACAACCGGGGGAAATTGTGATTGACAAAGCTAGTAAAACACCAGTTGTAACTTTATCTCAAGACTTGAAGAACTGGTTGGAGAAAACGTAAAAGAGGGCAGTGGTGGTTAATCTATTGGGAAAAATCATTGGATACAAGGTTTTGAGCATCAAGATTCGGATTCTATGGAACGATCGTGATGTAAAGATCCTTGACATAGGACATGAGTTCTTTCTTGTTAAATTCTCCACCGAAGAAGATTACCAGCGTGCATTATTAGTCAGCACTTGGACTATCAATGTTTCTACATGCTTGTTTAGAAGTGAACACCAGAATTTCTAGTTACAAACAAGAGAATCAGTTGGACAGTGGTCTAGGTATGCTTGCCTAAACTCCCACTATAATACTATTCTAAAAACGTCATAAAACCTATAACTCCCTTCAATATAATTAAGAATAATCTCAATTATACCAAAAGATACTATGATGTCATGGAATTCAATGAGATACATATACAACCGGGGGAGGTTGTGATTGACAAAACTAGTAAAACACCAGTTGTAACTTTATCCCAAGACTTGAAGAACTGATTGGAGAAAACGTTAGAAAGGGCAGTGGTGGTTAATCTGTTGGGAAAAATCATTGGATACAAGGTTTTGAGCAATAAGATTCGAATTCTATGGAACGATCGTGATGCAAAGATCCTTGACATAGGACGTGAGTTCTTTATTGTTCAATTCTCCACCGAGGAAGATTACCAGCGTGCATTATTAGTCAGCACTTGGACTGTCAATGTTTCTACAACCTTGTTCAGACGTGGACACTAGAATTTCTAGTTACAAACAAGAGAATCAGCTGAATAGTGGTCTAGGTACGATTGCCTAAACTCCCACTGCAATATTATTCTAAAAACGTCATAAAAACTATTTGTAACTCCCTTCGATATAATTAAAAATAACTTCAATTATACTGAAATATATTATGATGCACATGAATTTAATCGTCATAATTTAAAATTTTCATTCAACATGATCATGATGACTTAAATAAAATAAAATATCATTAAAAAGACTTGACAAAATAAAGTTAAATACATGAATCAAACGGGCAACACTAGTCCAAAGTTTATGCCAAATGAGTAGTTATAAAACTACAGTATGTAAAACTATAACTACCCAATATAACAAAACTCAAAAATACAATACACATATCACCCACGCCACTCGTGTATCCTTGACTTTGATTCTTGGGCATCCTCCTCCGACGATCAACTCCAGGACTCCCAACCTACGCATAAGAAGCCCATATACTAAGCAACTAGTGTTTAGTGGTATATAACAACATGCAAGGCACATACACATGTTATATATATAATATGCATGATATGCTCACTAAGAAACTATAATGCCTTACCTTGAAGTTCGCACATGCATTAGCTCGCATACTATATGACATACCATAAAGATCTCATATATATAATGCACACATCAAATATGGTATATCAAAAAACTAACCAGAATCATATAAGTGTGTACCACACTTAAAAGCATTTACTTATCATTACTTACCATTCCGCTACTCGTTATACTTATAAGTAGACTAAAATAGGTACGGATACTCTACAGCTCTTACTAAAGCACTTAGGACACCTACCTGAGCTTTCTAAAACACTTGTCTGAGAAAAACAAGAGCACAAAATAGCTACAAGAGGAGCCCACTTGGCTTAACCCTGAGCCTTCAAAATATCTCGTTAATCTTCAAAATATCACAATCATGACCAATATATGTCATTCGGTACCGATTTCCCCCCTCCCCCCTCCCCCCTCCCCTAATGGCATGTCATCTATCCTAACTCTAGTCCTAATAGAGTATTGAGCTTACAATTTCACAACACGTACCCGTGAACCAAACCATGATTCATCCTGTGAATTAGTACACATTCACAGCTGTGATCACACCTTCATGAGCATGAACCAAACTATGAATCCAACCATGAAATTGCTCGTAAACCGGTCTGCCTCAGCAACAAAAATTATTTTGACGATATTCACGCTCGTGAACCATCAGTTCATGGCCGTGAATCTAGAAAATTTTCTAAAAAATAGAGCATCATATTTCATACCTTTCTCACATGTAATCTCCTGTACATTTGACCAATGTCAACTACTCTATTAATACTCCAACATGCATTTTAGTCATTTATCACAATCATATGCCTTCTAATTATTCACAATAACCAAAATAATTCATCAAAAATCTCAATATGACCATGTTAATATATTAGTTACATCATGCATATTAATCCCACATTATGACATTTAACCACTCAATGACCATAAACAACATGCATCTAAAGCACAGAATACAGAAACATGATAAAAAAAGCCTTGGATGTGGTTATGTACAAACCTTATACCTATGATTGAGATTAGCTAAAGCTTAAGCTCTTCAAGATGGTCATCTCTCTTAAGATGGACTCTCAGCTCTTATACTAGATTCTAGCAAGATAAAAAAAAAAGGTCCTCTTAGCCTTTGGAACTCAAACCAAACCCAGAAACATAAGAACCAAGTTTTTTCCCCAAGCTCATTTTCTCACTATTCTCTCTTTTTTTCGCTATTGAAACAAGGTCTCTCCAAGCCTCAACAATGGAGGAAGAAGGGTTCTCATGGAAGAAGAATATCTAATTGGTGTGTTTGGTTGGTTAATAGGGAGTGGGGAGCGGATATAAAGGGATGACAATAAGAAAAATGTGACTACCTCACCTGCCTTGACTGCTCAGGCTTCTCGTGATTCATCTTTCACGGATGTGAACTACTCCTTCATAGTTGTGAATAAACTTTTCATAGTCTTGAAAAACCTCATCACAACTGCCAACTAAAATATGATATTCATGTCCGTGACACCCATTGTCACGAGCATGAAACATCTGATTTCAGCAACTCTCAAACTTCCAAAACTTCACTTAACCCTCAACTCTCACTAACCAAGAACATAACTTATTGGTCCTAATTATGGGAGTTACTATTCTCTCCCTTTTAGGATATATCGTTCCCAAAATTACCTATCATGACATCTCGGAATAACTTGAGATATTATGCCTTCATCACTTCCTCGCTTTCCCAAGTTGCTTCTTCAATTTTATGGATCTTCCATAAAACTTTCACTAACAGTACTCATTTATTCCTAAGCTCCATAATCTCTTGAGCTAAGATCTCAACTAGTTCTTCTTCGTAAGTTAAATCTAGTCTCAACTCTATGCTTTATGATGTGAGAAGGATCTGATTGATACCTTCTCAACATAGATACATGGTAGACATTGTGTATCCTACTCAACTCTAGTGACAAAGTGAGTCTGTATTCAACTGTTTGATCCTCTCAAGGATCTCATAAGATCCAATGTACCTAGGTCTCAACTTGCCCGTTTTTCCAAACTTGAGATCCTTCTTCCACGGAGATACCTTGAGAAACACCTTCTCTCCCACTAAGTACTTCACATCCTTTCTCTTAAAATTTGCATAGGATTTTTATCTATCAGAAGCTGCTTTTAGTCAATCTCTAATTACCTTCACCTTTTCTTCTATTTCTCATACCAAGTTTGACCCCGCTAACTTTCTCTCACTAAGCTCAGTCCAACACAACGGTTTATGACACTTTCTACCATAAAGTGCCTAATAGAGAGTCATCTAAATATTGGACTGATAACTGTTGTTATAGGTGAACTCCATCAATGGTAGATATCTATCCCAACTTCCCTTAAACTCAATCACATAACACCTCATCATGTCTTCCAATATCTAAATAACTCTTTCTGATTGACCATCTATCTGAGGATGGAAAGCTATACTGAAATTGAGTTTGGTACCCAAAGCTCACTGTAAACTATTCCAAAACTGAGATGTAAACTGTGGATATCTAAAATGATGGAAATTGGAGCTCCATGAATTCGTACTATCTCATTCATGTACAACTCTTCCAACTTATTCAAAGGATAGTCTCTCCAGATAGGTAAGAAGTGAGATGACTTTGTTAACCTATCCATGATCACCCATATGGCATCGTACTTCATCGATGTCAAAGGCAATCCAATCATAAAATCCATAGTGATTCTTTGGCATTTCCACTCAGGAATCATGATTGGTTGCAACAGACCTGAAGGTACTTGATATTTGGTCTTTACTTGCTGACATGTAAGACATCTTATCATGAACTATGTGATGTCTTTCTCATCCCTGGCCACCAGTACTACCCCTTTAGGTTCTGATACATCTTGTTACTCCCTTAGTGCATTGCAAATCTCATCTCATATGCCTCTTTCATAATCTTTTATCTCAACTCTGAGACATCTGACACATATAACATGCCCTGGTGGTGTAAACTACCAATTGGCTCGACTGAAAAATCTGGTCTCTCCCCCTTAGAGACCAAAATGACCACTTGCACTAGCTTACCATCAAACTTCTGTGCATTGCTGATCTTTTGACCCAAAGTCGGTCGGATGTGCAACTCTTCCAAAATCTTCCTACTAAGCGTATCTGCCACCACATTAGACTTCCATAAATGATAATCGATCATACAATCTTAATATTTTATCAATTCTAACCATCTTCTTTGCCTCAAATTCAAATCTCGCTATGTAGAAAGATACTTCAAACTCTTATCATCGTTGTAGATGTAACACTTCTCTCCATATAGATAATGATGCCAAATATTCAATGCCAAAATAATGGAGGGAAACTCTATATTATGTGTCAGGTAGTTTTTTTCATGAGGCTTCAACTGCCTGGATGCATAGGTGACGACCTTCCCTTCTTGCATTAGAATGCAACCCAATATGTTGTGTGCAGCGTCACTGTAAATAACATATTTCTTATTCAAAATTAGTTGTGTCAAAACTGGAGCTTCCATTAGAAGCCTCTTAAGCTGGTCAAAACCATTCTGATACACGTTCATCCATTTGAACTTAATATATTTCTGTAACAATCTAGTCAATGGAGAAACTATCATAGAAAATCCTTTGATGAACCTTTTATAGTATCCTGCTAAGCCAAGAAAACTCTTGATTTTGGTCACATTTTGCAAAGGTTTTCAATCCAAGATCGCTTCAACCTTGTTTGGATCCAGTCTAATTCTGCCGGTCAATATCACATGTCCGAGAAAGGCAACCTTATCGAGCCAAAACTCACATTTAGAAAGCTTAGCATATAACTTTTAGTCCCTACGAGTCTACAAAATTGTTCTCAAGTGCTGCTTATATTCATTCTTACTTCTCGAATACACTAAAATATCGTATATGAAAACCACAACAAACTAGTCCAGGAATGTCTGAAGATCTGGTTCATCAAATCCATAAAAGCTGCAAGAACATTGGTCAAACCAAAAGGTATAACTAAGAACTCATAATGACCATATCTAGTTCTGAAAGTTGTCTTCTCTATATTGTCCGCCTTGATTCTTAACTAATGGCACCATGATCTCAAATCAATTTTAGAGAACACCCTAGCACCCTTCAATTGATCAAAGAGATCATCAATTCGTGGTAGCGGATACTTGTTCTTAACTATCACCCCTAGTCAACTTCCTGTAGTCTATACATAACCTCATAGACTCATCTTTCTTCTTAACAAATAACACTGGTGCACCTCATGGAGAAACACTCAGTCTGATGATGCTTTTATCCAATAGTTCCTGTAATGGTGCCTTTAACTCTTTCATTTTTTATGGAGCCATACAATATGGTACCACTGATATAGGAGTTGTACCCAAAGTAAACTCAATTGAGAACTTTATCTCTCTTTTCGGAGGTAGCCTTAGAAAATCATCTAGAAACACATCTGAGAAGTCCTCTACTGTCGAAAAATCCCTAAGGTCTGGGCTTCCCCTCCTAGTGTCAACCATGTCATCTAAGTTGGCCTCACACCCCTTCTTGATTATTTTCTGAGCCTTCATCACAGAGATGACCCTCGACGACTATGAGGATCACTCACCCTAGACTACCACAGTATCTCCTTTAAAAGTTCTTAACTCCACCGTGTTCCTTCTGCAATCTATCACTGTACGCTGCCGAGATAACCAATCCATACCTAAGATAACGTCATACTTATGGAAAGGCAATTCGATCAAGTCCACCAAAAACTCTCAATCTCGGTATACTCGGTTCACCATAGTGTTATTTTCTAGAGAGCTAGTCACCTCAATATCATAATCCAAACTCTCAGCTAACATGTTATACCGCTCAACTATATTGGTACATAAGTAAGAATGTATAAAACCTGTATCAATCAAAGCAATTAAGTCTGAGTCAAATATAAGAAATGTACTGACAACCACATTCGAAGCACTTGGATCTTCTCTGACCTTCATAGCATAGAGCCTCACTAGTGCTCTACTAGCTCCTGACATGTTCACTCAATCTAGTATGGCCTGTCTAGGTCCCTCTCTACCAAAATGAGTCTATCTATGTCCCCTGCCCTGAGTTGGCACTTAACTTTGAGTCTGAGCTGGTGCGTCAGCTGTCTGCAACAAACAATCTCTCCAGTAGTGATCTCAAGACCCACACCTGTAATAAGACTTTATGCATCCCTAACACTCTCCTTTATGAATCCTCCCATATATTATACATTGGGGTACTGCCTCTCTGTTTCTGAGTCTGACTATTGACTGCTATAGGACTCCTAATGATGGTACTTGTCTAGTGTACCCTAACTGACCTTGGCACTATCCATGTCTTCTAGACTGGAAGGTTCCAGAAATGGTGCAAGCCTTCCTGCTCGATGACTGTGTAGCATTATAAGTTGACCCTCTAAAGTCTCTCTTGGATGACTCCTTTACTCTCTTCAGCTTTACCCTATTCTCTATCATAATAAAATAAGATACCAACTTTGTCAAGTCCTCATACTACTGTGAGATCACATAAAACTCGATCTCACCTTTCTGACCGTTCTCAAATCGGTGACACTTGTATGCCTCATCCCCAATGATACCGGTTGTATACCTGCTCAACTGGGTAAACTCTCTCTCATATATAGTCACTGTCATGTTTCCCTATTGCAATTCAGAAACTCTAGTTTCTTCTCATTTGTATATGCCTTTGGCATATACCGTTTCTTAAACTCAGCTGTAAAGAAATCTCAGGTAATAAGCTCTGGAATCTGTGGCTTCTGCAAGACCAACTTCCACCAACTGTAGGCATGCTCTTAAAGAAATGAAACAACAAACCTAGCTCTGTGTTGCTCGGCACAATCCAGCTCCTCAAAAACCCTTTCGGCCTTTTGTAACTAGAACTCTACAACTGTTGGATCATCCTTAATATTGCTTTTAAGTTCATAACTTCATACTTCCTTAGCTTGTCAATCTGAACTCTACGCCTCAATGGAAACTGAGAAGGTGGTAGAGGTGGTGGTGGCAGCATAACCTATACCAACCACTGCAGCAGAGCAGTAAGATTCTGCATCAGAAGATCCTTAGCATGATTCGTCTGACCAGCCATTGGATGCTGTAGAGGAGTTGTGCCAGTCGGCCTTTGGACACTAGCTTGGCTTGGCTAATTCTGAGCCTCCATCTCCTGAGGATTGTTACTCTTAGCCGCATCATGTGGTTCGATCTCCATACTTGCTCTTTAGCTTACATATTGACATAAAATATCCCACATCAAAGTCATATAGGATAACACTCATACACGTGACACAACCCTTCCCACCTAGATTTAGAACCACCTAAACCTAGGCTCTGATACCACTAAATGTAACACACTTCGATATAATTAAGAATAATCCCAATTATAATAAAAGATGTTACAATGCACATGAATTTAAATGTCATAATTTAAAATTTTCATGCACCATGGCCATCATGACTTAAATAAAGTAAAACATTATTAAAAAGTCTTGATAAAATAAAGTTAAATACATGAATCAAATGGGCAATACTAGCCTAAAATTTATACAAAAGAGTAGTTATAAAACTACATGTCTCTGAAATACAACATGTTAAACTATAACTATCCAACCCAATAAAAATCAATAAAAAAATACAACAGGTGTATCAGCCACCCTACTCGTGTATCATTGATTATGATCCTTAGGCATCCTCCTCTAACGATCAACTCCTAGCTTCTGAACCTGCGTATGGAAAGCCCATATGTTAAACAACTAGTGTTTAGTGGTACATAACAACATGCAAGGCACATACACATGTTATATATATCATATGCATGATATACTCACCGAGCTACTATAATGACTTACCTCTAACTCCACACATGTGATGGCTCATATACTACATTACATACCATAAATATATCATATATATAATACACACATCAAATATGACATATCAAACAACCAACCAGAATCATATAAGTGTATACCACACTTAAAAGTATTTACTTACCGTTACTTACCATTCCGCTGCCCGCTATACTCATAACTAGACTAAAATGGATACGGGTACTCTATGGCTCCCACTAGATCCCTCAAGACACTTGCCTGAGCTTCTCAAAATACATGTCTGATGAAAATGAAAGCACAAAACAAGTACAAGGAAAGCCCACCTAGCTAAACCTTCAGACTTCAAAACACCTCGCATATATAACCCAACTGAAAAAGCTCTCATTGCTTATCCTTAGTGTAACACCCTTCGATATAATTAAGAATAATCACAATTATACTAAAAGATGCTATAATGCACATGAGTTAAAACGTCATAAATTTAAAATTTTCTTGCACAATGGCCATGACGACTTAAATAAAATAAAACATCATTAAAAACATGATAAACATAAAATTAAATACAAAAATCAAATGGGCAACCATATACTTCCTAACCATCAATATTAACCAAAATAACTCATTAAACATCTCAATTAACCTTATTCATACAAGTTTCCATCATGCATCTCAAACCCACATTTTATCATTTAACTGCTCACTGATAATTTACATAATGATTTGGAGCAAATAACATAGAAACATCAATTAATTGCCTTAAGTATTGTTATGTATAAACCTTACACCTAGGATGAAGATTAGCTAAAGCCTGAGCTCTTCAAGCTTTTCCTTTCCTTTGAGATAGACTCCGTGCTCCTCTACTAAATTTTAACAAGATGAAAAATGTCCTCTTAGCCTCTGGAACTTGAATCGAACCCAGAAATATAAAAATCAAACTCTTCTCCCAAAGCTCACAAGATATCTCTTTCACTATTCTCTATCACTTTAACCTAAAAAAACTTGATCTTCCAAGCTTCCATAATGGAGGAACATGGAGTCTGGAGAAAGAAAAAAAATGCAAAAAGGCATGTTAGGTTGGTTAACAGGGAGTGAGGAGCAGATTTAAAGGAATGATAGGAAGGAAAATGTGACTATCTCATATGCTCTGCTTGTCTAGGCTTACCGGCTGTGACTCATCTTTCATAAGCATGAGCCTCTTCTTCACGACTGTGACTCATCTTTCATAAGCATGAGCCTCTTATTCACGAGCATGAGTCTCTTATTCACGGTCGTGAAAAAACTATTCATGGCAGTGAAGAACCTTATCACAACTGGTAACTAAAATTTGATATTCACAGTTGTGACACCCATTGTCACGAATGTGAAATAACATATTTCAGCAACCCCTTTCACTTCCAAAACTTCACCTAAACCCCAACTCTCACTAATCAAAAATATAACTTATAGGCCCTAATTATGGGCGATACATTTCTCTCTCCCTTAGGATATTTCGTTCTCAAAATTACCTATCATAACGTCTTAGAACAACTGAGGGTATTGTGCCTTCATCACTTACTTATTTATTTTCTTATGTCACTTCTTTAATGTTTTGGCTCCTCCATAAAACTTTCACTAGCAGAACTCACTTGTTCCTAAACTCATTTACTTCATGAGATAAGATCTCAATTAGTTCCTCTTCATAAGTTAAGTACAGTCTCAACCCTATACTCTCAGTTGTGGTGATGTGAGAAGGATTTGATCGATACCTTATCAACATGGATACATGGAACATATTGCATATCCTACTCAACTCTGACCACAAGGTAAGTCTATATCCAACTAGTCTGATCCTCTCTAGAATCTCATAAGGTCCAATGAACCTTGGACTCAACTTGCCCTTTTTCCCAAATCTGAGAACCTTATTCCGTAGAGATACCTTGAGAAACACCTTGTCTCCCACTAAGTACTATACATCCTTTCTCTTGACGTTCGCATAGGACTTTTATCTGTCAGATGCTGCATTTAGTCAATCACTAATGATCGTCACTTTTTTTTTGTCTTTTATAACAAGTTTGGCCCTACTAACTTTCTCTAACTAAACGTGGCCTAATACAACAGTGTCTGACACTTTCTACCATAAAATGCCTTATATGGAGTCATCTAAATACTGGACTGATAATTAATGTTATAGGTGAACTCCATTAATGGCAAATATTTATCAACTTCCCTTAAACTTGATCACACAACACATCATCAAGTCTTCCAAGATCTAAAAACTCTCTCTAACTAACCATCTGTTTGGGGATGGAAAGTAATGCTAAAATTGAGCTTGGTACCCAAAGCTTGTTGTAGACTACCCCAAAATTAAGATGTGAACTGCAAATCTTGATCCAAAATGATAGAGACTATAACTTCATAAAGACGCGCTATCTTATTCATGTATAACTCTGTCAACCAGTTCAAATGACAGTCTCTTTGAATAGGTAAGAAGTGAGCCAACTTCATTAACTTATCCACAATCACCCATACGGTATCATATTTTCTCGATGTCAACGACAATTCAATCACAAAATCCATAGTGATTCTCTCCCATTTCTATTTTGGAATCGTGATTGGCTATAATAAACCTGAAGGTACCTGATATTTAGCCTTTACTTACAAACATGTAAGACATCTAGTTGTTAACTCTATGATATATTTCTTCATCCCTGACCACTAATACACCTCTTTCAAGTTCTGATATATCTTGTTACTGCCTTGATGCATTGCAAATCTCATATCATGGGCCTCTTTCATAATATTTTGTCTCAACTCTAAGACATCTGACACATATAACCTACCCTGGTAGTGTAAACTACCATCTGGCTTGATTGAGAAAACCTGTCTCTCCCTCTAAAAGACTAAAATGACCAATTCCACTTGTTTGCCATCAAGTTTTTGTGTATCTCTAATCTCTTGATCCAAGGTTGGTAGGATGTGCAACTCTACCAAAAGTTTTCCTACTAAACATATCAGCCACAACATTGGCCTTTGCTGGATGATAATCAATCACACAATCATATTCCTTCATCAACTCTAACCATCTTTTTTGCCTTAAATTCAAATCTCGCTGTGTAGGAAGATACTTCAAACTTTTGTGATCAATGTCGATGTAACACTTCTCTCTGTATAGATAATGACGTCATGTCTTCAATACAAAGACAATGGCCACTAACTCTATATCATGCATCAGGTAGTTTTTCTCATGAAGCTTTAACTATCTAAAGGCATAGGCGATAATTTTTCCTTCTTACATTAACATGCAACCCAATCCATTATGTGATGTGTCATTATAAACAACATATTCCTTGTCTGAAATTGGCTACGTCAATACTGGGGCTTCTATCAAAAGACTCTTAAGCTAATCAAAACTATTTTGACACTTGTCTGTCTAGTCAAATTTGATATCTTTCTATAACAACCTAGTCAATGAAGAAGCAATCATAGAAAACCCCTTGACAAACCTTCTGTAGTATCCTACTAAGCCGAGAAAACTCCTGATTTTAGTCACATTTTGTGGGAGTTTCCAATCCAAGATCGCCTCGACCTTGCTTGGATCAACTCTAATCCTATCGGCCAATATCACATGCCCGAGAAATAAAACCTCAACTAACCAAAGCTAACACTTAGAGAGCTTAGCATATAGCTTCTGCTCCCTAAGAGTCTGCAAAATTGTTCCTAAATGTTGTTCATGCTCATTCTTATTTCTTAAATACACTATGATATCATTTATGAAGACCACGACAAACTGATCCATAAATGGTTTGAATATCATGTTCATTAGATCCATGAAGGCTACTGAGGCATTAGTCAATCCAAAGGGCATAACTAGAAACTCAAAGTGACCATATTTGGTTTGGAAATCGATCTTCTATACATCACCTGCCTTGATTCTTAATTGATGGTATCTCAATCTCAAATCAATCTTAGAGAACACCCCTGCACCTCTCAACTGATCAAAGAAATCATCGATCTGTGGTAATGGATTTCTGTTCTTAACGGTCACCCTATTCAATTGCCTATAGTCTATGCACAACCTCATAGACCCATCTTTCTTCTTGACGAACAACACTGGTGCAACCCATAGAGATACACTTAGTCTGATGAAGCCCTTATCTAACTATTCATGTAACTGTGCCTTTGACTCTCTCATCTATGATGGAGCCATATGATATGGTACTGTTGATATAGAAGTTATACCTAGAGTAAGCTCAATTGAGAACTCTATCTCTTTTTCTGAAATTAGCCCTCATAACTCCTCTAGAAACAAATCCATGAACTCTTCCACTATCGAAATATCCCTAAGATTTAGGCTCTCCCTTCTACTATCAATTACATGAGCCAAATAGGTATGACACCCATTTTTGATTATCTTTTGTACTTTCATCATGGAGATGATCCTCATTTGTTGCAAGGATCTCTCCCCCTAAACAACCACTTTCTCATTTTTCGACATTCTCAATTCAACTGTCTTTATTCTGCATTACACTACTACACCCTGCCGAGAGAGCCAATCCATATCCTAAATGACATCATACTCATGAAAAAGGCAACTCAATCAAATCTGGCATGAACTCCTCCCTTTAAACTATAATTCGATAATTCTTATACACCTGATCCACCATTGTGTTATGCCCTAAAGAGCTAGTCACCCAAAACTGAGATGTGAACTGCAGATCTCAATCCAAAATGATAGAGACTGAAACTCTATAAAGATGCACTATCTCATTCATGTATAATTCTACCAACCAGTTCAAATGACAGCCACTTCAAATAGGTAAGAAGTCAGCCAACTTCATTAACCTATCCACAATCACCCATATGGTATCATATTTCCTCGATGTCAATAGTAATCTAATCACAAAATCCATAATGATTCTCTCCCATTTCTATTTTAGAATCGTGATTGGCTATAATAAACCTGAAGGTACCTAATATTCAGCCTTTACTTGCTGACATGTAAGACATCTAGTTGTGAACTTTATGATATCTTTCTTCATCCCTGACTACTAATACACCCCTTTCAAGTTCTGATATATCTTGTTACTTCCTTAGTGCATTGCAAATATCATTTCATGGGCCTCTTTCAAAATCTTTTACCTCAACTCTAAGCCATCTAGCACACATAACCTGCCCTGGTAGTGTAAACTACCATTTGGCTCGATTGAGAAACCTAGTCTCTCCCCTTTGGAGACTAAAATGATTAATTCCACTAGCTTGCCATCAAGCTTTTGTGCATCTCTAATCTCTTGATCCAAGGTTGGTCGGATGTGCAACTCTACCAAAGCCTTCCTACTGAACATATCGGCCACCACATTAGTCTTTCCTAGATGATAATCAATCACACAATTGTAGTCCTTCATAAACTCTAACCATCTTCTTTCCCTCAAATTCAAATTCCGCTGTGTAGGAAGATACTTTAAACTTTTGTGATCAGTGTTGATGTAACACTTCTCTTCGTATATATAACATCATATCTTCAATGCAAAAACAATGGCTGCTAAGTCTATATTATGTGTCTGGTGGTTTTTCTCATGAGACTTTAAATGTCTAAAGGCATAGGTGATAAATTTTCCTTCTTGCATTAACATGCGACCCAATCCATTGTGTGATGTGTCACTATAAATAACATATTCCTTCTCCGGAATTGGCTATGTCAACTTTGAAGCTTTTGTTAGAAAACTCTTAAGTTGATCAAAACTATTCTGACACTTGTCCATCTAGTCAAACTTGATATCCTTCTGTAACAACCTAGTCAATGAAAAAGCAATCATAGAAAACCTCTCAAAAAACTTTATGTAGTATCCTGCTAAGCTGAGAAAACTCCTAATTTTGTTAATATTCCACAGGGGTTTCCAATCTAATATCGCCTCAACCTTGCCTGGATCCACTCTAATCTTGTCGATTGATATCACATGCCCTAGAAAAGCAACCTCAACTAGCCAAAAATCATACTTGGAGATCTTAACATATAGCTTTTTCTCCTTAAGAGTTGGCAAAAATGTTCTCAAATGTTGTTGAAGCTCATTCTTTTTTCTTGAATATACTAAGATATCATCTATGAACACCATGAAAAACTGTTTCAGAAATGGTCTGAAGATCCTGTTCATTAGATCCATGAAGGTTGTTGGGGCATTAGTCAACCCAATGGGCATAACCAAAAACTGTAGTGATCATATCTAGTTCGGAAAACAGTATTTTATACATCACCCGCCTTGATTCTCAACTGATGGTATCCCAATCTCAAATCAATATTAGAGAACACTCTTGCACCTCTCAACTAATCAAAGAGGTCATTGATATGTGGTAATGGATACCTGTTCTTAATGATCACCATGTTCAGTTGCTTATAGTTTATGCATAACCTCATGGACCCATGTTTTTTCTTCATCAACAACACTAGTGCAACCCATGAAGATACACTCGGTCTGATGAAACCTTTATTTAGCTGTTTTTATAAATATGCCTTTAACTAACTGTTCTTATAACTATGCCTTTTCATCTCTAATGGAGCCATACGATATGGTACTACTAATATAGAAATTGTACCCTAAGTAAGCTTAATTGAGAACTATATCTCTCTTTCCGGAGGTAGCCCTTATAACTCCTCTAAAAACACATCTAAGATCTCTTCCATTTCCAAAATATCCCTAAGATTTGGGCTCTCCCTCCTACTATTAATTATGGAAGCTAAATAGGTCTCACAACCCTTTTTGATCATCTAATATGCTTTCATCATGCAGATGATCCTCGTTTGTTGTGTCTAAGCCTAACTACTGACAGCCATAGAAATAAATCCTGATGTGTGCCCTGACTAAACCTAACCCTATCTCTGTCCTTTAGATTGAAAGTGTCTAGAACTATTGTAAGCCTTCTTGCTCGATGACTATTCGATACTATAAGCTGACCTTCTAAAATCTCTCATAACGACCCTTATGCTCTCTTCAGCTTTACCGTTGTCTCTCTAGTAATAGAAAAAGATACCAATCTTGTGATGTCCCCATACTAATGTGAGATCATATGGAACCCCATCTCGTCTCTCACACTATCCTCAAATCGACGACACTAGTCTGCCTTATCCCCAATGATAATGATGGCATATCTACTTAACAAAAACTCTCTCTCATACATGGTCACTGTCATGTTTCTCTATCATAAGTACATATACTATTGTTTCTTCATATCTATATACACCTTCGACACATACAGTTATTTGAACTTAGTATTAAAGAAATCCCAAGTAATTAGCTCTGGAATCTGCGACTTTTGCATAACCGACTTCCACCAATTATTGACATGCGCTAAAAGAAGTGAAACAACATACCTAGCCTTGTGCTCCTTGGCACAATCTAGCTCATCAAAGACCTTCTCGGTCCTTTCTAAACAGAACTCAATACCTATCGGATCATCCTCAATGTTGCTCGTGAAGTCTGTAGCCATATACTTCCTCGGTCTGTCAATCTGAACCCTACATCTTGGTGGTGACTGAAGAGGTGAAGGAGGTGGCGGCAGTGGAGGAGGTGGCAGCAACATAGCCTGTACCATCTGTTGTAACAGAGCAATAAGATTCTGCATCAGAAGTTCCTATGCCTGATCTACCTTACCAGCCATTGGCTACTGTAAATGAGGTGTGCCAACCGACCCCTGCACACTATCTTGGCTTAGTCGATTATGAGCCTCTATATATCACTAAAATAAATAACCCGACAATAGCTATTAAATATAAATAAAGAAAATACCAGAATTTAACGAGATTCAGCCAATTATACCTACATTCTCGAACACTACTAAAATAATATTCCACTATTTCAAAGAAATATTACAAAGTGAAATATTACAAGAGAGAGAAAATAGAATCAATCTTAGAAGTAAGAGATTAGTGTTTGGGATGAATTGTTAAGAGGGGAATGAAGCCTTTTTATAGGCTAATATTTTTCTTCTTCCCTCTACCACTTCCGATGTGGGATTGGGAGATTGTCAAAATTCAACAAATCTCTACCTTGGCGATCTCACAATTCCAAACAAATATTCTCTAAACTCTTATTTTACAAATCTCAGTAATGTCTCCAAATGCGCTTCGAAACGCCCAATTTCAAATTCTGAGAACATTTATCAAGTCTAAACAATGTTGGAACTTGACACCTGTCACAACTTTTATTGCCATATTTGCGGGATTTTCAGCAGTCAAAATCTTCTGAAGTAGTATCTCACCATCTTCAAAAATTTTCCGTACAAAATGATATCGAACATCGATGTGCTTTGTCCTTGTATGATAAACTTGATTCTTTGCTAAACAAATAACACTTTAACTGTCACAATGCATTTTGACATGCTTTTGACCAATTCCCAAGTCATTCAGCAACCCCTGAAGCCAAATTACCTCATTCACAGCTTCTAAAACTGCCATGTACTCTGCTTCTGTTGTAAACAAAGCAACTGTTGATTGTAAAGTGGACTTTCAACTAATCGGTGCCTTGGCAAGTGTGAACACATAACCGGTAGTAGATCGACATTTGTCTAAATCACCTGCATAGTCAGAATCACAATATCCAACTATATACTGACCAATTTTCTCATCCCGCTCAAACATTATATCAACATTTACAGTATTCTGAATATACTGCAGAATCCATTTCACAGCTTGTCAATGTCCTTTACTAGGATCATGCATGTACTTGCTCACAACTCCTACTACTTGTGAAATGTCAAGCCTCGTACACACCATTGCATACATCAAGCTACCAACAGCATTTGCATATAGAACCTTTGACATATATTCTCATTCTTCATCACTTTTCTGAGATAAAGATGCACTGAGCTTAAAATGAGGAGCAAGTGGAGTACTAACTGGTTTTGTCTTCTCATTTCTCCCAAAACGCTTTAATAACTTTCTCAGATATTATTTCTAAGTCAAACAAAGTCTCCCCAATTTTTTGTCTCTACATATCTCCATATCAAGAATCTTCTTAGCTTCTCCTAAATCCTTCATTTCAAATTCCTTATTTAGTTGAGCTTTTAACTTCTAAATCTCTCTTTCATCTTTCAAAGCTATCAGCATATCATCAACATAAAGGGAAAGATAGATAAAGGAACCATCCCATAACTTGCACAAATATACATAATGATCATATTTGCTTCTTGTGCATTTCTACCTTATCATAAACTTATCAAATCGTTTGTACCACCATCTTGAAGATTGCTTCAATCTATACAAAGATTTGCTCAACTTGCACACTAAATTTTCTTTTCCAACAACTTTAAATCCTTCTGGTTGAGTCATGTTGATTTCTTCTTATAAGTCTCCATGTAAAAATGCAGTTTTTACATCCAGCTGAACTAGTTCCAGATCCAATTGTGCTACCAAGGCCAACAGTATTCTAATGGATGAATGTTTTACAACTGCAGAAAACACTTCATTATAATCAATTCCCTCCTTCTGAACGTAGCCTTTAGCTACCAATCTTGCCTTGTAGCGAATATCATTCTTATCAGGAAATCCTTCTGTAACACCACATCTTATGCATTTAAGTATAACCTATCTCTATATCAAATAATTACACATAGCATGCTGGAAAAACAAAATATCCTGTTAATAGTGATAGTAAAATTTTTTTTTATATATCTTGTAATATTATTCAATGACTTTGCAAGTCTCACATCCTGTAATTTCATTCAATGACTTGCAAGTCTCATATCCTGTAATATTATTCAACGACTTTGCTAAGTTAACACTGAGGTTTTCACCACAACATAATATATATCACATATATCAAAACATAAACTTTACACATAAGTATTTTCGAGTTGCTTTCATTTTTACATTTTTAAACTCATTCCAAAATGATTATACATATTCAAGCACGTAAATACAAAACATATATGACATATTTTCATGCTTGTGTGGAATGCAAGGAGAGAGAGTGATGAGGCTCGGCCAGTGACCTGTGCTTCATGTCTTTTATATGATACTCAAAATGAGCTATCACTTTTCTTTACCTGAAAAATGATGCAAATTGATGAGTTGCGACTCAGTGAGAATAACCATCAAATGAGCTCTAAAGTACCGAACAACTCATAATAATAAATCATAAATCCAATACATACCATGTATTTCATTCAATTCATCAGTATCATATAAAAATCAATGAAGTTGAAACATATAATCATTACTCCTTACGTATACAAATGCTTTGCTTATTTCATTTTGTTGTGACTAAGTGAAACAGACATTGCCCTGGGTTTCCATGTGAACATTTGCCATGTGAACATTTGTATTTGCTAGCTAGGTTGATCATTTGTTTCATTTGCACATTAGTTGGGCCATAGGCCTCTTCTTTTGCTTTAAAATATTGATTAACTAGTCACAGCGTCTTTTTAGTCCATATGCATATGCACTTGTATTTAAGCATTCATCAACCATTGCATCTTTATCATATACAACATACATATATTCCATATATACCTCATATGTCACGCGTATACCTTGCATATACTATACATATACCATGTATATATATCACATATGTCAAACATAAACCTCAAATATACCACAAGTATACCATTTATATGTACCACAATGTCACAAATTATTCATCATTACATTATTAAGGACCAATCATGACAATCATATGAATCACATAGCAAGCAACATTCATTTGCACTAAAGAATTCAATTGATAATTAGACTCACCGTTCTCCTTTGATTCCGACCCCTAACTTATTGTCTATTCGCTCCTTGTGGGTCTCCAATATGTTGCAAGCCTAATATGAAAACATAATCGATTAACTCATGATTAGGGAGACTTAATATGGCTTAAACAAATTAATATGCATTGTTCATATCAATAGTTAAGATTTTTCCTATGAGACAGTGTGACCTTATGAGACTTTTTGGCCTATAACTTTTTATATACTTGACCAATTAATCTGATTCTTATTCTAAATTAAAATTAACACATAATTATATAACAATATTAAAATTTCATACCAATTGGATCATTGTACAATATTTGGTGGAATTTCAAAGTGTGTTCTGTTTTCTGCCTTTAGGTAGTTTCAGGGTACTCATTTTGGTTCATCATAAATTATAATATATAAGTCATATTTTAATGAAAATTTACACAAACTTATATGGGTTCAAATGGAACATTTTTATATTTATAAATTTTATCAATTATATCTCTAAGATCTTCAAATTATAACAAACATTTCACTGATCCAAGATAGAATTGGCTTCCGGACCAGTATCATTCCAAAGGCCATAACTTAGTCTATACATAACATATTAAGCTGAAATTAGTACCCAAATTTAGATAAGAAATATATATATAAATTTAATATTTTGCCAATTTACATAATCTAGCTCTAACAAGCTCAAATTGGCCGAACAAGTTGCTGGATCTACCCAGGGCACTCAGTAGGTAGTTCAATTCATGGAACAATCATGGTTCCATTCACCATAAATAAAAATTTACAAGATCTATGAACCTGAAATTTGGTATACAGATGCATAACACATATATATACAACTTTTATGTTTTGAGGTACTTCAAATATTGGCTTTAACATATTCAAAACCCAATAACACAATAGCTAACTTGGCTACAGTTCACACCCTGACCAGTTTCAGTAAAAAGAGCATATCTCTTCCTATAAATAACATCTTGCAAAAATATTTATATAGAAATAAATCTAAGATATAAAGAAACAAATTTTTTGTTTTACACTTTTTCAGAATCAATTTCTATTAATATCAAAATTGGGGTGCAATTCAGTGCCTATTAATGAACCTTAGCAACTCAAATTAACCCTATAGCAATAAGAATTGATTACTTACCAAGAAAAAACTTGCGAGAGATCAATTTGCCTTAAAAACCAAGTGAAACAAGGAAGAATTTAGTTCTAGAATGGAGGAAGATGAAGAAGAAAACGGGGCTGAAGTGAGAAGGCAGAAATGGGGGAGGAAGATAAAGACAACCTTTTTGTTTTTTTTTTGGCTTTTTATCTTTTTCTCTTCATCTCTTCTCTTTTATCTTCTCTTTTCTTTTTCCTTTTTTTTTATTTTCATTTTATTTTTTCTATATTATTATTATTATTTACGTATATTTATAATTCCACTAATTCACACAATAATACAACTTAACCATTTGGCCCGATTTAACTTAATTAACAATGTAAATGTTTACTAATCTTAATCTAATCATTTTTCTTACTTTAATTTAGTCACCTTATTCAATTCATTTCTAATGCTTTTTTATCCTTCTTTAGGTTATAAGTACACACGTGCGACTCGATACAATTGCTAAATACTAGGACACGTAGCTAGTGTGTGCCATGAACTTGTTTCTAAGAAAATATGTATGAAATGCATGTGTTCAATTGGATTATATGGAAGATGCATATGTTCAAATGAAATGCATATGGATATGCATGTGGGGAAGTTCAAGGATTACACCTTCTTTCTTTGCATAAATCCATTTACAGCCAATCACTTTCTTTCCCTTTAGCAGACTTGCTAGCTTCCATGTCTAATTCTTTTCAAGGGACAGTATCTTTTCTTCCATAGCCTTTCTCCACTTTTCTTCTTCTGATCTTTGAATAGCTTCATAATAAGTGGAAGGAATTTCATCATTTATTGAAAATGTATAATTAGTCATATCTTCAAGTTGAGCAGGTTTCTTAATATTCCTTTTCTGCTTTTGTAGTGCAATTGGCTCAAGTTGCTGAGGAGGTTCTTGTGCTGAAACCTCTGCTTCCTCATCTGATCCATTTTCTACCATTATCTCCTATTCTGCCGTATGAGTAATTTTATCAGACTTTACAGTTGCTAGATCAACAATTCTTCTTATATCAAACTCCACCTATTTGGGAGTTCTCTCCACCTGATGTGGAGAACCATCTGTTTGCTCATCTGTTACCTTTTTTTAATACGGTAGACTCATCAAAGGTAACATCTCCACTAAAGATTATTTTCTTCGTCTCTAGGAACCATAGTCGATATCCTTTGATACCAGAGGATATCCCCATAAAGATAGCCTTCTTTACCCTTGGATCTAACTTTGATTCCTTAACATGATAGTATGCAGTGGAACCAAACACATGTAAGGAATTATAATCTATAGCAGGTTTTGCATACCACACCTCCAAATGTGTTTTTCCATTGATAGCAGTTGATGGTAAATGATTAATGAGATGACATGCATATGTTATAGCCTCAACCCAAAACTGTCTACCTAATCCAGCATTAGACAACATGCATCGAACTTTCTCTAATAGAGTTAAATTCATGTGTTTAGCCACTCCATTATGTTGTAGTGTATTTCTAACAGTGAAATGTTGAACAATTCCTTCATTTCTACAAACTTTTATGAAGGGATCATTTGTGTACTCTCCGCCATTGTCTGTTCGAAGACACTTGATCTTTCTGCCCGTCTGAGTTTCCATAATCTTTTTCCATATGAGAAGAACTCTCAACACTTAATCCTTTGTCTTCATTGTATACACCCATACTTTTCTTGAACAATCATTGTAATATCCGCTAATTTAGGTCCCGATTCGCATGTGTAGCGAAGTTGATGCGTTTGACCGATCAGAGTCTAAATTCGGATTTTGACAAAAATTGATCAAGCAATGGATAAATTAAATGATATAAGCCTAATTAAGTGATTATAAAGTTTAAATAAGTTGATTTATGGTAAAGGACTAAATTGCAAATTTTGATAAGTTTTGGGGTCAAATTGCAATTTACCAAAAATTGGAGGATTAATGAGATTAATTGCTAATCAACATATTGATTTTGGGGACATTTTCATAGGTTTGTCCGACCACTCAATGAGGGTGGGTCCCATATGAAGACTTTTGGGTACCCTATTTAATGCTTTCTTCTTCTTCTTCTTCTTCTTCTTCTTCTTCTTCTTCTTCTTCTTCTTCTTCTTCTTCTTCTTCTTCTTCTTCTTCTTCTTTTCTTCATTTTCCGCCTTCTTCTCTTTCTTTTCTACTAGTCACGCCAGCCTCATCTCCTCCATAGCCAATCTTGAATTCTAGAGAGAGAAAGGAAGAGAAGAGAGGTGAAAGAACAAGAACAAGTTATCTTCATGGTCTATAACTCCTAAGTAAGCTGGAAAGAACAAGAAAGAGGAAGAAAAAAAATCAAGTTTGAGAAAATCTCCAAAGTGGTGATTTAGTGAAGAAAAGTGTAAGGTAATAAGCATTTCTTCTTCTTCATCATCATCTTTCTTAAAAGAAATTCGAATTTTGAGCTCATCCAAGACTTATATGGAAAAAGAGAGAAATTAGGGTTTTGAGAGAGAAAAAGAGAGTTTAGGGTCTTGAGGAAATCAGATGATAATAATGATTTATGATGTTATAGGAGTTCCAAGTGACAAGGAATAAGCTCTAAAGAGCAAAGGAAAAGAGAAAGCTACCTAGAAGAGTGAAGGAGAAAGATTAAGGTTTGTGCATAACTTAAGGCAATAGCCTATTTTTGTTTGAAATAATGCATGCTGAACATGATTTTAGATAAATGCATTTCAAGAATGATGATGATTATGGCATGAAACCATAGGTTTAGATATGTATGAATGAGATCCTTTTGAGACATTGAATTAATGATGCATGTTAGAAAATCTTGTATGATAAAGACATTTACATGTATTAGAAAGTAATAAGTTGAGTAAAGAACCTTGGAAATGCATGAAATAGAGATTTGGTATGATTTGGATGATATAAGAATGAATGAAAAGCGAATATGCAGATTTTCTGCTGAAAGTCATGGGCGTGACTATCTAGTCACGAGCGTGAACTTGAGGGTTCACGGTTGTGACTTTTGTGTGGAAATGGTACTATTCATTCCAGAAGCATTCATGGGTTGGAATCACAGACGTGAACTCATTCACGGGTGTGAATGAGTAATCACGACCGTGAATGCTTTTGGGCTATTCATTCCAGTAGCATTCACGACTTTGAATTACAGGCGTGAACTAATTCACAGGCGTGAATTAGTAATCACTACCGTGAATGCTCTGTATTAGTAATTATGAATGCGGTTATCAAATGAAGAATTCAAGTAAATAAATGAAAGTCATTGTCTATCCAGTGAATATATATATATTGATGTAAGAACGTGTTATGTTGTGATATAGAAAAATGAATCTTGATGCGGATGAAATATGTGAATTGACACGGATGATATATGAAACATGATACAGATGAAATACGTGAACTAATAGAGATAATAAACATGAATATTGATATGGTTGTGATTGGAAGTAAATAGAGATATATGAATTATATGATATTGAATAAGCCCTGGAACAACTACCTAGAACTATTCTAAGGATAGTTTGGCATGCCACGCAGGGGGGAGTATGATGAAAACCATTAATGGAATGATTTACGACGCCGATAATGGCACGAATTATGAATACTATGCCAGTAATGGCATGGATTATGAATACTACGCCGGTAATGGCACGGATTATGAATATTATGCCGATAATGGCATGATTTTTTTATACCGATAATGACACTTATATGTGCACATCATATTTCCGTGTGGCACTCATAAGTGCCTGGATGGCAACTCCGTTATCCTAGACGGGAGTTCATAGGTGTTATTGGCTAATAATATTTTATATATATATAGAAACGATGGAAAGTGGTATATATATATATATATATATATATATATATATATATATAGTGATTGTTGATATAAAAAGAGATTTATAATTAATGATAAAAAAAATGATATTTTTCATGTATGCATGGAGTCATTATTGTATGAGATAGGATCATAAGGAATAGAATTGTATGGAAGAACATTAATATGAAAAATGATACATGTTATTGCCTGTTGCATAACATAGTATATTGCCTTATTTATATGCACCACTAAGCTTAGAGCTTAGCGTGGGAGTTTCCTTCCGCGCAGATATAAAAAGGTAGCTGAAGGTGATAGATAAAGCAAGCAGTGATCCTATTCAAGTAAAGCAGTCGAACCTTGAGAAAATGGGTTACAAGGTTTGAATTTTTTTTGTATTTGGTTTTTTTTATATTAAAGAATTTTAGAGTTTGTAAAACTTACTTTTAAAGTTTGTTAAGAATTAATTTGATATTTAAAATTACTATCTTATGTAAATAAATTGTACCCTGGTTTTTGTATATATCTATATATACATGAATGTTAAGAAAATAAAGGTAAAATAATAATAGCAATTTGAAGAAGTAAAGAAGACAGACATTAGCGCTCTTTTATCCGGGCACGTGTTGATCGGGTGAGGGGGTGTTACAATCATCAACAAAGGTAATATAGTAGTATTTACCTCCCATTAAAATAGTTTTGGACGGACCCCATACATCTGAGTGAATATAATCCAGAATACCCTTGGTATCATGGATTGCAGTGCCAAACTTCACTTTCGTCTGCTTCCCTTTGATGCAATGCTCATAGAAGTCTAATTTGCAGGTTCATACTCCTTGCAATAATCCTTGATTCGCCATAAGTTTTAAGAATTTTTCACCTGTATGCCCCAAGCGTATATGCCACAATCTGGTTATTTCTAGCTCATGGTCATCACTAGAAACTGTTGCTATTGTTCCAACAACTATATTGCTTTCATAGTAATACAAGTTGTTGCTCATTTGAACTCCTTTCATCACCATAAGTGTTCCAGATATAACCTTCATTACTTCATTTTTAATGACTATAGTGAAACCCTTTCTCCTAAAGATTCCTATAGAAATGAGGTTTTTCGTCAGACTGGGAACATATCTTACGTCTGTCAGAGTTTTGATTGATCCATCATGATTCCTCAACTGGACTGAACCAATTCCAGTTGTTTTGCAAGGACTGTCATTTGCTGTATTGACAACTCCACCTTCAATTTCTTTAAAATTAAAAAACCATTCCCAATTAGGACACATATGGTGGCTATAGCCTGAATCCAGAATCCAAGCAGTCGAACTGCTTATTGATGGCATCGAAACTACTGAAAAGTCTGAATCATCACATTTAGCTACATTTGAATCTGCAACAGCCTTACCTTTGCCAGATTTACTTCTCAACTTAGGACAATTTTTCTTTCAGTGCCCCTTTGCTCGACAAAGGGCACATTCATCTTTGCCCACTCTAGACTTTGATCTGTCGTTCTTTCCATAGTTCTTATTTTTCAAACGAACTCTTACTATCAAAGCTTATGCTGCTCCACTGGTGCTATTCTTTTTGTCTTTTCTGCTCAATTCATAGTTGTATAGTGCAACACATACTTCACTAAGAGACACCTCAGCTTTCCCATGGAGTAGAGTAGTTTTTAGAAACTCAAACTCCACAGGAATGGATCCCAACAACATTAGGGCCAGATCTTCATCTTCAAAAGTCACATCCAAATTCATCAAATCTGCTACAAGTTGATTGAAATTGGTGATGTGATCATTCATCGTGGTACCAGTAACATATGTGAATCTGAACAATCTTTTCTTCATATGGAGCTTATTTTGACTGCTCTTTTTCAAGAATTTTTCCTCTAGTGCCTTCCACAATTTATTTGTAGAAATTTCTTTACAAAAGGCATACTTCTACTCTCTGGACAGATACGATTGAATTGTACTACATGTCGAACGATTGATTGTCTTCCATTACTTATCATCTGCACCTTCTGGCCTTTCTCCCTCAATGGCAATGTCTAAACCTTGCTGAAATAAGGCGTCTAGAACTTCACCTTGCCACATGCCGAAATGACCTATACCATCAAAAATTTTTACTGCAATTCTCGTATTTGCCACAGCAGTTCTCGCCAAAATTGATGAAGTACAAGTTGTTGTGTCCATCATGAATTTTTGTCCGTCTCTTATCATTTCTTTTTTAAGATTATTTAATATCTTTCAAATGCGGAATACCCAAGAATCCAAGGAAACCTTTCTGATGTGGAAGATTAGCTTACACTGCAACCACAAAGTATATAACTCAGTAACTTTGGCTTGATACCAATTGTTGTAGAAATCGGGTTAGTTTCCATCAAAATGAATAATTGTGCCAAAAATTAAGATAGAGAAAAATTCTTAAGTAGTTGGTCGAGTTACAAATGGTCTCCCATAAAAACCAACTTCCTTAAACTCTTAGAATATTGGTGGCAGAATTTTTCTAAGATAATTTAAAACACAATATATCACTAAAATAAATGACCCGACAATAGCTATTAAATAGAAATAAAAAAAAAAACTCCAGAATTTAATAAGTTTCGGCCAATTATGCCTATGTCCTCGGACACTACTAAAATAATATTCCACTATTTCAAAGAAATATTATAAGAGAGAGAAAATATAATCAATCTTAGAAGTAAGAAATTGGTGTTTGGAATAAATTGTTAAGAGGTAGATGAAGTTTTTTTATAGACTAATATTTTTCTTTCTCCCTCTTCCACTTCCGATGTGAGATTGTGAGATTGCCAAAATTCAATACATTCATCATGATTGGTAGCGGGAGAAGGTCTAGTGAGGGATTGGAAGATTGGATTTGTAACTAATATTGGTTGATGTACAATCCAAAAAACGAAAGTTTGGGCAATTTTAAAAGGGCTACAAGTCGGTTTAAATGTTGGAATCACAACCATTTCAGTAGAATGTGAAAATTTGGCGGTGGTTAACATGATCAAAGGGATATACTCTCTAAATATTAACCAAATCTGAAGACTGACTGTTTCTCTCTATACATTCACTATCGGTCACACCTTAAGGGAAGGTAATTTTGCAGCTGATCATCTTTCACACATGGCGTTTTTCTTCCCGATTGGTACTCATGTCCTTTCGAAGCCTCCCCATATTGGCTTCATCATGATCTTTTGGAGACTTCCTATATATTGTTAGTCATATATTTTGTATTGTGAGTTGTGCTTACCTTTATGTAAAGAAAAATGAGAGCCAATATTTTTTCTTTTTGTTCTTTGAACTTAGCCTTTTTTTTTTTGTGCTCAAAGTAAAATTAAAATTAGGTTAAGGAAAAAAAAAAGGTTACGGATTTTTTTTTCAGCCTTATAATTCAAATTTTGAATTATTTAGTCACTATGTATCAAATAATCATTTTTAAATTACTATTATTTTATAATAGTGCTGAAATAGAGTTAGATAAAAAAAAAATATCTATAAGAATAATATTAGAGAGCAAATAAACTTGGCAATTATTGAACTGACTCAAACTCATTCGAAAAATGTTAAATCGAACCCAACTCAAAATTATGTATAATTCGAATGGATCCATTTAACATCTGGAAAATTTTAGGATAAGATTAGAGTTATCTGAGGACAATCCAAAATTGATATGAATAGGAAAGAACATAAACACTAGAAAAAAATGAGCAGTATATATATATATATATAAACTCCCTTATTTACTCTCTTTTTAAAAATACATTTTTCTAAAATTTATTATTTCAAAAATATATATTTTTTATCACAGCATATATTAATAAATACATATATAATATATATTTATAATATACTAGATGTATATTTATATTAAATAAACTCATTACAGGATATTTTCTTCAAAAATAATACTTCTCACATTGATATAGTACCGCTATTTTCACTTAGCTATGGCAAACATTCAATATTTTTACTGGTTGCAATTTTTCCAACACTAATATTTCAAAAATCCCTAAATTTATATCAAATTTATCATCTTCTTTCAAGTTTGTTGGCTACAAGAATTTGAAATGTGGATGGGTTTTGTGGATCTGATATTCAATTTAATTGTCCAAATTGTCATACTGCCTTTTATACATTGCAAGGCTCCTCCATTAGTAATGGAGATGGATGTTACACGCCGGAGGCTATTCCGGCATCGCATCCTGTCAGTATTGGCTCTTGGGCTAGGGCTATTAATTAATGACAATTTTTTTTCCTCATTCTAAAAGAACCTCTCCTAAGTCGCAATTATCTTCACCAGAAAGAAAACATGTGATCGCTGCTGCTAGAGATTGGAGATTTTCAAGTTTACAATGAGAAAGAAAGAAGAAACGCAGACAGGAAGGGGAGAGAGAAAGAGGAAAACACAGAGAGGAGGACATTTCAGAGGAAACATTCAGGGTTTTAAATTTTGGAAAAAATTTATATATATATATATATATATATGAAAAGAGAAAAAAATGAAAAAATGAAAAGTTTTAGATTATGAGAATATTTTTGATAAAATGATATCAAAGGGAATAAATGATAGTGATTTCCTCCGTGTGCAGGCCCATAAAAACCAAAAAGCTCAACTTAATGTAAAATGTAAAACAAATTAGGTCGATTACAACCTCAAACACTTACTGCCTAACAAATTATGTCAATACCAGTTCAGAATAATTTTTATACCACGGATCGACGTATTTCATAAATATAAAAATATCTTATTTTTATATATATATTTTAAAAATAAAATTTTTTATCATTTAAATAAATAATAGAGGACACGTGTAATAAATTGCCATTTCATTCACTTCTACTCAATTCTTGACTCAGATCTTTCAATATTGATAATTTTACCCTCTTTTCGATGATGTACTTTTACATTTGTCAGTTTACGCTACGACTTCCTTTCTCTTTCTTTTTTTCTTTTTGAAAAGAAATTCCGTTTGTCTCCTATTTATGCCAAAAGTAAGCGACAAGTAGGGATTGTTTGGAGGCTAGCTTACAAAATAAGCCAACCCGTTAGCCTCTCCCCGACAGAAGAAAACTATACGCGACTTGTTCAGTTGTTTTGATTCATTAACAGTTGATGTCACGAATTTAATTTCTTAAACCTTTAATGATTAATAATAATTCTAATGTATCTAAAACAACTAAATATGACTAATTGTCATTTCCTTTTACATCAATTTTTTTTTATATAAATTATTCAATTCAGCATCTTATGTTTTCTGTTCTTCGCAGGGGATCATAATTTTTCTCTTGAAATTTTATCTAATTTCTCCCCCACCCCCTACTCCCAAGGAAAGTTACACATCGACTAATAGTGGAAGTCTCAAGATCGAAATCATAAGTTGTAAGCATCTTTCAAAAAAAAACACACAAGAGGAGGAAAGAAATCACCCTATTGATCATGAGATGATTACATTTAATCAAATTAACCACACCAGCAGCCCTGTTAATCACTCTACTACCAAAAACAAGTGACATTCGTTGTATCCGGAGAGCTTGCTCCAAATTATCACTAAACAGTAGGAGTCCCATGAGACAATTGGGGCATTGACACCGAAGAGGAGACAGAGGCAGATATTGTACGTGAATCCTTATCCAATAATGTCAATAGAACTGATTGAAAACCATCATAGTAATAGTGAACAAGAGAAACAAAATGACAATTCTTTCACATTCAAAAGTCTGATCAATCAAAGTTCCTTATTTTGATCATTAGAGGAATATAGTTGTGAAGCAAAATCCTTAATGATTTGAACCAAACCTTTCAAATCATTACTTCCCAATTCAAGGCAGTCCCTTATAAGTCCCGCCTCCATCACCTCTCTCTGCACCGCCTCCACCACCTCTCTCTGCACCGCCTCCACTAGTTCCTTCATAGCTCCCTATCAATTCCAACACAAAATCTTTTAACCCATTCAAAAATTATAGAAACACAATTATGCAAATTAAGCATCTTACCGATTGACCAAACACTTCACGAAATCTTCGTAACACGGACTTAGCAACCTCTTCCTTCACAGCTCCCTACCAATTCCAACACAAAATCTTTTAACCAATTCCATAATTATAGAAACACAATTAAGCAAATTAAGCATCTTACCGATTGACCAAACGCTTTAGGAAATCTTCGTAACACGGACTTAGCAACCCTAAGTATATTACTGTAATTTCTCGCAACATAAGAGGCTCTCTCCGCCCCTGATTCTGCTCGAGTCAACTCGCCTAGGAACTTAGCCAACTCGTACAAGTCCGAAACGACGCCGTGCAACTCCCTGTAATCCAAATCTCTCCAAACATAGTTTTTCGCGTAATTCCACCCTACAGACCGCACCACTGGCCAGAACCCTAGCCCTGAGCAATTCTCCAGCTTCTGACCGATTAACTTCGCAAGATTTGCGCCGGCGAGGTCACCGCGTGCCGCCCGTAGGTTGGAGATGCGTATGAGGAGGGAATGGGAGAGTGAGAGGACAGTTTTATATTGGGAGTAGGAGTGGAAAAAAGAGAACGAACTAGCAGTGGGTGTGGCGGTGGCGGTGGCGGTGGCGGTGGCGGTGGCGACAAGAAAGGTGAGGAGGACGAGGATGATCGGACGGGGATAGAGCAGTGCAATAATCTGGTGCATTTTTTTCTAGAATGATAGATGTAGAGCTTTCGGTGGATACCCTATTCCTTTTGGAGGATTTAGGAGACGAGCACAAATCTTGTTGCTTAGGGACGAAGGGATATAAAGATGGGAATTGCACAAATCTTTTTTTTAAATAATTTAATTATTTATTTTTTACCGTTTAAATAAAATTATATAAAATTCCATCATTAATATAATTTTAAAATACATTAACAATATTAATATATTCATACAATAATAAATGAAATATTATATAACAAACAATACTTAAAATATAAATTACATTATTAAAAATTTTAAAAATATTTAAAAATTATTGATAAATATTTTAATATTGTGAATATAAATTAATTTATGACATATTATTGAAAATAAATGTGCACAATAATTCTCTTTATTCATATGACTCGTTAAGTAATTCATAAGTTAAATTTCAACGAGTAGAAACATTTTTTGGAAATGTTTTAGTTTTTGGTTCTTTTCCCGATAAAATTGAGCTCATAATTTCATTATTTATAAATGTGACTATAAAAATAAAATTTGTGATTTTAATTAGAGTAATTATATCACTCAAAATTTTTAAACTATCTTGGACACATAAACTCATGACATGCGCATCCAATATACAAAAAAATCTAACTTCAATGTTATGTTAATATAATGCTTGAAATTCTTGAATTAAAGCGATATTTATCGTTGCATTATCAAAAGAAATTAAAAAAAATTATGAACTAATTCATTTTCTTCCAAAATATTTTTAATTATTTTAAAAATATTATCGATAGTATGTCGATCATTAAAAATTTTACTCTTTAAAAATTCTAAATACAAGTAATCTTTTTTACAATTGTCATCCATTATCAAATTCAATGACATGTAAAACTCATATAAAAATGCAATAGTCAGTGATCATTCTAAATATCAATACAAATACAAATACGAAAATTTAAAGAAGCAAATATTTTGAACAAATATTTTTTATTTTATTTATATAAATTATATAAAACGCGTTTAAAGGTATTTTCTAGATATAAATTTAATAGATAAATTTAATGCATTTTGACAATAATTAACAAAATCTAGTTTTTTACCAACAGTAAAAAATAAAAGTGTTTCATACATATCATTTTTGTCAATTATTTTTTATTTTTTTATCATTATATTGAAATAATTGAAAAATAGAAAAATATATTGTGTAACACCCGCTGACACAATCGGCGGCACACCGATTATGCGGGTGAGTGCTACACACTTTTTCTTTTTAACATCTGATTAAAACTTTAAACTTTCTTACACACACTTTATTAAACTTTTGTATTTAAATTCAGAACATAAAACATAATATTTTGATCCCTTCATATCGAATTCGCGCGTGTGCGCACGCGCGCGCACACACACACACACACACACACACACACACACACACACACACACATATATATATATATATATATATATATATATATATATATATATATAAATATAAACTTGATCTTCACTGGCTACTGTTTACTAAAATAATTTTTTTATACAATAAGGTTTACATATAATTTATACAAAATATAAAGCCTCTAAAAATCATATCATGTACAACAACAACAAAAATATGACATGTATCACTGACTCTTCAAAATGAGTCATTCTTCTTCTCGAGTCAACTTCTGCTATCCCTTAAGCTCAAAGTTGCGTGTAGAAAACTCACATTCTAAGTTACTGAAAACTTAATGGTTTATATAGGCATAAAAATTCAAGCATACAACAATACAAGTCAAATAATGACATTTTATGCATGTTTATGTTATACCATCATATCATCAATACTATTCTAATGCATGGTCATCTCATCATCATAACTCACATCAATATTACACATAGCAACCACAATTTTGCTTTACTCAAAACCTGTCATAAATTTCATTTTACTTATTATTATTTTTCTTTTCTTTATCATTTTATCTTACTTTTCTTTCCTTCGCCCAAAACTCTAAGTCGAACTATTCAGATGCGGATTGCGGAACAAAGGTGCTCACGGACCTTCAGCCACTCTATCCATTATCTATAACAACTCAAATGAGCTTCTCAAGTTAAGGGCACTTTCGCAACTTCAACCACTTTAACTGAGTATAAATCGGATCAATGGCACTCTCGTAGCTTTATGTAACACCTAACACCTTATACTTTTATATACCACATTTATATTTATATATTAATTTATCAAGTATGGAGCAAGAATAAAATAAAATTAATGTTTACAATGAGAGTAAATTTTTTTTTTAACTCATCTCATGTTATCATCAATAATTCTGCAATCAATGCATATGTTTTAATCATAGCCTATAACATCACATATATTAATAATTTAAACATTACGTTTTAAAGTTAATAAATTTACAAGTTGAATCCGTTCATATATCATAGTACATATTCATTGTAATTTTACATATGCAAGTATTCAAACTCCAAATATAAATGATATGCTCTTATGCTTATGTGGAATGCAAGGATAGAGAGTGAGGAGACTCGACCAGTGACTTTTGATCCATGATTTTATATGCACCTCAATATAAACTATTACTCTTCTCTACTTGAAAAATGATGCAATTTGGAGAGTTGCAACTCAATGAGAATAACCATCAAATGATCTTTAAAGTACCAAACATTCTATAATAGCAAATAACAAGTATACTTACTACACTGTCTATATTCCATTACATCTATCAATAACATATAAACGTAAATAAAATCAAGTATTCAATAATTGCTCTTTACTTGTACTTATGCTTATTCATTTTATTTTGTTGTGACCAGTTTAAACAGACATTGCTCCAGGTTTCCGTATGAAAATTTATATTTGCTAGCTAGCTTGATCATTTGTTTCATTTGCTCATTTGTTGGGTCATAGGTCTTTTCTTTTGCTTTGCAATGTCGTTTAACTAGTCACAATGTCTTTTAAGTCATTATGCATATGTATTTGTAACTAAGCATTCATCATCCATTGTGTCCTTATTATATATACCTCATATATACCACATACGTTATGCATATACCTCACATATACTATACATATACCATGTATATATATATATTGTGTATACCAAACATATACCTCTTATATATACCATATATGTCATAAATACTCATCATCTCATTATCAAGGTCAAATAAGGGCAATCATATGAATCACATAGCAAGCAATGTTTATGTGTACTAAAGAAATCATTTGCTAGCTAGCTTGATAATTTGTTTCATTTGCTCATTTGTTGGGTCATAGACCTTTTCTTTTGCTTTGCAATGTCGTTTAATTAGTCACAATGTCTTTTAAGTCATTATGCATATGTATTTGTAACTAAGCATTCATCATCCATTGTGTCCTTATTATATATACCTCATATATACCACATACGTTATGCATATACCTCACATATACTATACATATACCATGTATATATATATCTTGTGTATACCAAACATATACCTTTTATATATACCATATATGTCATAAATACTCATCATCTCATTATCAAGGTCAAATAAGGGCAATCATATGAATCACATAGCAAGCAATGTCTGTTTAAACTTATCGTCTAACCCCTTCTTGTGGGCTTCTAATTTGTTGTGAATCTAATATGAAAATATAATTGATTAACTCATTACTAGAGAAACTTAATGTGACTTAAATAAATTAATATGCCTAGTTTATATCATTAGTTAGTATTTTTCTTATGAGACATTGTGACCTTATGAGAATAATTAGTCCATAACTTTTTCTGCACTTGATCAATTAATCTGATTCTTACTTCTAATTAAATTTAACATATAATTACATAATATTAAAATTCTAGAGCAATTGAAGCATTGTACAATTTATGGTTGAATTTGAAATTGTGTTTTGTTTTCTGCCCTATTTTTCCCTTTAGGCAGTTTTAGAGTACCAAATTTGGTCCTTCATATCTTACAATATGTAAGCCAGATTATACTAAAAACTTGGAAAGAACTTATATAGATTAATATGTAACATTTTTCATATTTATAACTTTTATTACTTATCTCCAAGGGTTCTCAAATTATAAGAAACATTTCACTGGTCTAGAACAATGTTGGCTTTAGGATCAGTATAACTCGTGAAAACTATATATCACTCTATACATAATATATTAAGGTGAATTTTTTACCAAATATTAACTAAGATAATATTCTATAACTTTTATATTTTGATAAATTATATATTCTATCTATAAGGAGTTCAAAATAATTAAATAAATTTTTGGACCTGTACAGGGTACTAAGCAACTATGGAATAATCATAGTTCTTTTCATCATAACTCATAATTCACACGTTATATGAATCTGAAAATTGTTATACAGATAGATAACACATTTATCTAAAAATTTAATGATTATGTTTCATCAAATTATATTTTTAAAATAGTCAAAATTTACAAAAACAGTGGGGTAGTCTACTAAAAATTGAAACATAACCAGTTTTACTCAAAAAATGATTTCTCTTAAAATCCATCAAATCTAAAAATTTTTTTTTGAGTAGTAGATATATGTGAGACATAGATCTAAAAGTTTCATATTTTAAACTTTTCCAAATTCCCTCTCTAAGACCACAAAATTTAAGTCTTAATATTATGTTTAAAAATATAATTCAGAACTTCAATTTAGTAGTTTACACCCCATAAACTATAATTTATCTAATTTTTAATTCAAAGTTAGTAACATATGAAGGAATAATTAACTTGATTTACTTGATTTGTGGCAGAACTTTGAAATAAAATGAAGAAATGAAAGGAAGAAGAAGAAGAAGAAGAAGTGCTAGTAGAAAAAATAAGAAACTTTGACTTTGACTAAGGGGATGTTTGGAATTGTTGTTAGGTGTTCAAAAAACAGATTTAAAATTATTTTCGATTTAATTAACTGATTTTTTTAATTTTTTTATAAACTGTTTTTCTCAAACTTACTTATGAAAAAAGTATATATTTAACTAATTCTCTCCAAAAACAGTTTTCAAAACTCAAAAAATTTAAAAATAAATTTTTTTCTTCAAAAATATTTTTGTCAAATGCAATGCCAAACGGGCTTTTAGCCAATCTTATCTCTTCTTTCTTTTTTTTTTTAGTGTTGTTTGTTTCCCTCTTTTCCCTTTTTTTCTTTTATTATTATTATTATTATTATTATTATTATTATTATTATTATTATTATTATTATTATCATCATCATCATCATCATCATCATCATCATCATCATATATATATATATATATATATATATATATATATATATATATATATATATACATACATTTATCCCATTTTACTAGCCAATGCAAAAATATAATTTAATCATTCATTTTAATTTAATTTAATTAATCATGTAAAATTTTTATTAATTCAATCTAGTCTCTTTATTCACTTAAATATTAATTTCATATAATTTTCATCTAAATTGTAAAACATACATGTGCACTTCTATACAATTGTAAAATACTTAAAAATAAACAAAGTGTATATCATGAATTTATTTAAATAAAAATGCATATTATGTATGTGTTCAAGTGATATATATGCAAAACGCATATACCTAAATGAGATGTTATAGAAATACATATGGAGAAAGTCGATGATGTTACAATTCTTCTTTTCTTTTAAAAATTTCGTCCTACAAATTTAATACCTGGGAATAGGTGTGGATATTGCTTTTTCATATTCTTTTCTATTTCCCATGTTGCCTCTTTTTATGAATAGTTTCTCCACAACACTTTAACTAATGGTATTTCTCAATTTTTTAGTTTTGTATTTGATGATTTCCACTGGTTCTTCAACATAACTCATGTCATCTGCTATCTCAATGGATTGATCTTTAAGTACGTGTGTAGGATGTAATTTGTACCTTCTAAGCATACTCACATTAAACAAATTATGAATTTGAGTCATCTTTAGTGTAAAGCCAATCTGTATGCCAATGTACCAACTCTCTCAAGAATTTCATAAGGCTCTATGTATCTTGAGCTCAATTTGCCTTTCTTGTCAAATCGGATTACTTCTTTCCATGGAGATACTCGTAGAAATACCTTCTCACCCAACTCGTATTACATCTCCCTTCTATGTTGATCAACATAACTTTTATGTCTATCTTATGTCACCTTGTTCTTGACAATTTTGATCTTATCCACTGTATTTTGTACTATCTTTGGCCCTTCTAATGCATATGCAACTTCTTCATCCCAAATGATAGGGCTTCTGCACTTCCTGCCATACAATGCCTCATATGGTCCCATCTGAATACTGCTATAATATTGGTTGTTCTATGCAAACTCCACCAATGATATATACTCGTCCCAAACTCTTTTGAATTCCATAGCACATGCTCTAAGCATATCTTCCAATGTCTATATGGTTTTTTCTGATTGTCTATCAGTCTGTCGGTGGAATGCAGTACTGAAATTCAATTTTGTTCCCAATGCATTCTGTAAACTCACCCAAAAACATGAAGTAAATCATGGATCTCTATCAAATACAATTGACACTAGAAATTCCATGCAATCTGACTATCTCATTCACATATAATTTGACCAAACTCTCAAGTGTACACCCCATCTAATAGGTAAAAATTGTGCTGACTTAGTTAATCTATCAATAATTACCCATATTGCATCATTTTTTTATTGGAGTTCTGGGCAATCCATAAACAAAATCTATCGTTATCTTTTCTCATTTCCATTCGAGCACTGATAAACGATGTAGTTTACCAACCGGTGTCTGGTGTTCTATCTTAATCTGCTGACATGTTAAGCATTTAGAAATATATTCAGCTATGTCTTTCTTCATCTGTGACCACTAGTAATGAGGTCTTAAACTGTGATACATCTTAGTCATCCCCGGATGCATTGCATAAGGTGCATTGTGTGCTTTTTCCATTATCTTCTGACACAAGTTGTCAATGTTTGGAACACATATGCTTAACCTTAAGATCAGTACATCGTCCTGCAATTGAAAATCTTTACTGTTTCCCTGCCTTACTAATTCAATTTTCTCACACAATTTAGGATATTTACTCTGTGCAACTTTGATCCTATCATTTAATATAAGTCTGACCTAAAGAGCAGCAATCAATGATCCACCATCATGCATATTCAATTCAACATTCATGGACTGTAATTGAATCAAATATGGAAAAGATGATGCTTGCAAGTGAGCTATACTGCTACTGGACTTCATACTCAATGCATCTACTACTACGTTGGTCTTCCCTAGATAGTATTCAATTGTACAGTCATAATCTTTTAACAGCTCTAACCATCACCTTTGTCTCATGTTTAACTCTTTCTGTGTCATCAAATAACTCAAGTTCTTATGGTCTGTGAAAATTTGAAATGTCTCACCATACAAATAATGTCTCCAAATTTTCAAAGCAAACACAACTGCAGCTAATTCTAAATCATGCAATAGATATGAAATCTCATATGGTCTCAACTGTCTAGATGCATGAGTTATCATCTTACCATATTGCATCAACACACATCCTAAGCCCTGATGAGAAGCATCACTATATACCGTAAATCCGCTTGTACCTGTAGGAATTGCTAACACTAATGCTGAGGTTAACCTTTGTTTTAGCTCATCAAAACTCCTTTGACACTTTGGAGTCCATTTGAAATACACATTCTTCTTTAGCAATTTAGTCAAAGGGTTAGCAATCAATGAGAATCCATTAACAAATCTGTGATAATAACTGGCCAAACCCAAAAAACCATGCAACTCTGACACATTCTTGGATGCTTCCCAACTCACTATGGCCTTAAATTTTTTTGGGTCAACCTCTATGCCTTTTTGCGATATTATATGTCCAAGAAACACAGCATGGTCAAGCCAGAATTCACACTTACTAAACTTTGCACACAATTGTTTCTCCCACATAGTCTGAAGCACTGTTCTTAAATGCATCTCATGTTCCTCTTTACTTTTAGAGTACACCAGAATGTCATCTACAAAGACAACAACAAAATTATCCAAATAAGGCTGAAATACCTTATTCATCAAAGCCATTAAAGCAGTTGGCGCATTGGTTAAACCAAATGGCATGACCAGAAATTCATAGTGGTCATATCTAGTATGAAATGCAGTTTTAGGAATATCTACCTCATCTATCTTAAGCTGATAATAGTCCGATTTTAGATCAATCTTAGAAAAGACTTGAGCTCCATGTAACTGATCAAATAAGTCATCAATTCTAGGTAAAGGATACTTATTCTTCACTATCACTCTATTAAGTTGTCCATAGTCTATATACAATCTCATCATTCCATCTTTCTTTTTTTACAAACAATACTAGGGCTCCCTAAGGTGATATGCTAGGTCGAATGTATCCTTTATCAAGAAACTCTTGCAATTGATTTTTAAGTCCCTTTAACTTAATCAGAGCCATCCTGTAAGGAGATATAGAAATAGGTGTGGCTCCTGGTACCAAATTTATAGTAAATTATATATCTCTATCTAGTGGTAACCCAGGCAAATTCTCTAGAAATACATCTAGCAACTCACAAACTACTGGAATATTCTTAAGCATAATATCTTGAGTTTTTGTGTCTGTCACATAGGCTAAAAAAGCCTCACACCCGCCTTTCACCATATTAAAATTTTAATTGAAAAAATCAAACATACAAGTACCAACTTCATTTCTCCTTTAAACACAATCCTTTGTTTATCAGATGACTCTAAAATTATCTCCTTAGAAAAATAATTCACTATGAAATGATGTTTAGTTAACCAATTCATTCCCAATATTACATCAAATTCATACAATGATAATAAAATCAAATTAGCTTTCATTCAACTTTATCAATGAATATCGAACAGTCATAACATATATTATTCACAACTACTATTGCTCATAGTGGAGTACTCACATTTACATCAAATCCCAATGGCTCATGATTTTGATGCAGTTTAGATGTCATATGTAATGATATAAATGAATGAGTGGAACCTGGGTCAATCAATGCAAATATTAGTATATCATAAATATAAATATTACTAGTAACCACCTCAGGAGTATCAACTGCCTCCTGCCTAGTTATAGCAAATACTCTGGCCTATGAAATGGGTCTATAACTCTGACCCTCAGATCTGGTCACTCCTCTGCCTACTGCACTAGTTCTTCCCCTGCCTCTGCCTCTGATATGTGTCCCACTAGTAGTGTTAACCCTTGGTATTTCAATTGTAGCCTCTGATACTCCTTTGCCTCTGTTGGTTTCTATTAATTTAGCTATTTCTGGGCAATCTTTATACATATGATATAAGGACCCACAAAAATAACAAGCTCTTGTGAGCTTTCTGCATTCACTTGTGTGTTATCTACCACAATGAATACAAGTAGGCCTTCGTTCTATATACTGGTTTTGTCCTTTGCCTGGATAAGAAAAAGTCATACCTCAACCTCTAGAAATGAAGTACCCACTTCTGTTGCCAGACTCGGTCGACATATGTGTAGCTTTCTTTCCATATCCTCTACTAGATTCTCCAGTAAACTTTCATGTCGCCCTTTTTACTTGTTGTTCTTCAGGTTCTTTCATTAACTTTTCAGCTCTAATTGTAGCAGCTCTAAATCTAGTAGAACTGTCAAGATTAGTAATTGTGATTCTATTTCTGATCTCATATTTGATGTCTTCCTCAAACTTTCTACATTTATCTATTTCAGTAAAGACCATAAAGGTGATATAATGGGAAAGTTTGTTAAATTGCACCTCATACTCTACAACTGATATGTTCCCTTGTTTTAGATTTAGGAATTCCTTTCTCTTCTCATCTTTATATGCCTCAAGTATATAGTTATTCTGAAATTCTCAGAGAAAATCATTCCATGTCAAAACTGAAGGTTGTGCATCACTATCTAGGACTGTCTCCCACCATTCATAATCAAACTTCTCATATGGAGTGCATCTCATCATATTTAATACCCTATGTATCCTTTTAAGCCATGTCTCTTCTTCAACTGGATCAGTCGAGCCATAAAAATCAGTTGCACCCTACTTTCTGAGCTTATTGTAACGTCTTTCACTATCCATTTCAGGCCCTTGTACTTCTTGTTATATGCTTTCATATGAGATTTTTGCATGTGATGATTGTGATGCATGCACTGGAGCTCTAGCTCTTGGTGCTAGTTGATCTCTATGCAAATGAGGTGATGTCTCATGATAATGCATTTGGTCGGCCTCTCCCTCCTTGGTAAATCATGTCTTATGATGGTCCTAAAATAAATGAAATTATATTACTACATAATGTTCAACACATATGATATGTATGTTGGCACGCTCTTATGCATATGCATGTTCCCATGTTGTCTATCCATGCTCTTATACAAAAAATGTAACACCTAACTCCTTATACTTCTATATACCACATTTATATTTATATATTAAGTTATCACATATGGAATAAGAATAAAATAAAATTTATGTTTACAACGAAAGTAAATTTTTTTTTAACTGATCTTATGTTATCATCAACAATTCCACAATCAATACGGATCCTTTAATCATAACTTATAACATCACATATATTAATAACTTAAACATTACATTTAAAAGTTAGTAAATTTACAAGTTGAATCCGTTCATATATCCTAGTACATATTCATTGTAATTTTACATATGCAAATATTCAACCCCCAAATATAAATGATATGCTCTTATACTTGTGTGGAATGCAATGAGAGATAGTGAGGACGCTCGACCGATGACTTTTGATCTATGACTTTTATATGCACCTCAATGAAGTATTACTCCTCTCTACCTGAAAAATAATACAATTTAGTGAGTTGTGACTCAGTGAGAATAACCATCAAATGAGCTCTAGAGTACCAAGTATTCTATAATAGCAAATAACAAGTATACTTACTACACAGTATATATTCCATTACATCTGTCAATAACATATAAATGTAAATAAAATCAAGTATTCAATAATTGTTCTTTACTTATGCTTATGCTTATTCATTTTATTTTGTTGTAACCAGGTTAAACAAACATTGCCCTGAGTTTCTATGTGAATATTTGTCATGTGAACATTTGCATTTGCTAGCTAGCTTAATCATTTGTTTCATTTGCTCATTTGTTGGGTCATATGCCTTTTTGTTTTGTTTTGCAATGTCTATTAATTAGTCATAATGCCTTTTAAGTCATTATGCATATGCATTTGTAACTAAGCATTCATCATCCATTGTGTCCTTATTACATATATCTCATATATACCACATACGCTATGCATATATCTCACATATACTATACATATACCATGTATATATATTATGTATACCAAACATATACCTCTTATATATACCACATATGTCATAAATATTCATTATCTCATTATTAAGGTTAAATAAGGACAATCATATGAATCACATAGCAAGCAATGTTTATGTGTACTAAAAAAATCACTTGATAATTAAACTCATTTTTTTCTTTTGATTTCAACCTTTAACTTATTGGCTAACCCTTCTTTGTGGGTCTCTAATTTGTTGTAAGCCTAATATGAAAATATAATTGATCAACTCATGACTAGAGAAACTTAATGTGTCTTAAATAAATTAATATGCCTAGCTCATATCATCAGTTAGTATTTTTCTTATGAGACAGTGTGACCTTATGAAAATGAGTAGTCCATAACTTTTTTTGTACTTGACAAATTAATCTTATTTTTGCTTATAATTAAATTAAACATATGATTACATAACATATTAAAATTTCAGAGAAATTGGATCATTGTACAATTTATGGTTGAATGTCTAATTATATTATGTTTTCTTCCATGTTTTTCTCTTTAGGCAGTTTTAAAATACCAAATTTGGTCTTTAATATCTTATAATATCTAAGTCATATTATAATCAAACTTAGTAGGAACTTATATAGGTCAATATATAATATTTTTCATATTTACAACTTTTATTAGTTATGTCTCTAAGGTTCTAAAATTATAAAAAATATTTCACTGGTCTAGAACAGAGTTGACTTCCGGACCAGTATGATTCGTGAAGGCTATATATCACTCTCTACATAACATATTAAGGTTAAATTTTTACCAACATTCATCTAAGATAATATCCTATAAGTTTTATGTTTTGATAAATTACATATTCTATCTATAAGGAGTTCAAAATAATTGAACAAGTTTTTGGACCTATACAGGGTACTAAGCAATTATGGAACTGTCACAGTTCTCTTTATCATAACTCAAAATTCACATGATATATGAATCTTAAATTTGGCATAAAGATAAAAAACATATTTATCTAAAAATTTTATGTTTTATGTTTTATTAAATTATATCTCTAAAATAGTCAAAATTGAAACAAATAGTAGTGTAGTCTGTTGAAAATAGAAATAGAACCAGTTTTACTTAAAGAATGATTTCTTTTAAAATATATCAAATCCAAAAAAACTATTTTAAGTACATATATATGAGACATAGATATAAAATTTTCATGTTTTGAACGTTTCCAAATTCTCTCTCTATGACCACAAAATTTAAGTTTTAATATTCTACCATAAAAATATAATTTAGAGTTTCAATTTAGTAGTTTATACCCCATAAACCATAATTTATCTACTCTTTAATTCAAGATTAGTAACATATGGAGGAATAATTAACTTAGCAAAGATTTTCTTGATTTGTTGCAGAACTTTGAAATAAAATGAAGAAATGAAGGGAAGAAGAAGAAGTGTTGGTAGAAAAAAAAACTTGGACTTTGACTAAGCCTACGTTATCTCTTCTTTCTTTTTCTTTTTTTTAGTGTTGTTCATTTCCCTCATTATTATTATTATTATTATTATTATTATTATTATTATTATTATTATTATTATTATTATTATTATTATTATTATTATTATCATCATCATCATCATCATCATACATCCATGTATATATATATATATATATACATTTATCCCATTTTACTAGCAAATGCAAAAATATAATTTAATCACTGATTTTAATTTAATTAAATTAATCATGTCAATTTTTATTAATTTAATTTAGTTTCTTTATTCACTTAAAATATTAATTTCATATTATTTAAATTATAAAACAGACATGTGCACCTTATACAATTGTAAAATACTTGAAAATAAACTAAGTATATATCGTGAATTTATTTAAATAAAAATGCATATTAGGCATGTATTCAAGTAATGTATATGCAAAATGCATATGCTCAAATGAGATGCTGTAAAAATATATATGGAAAAAGTTGAGGATATTACACTTTAACTACCAAGATCTCATATAAAAAGATTTTACGGTACCGTGACCCCTTCAATGGTATACCATCTACCCATTAACAGTCGTAGATTAGAGAAAATGGCTTTTTAAAATCTTGACCTTATTTTCATTTCCTTTTAAACACATGCTAATTACTAGCATCATCTACCATTTATGCATTCTCATACCAATGCATAAATGTCATATCACATATTAATCATTATCGAATATACTTGCTATCAAACATTTACCATTGATACGTTGCCTCATAAACATCATCCACATGTGATTTACTATACTCATATATCCTTTTATGTAGTACATTTAGACCAATCATCACATAACATCATAATTTTAAAAACTGCATACAGACCATTCACGAACGTGAACTACTTGTTCACATGCGTGAAATACCTTCATGGGTACCCCTTTACCCATGAACCAACCCGTGAAACTAAGGCATAAATTCTAGATTTCTATGTTCACGGTCATCAACTCTTGCATTCACAACTTCCTTAGCCGTGACACAAGCTGTAAAAGCTTCTATCTGTTTTAGGTATTTTTTGAGCTCAAGTTTCACGAGCTAACATACTTTGTCACTGGTGTGAAACTATTTGTGTTCATCATGCACGGGCGTGACAACTGTATCACGAGCTGAATTTATGGGTTTTACAAACCCAAAAATAGAGCATATCAATACAATCATGCAAGGGTCTCTAAAATTTACCAATGTCAATCACTCATATCATCATTCAATAATATTTCATGTTAGTAGCATGCCTTAATCATAAAATGGATCATTCATAATACGTTTCATGCCAAAATACCTCTTGAACATCATAATCTCTCTAACTCATTTCATGCCATTATAACACATTTTTCTCATGACTAACATGTATATACATAATCAAATGCATTGTCATGTTCTTTATCACGTTTCTCGTTCATTTCATGGCATAAAACATAGTAAACATATAAGATTTGGAATTAATATGCATATATGTACTAATATTTAAAAATGGAGTTATCATTTTGAACTTATAAGTTCATCTTTTAGAACATATAAGTTTATCATTTATAACTTATAGATTTATCGTTTATAACTTGCTACTTCATTACTTATAGATGTATTATTTATAACTTATAGGTTCATCATTTTGAAATTATAGGTTTATTATTTAAAACTTATAAATTTATCATTTAGATTTTTCATATTCATCATTTACAGGTTCATCATTTATAACTTACAGGTTTATCATTTTGAAGTTATAAATTTATCGTATAGAAACTACAAGTTTATCATTTAAAACTTGCAAATTAATTATTTATAGATTTATCGTTTATAACTTACAGATTCATCACTTATAGATTTATTATTTGTACCAAATTTATCGTCTTCAACTTTTAGCAACTCGATTTTTCTCTCTATATTATTTATTTTTAGTTTAAATGTTTCTATTTTCAACCATTTTATTCTATAAAATATATCAAAACTAATATTTTTCATCATAAACAATAATAACAATGATTAAAACATTCAAAATACTAAAAATAAAATCAAATATACAAATTAAAATTTTTTCTTTCTCTAAAAATCTCCTTTGTACAAAAAAAAAATCATTTGTTTGGATTACTATTAAGTGTTTCTTTTGATTGGATGTCTAATAATCTGTGAATTACACTATATAAATATTCATATTTTTGCACTTACTGTAAATATGATTAACTCTCATCAATATTGATAAATGGTGGTGAAGCTATTGAAATTAGAGACTTTCCACAATTCTTACATGCAAAATATTAATTAAATCACTCCTTGATTAACAATTCACTGTTAAGTATTAACAAAACCTTGTTGGAAGAGAAAATAAATATAATATTTTAACCCTTTATATAGAGTTGAGTAAACAAATTTCGAAAAATCAGTTGCAGAAAATCCATAAATTTGATTAATAGATTCTGACAGATAAATTAATATTTAGTAATTTTTAAAATTAATTTATGCATATTGATTAATGAAAAATATTAATTGAGTAATTAATTAATCTATATATATTTATTTTTATTGGTTGAAGAGCTATAATTGAGCTATAATTTTATAATTGTGAACTCATAATGTAACAGTTTTTACTTTAATACATGACTTAGTAGTAAGTGAAAGTACTAAATTTATTTGAAACATTTTTTTTAATAATGATGATATCAAAAGGTAGAGATCATTATAATTTGATGTTCCATGCTTTGTGTTTGATCTAATTTAGTCCCAAGTATAATCAATTTTAAGTACAAATTTCTAGTAAAATTTTGACTGAGTTTCAATGTATATATTCTCTCTCTTTTTTATAATCAATTTATATATTCAACATTATGATAATAGCGATATATATTTTCTTTGATGAATATTGAATTTGGAGATTTTAGTAGAATTAAATGAATTGCAAATCTCTCACTTAATTCTCTCGGTTGTTTTACACATTTCTCAGCAAAAAAAAAAAAAAAAATTCTATAGCTGAAATTCGTTTATACTGTATCTGATTGTTTTGTTTCCTCTAACAGGTACAACACTATTAGGTTAAATATAAATGCAATACGATTAATTAATTATATTAAAAATTAAAATACCAATACAACACTGGTAAAATTTATATTGACACGATACAGTTAGATATAATTAATTAAATATATCTAAACGTTTATACATTATATGATACGATTAGAAATAATTAACTATATGTATCTAAATGTGCACAAAATGACAAAAATTATATTAAAAATACAATAAATTTTGTAAATAAAAAAAATTCACACACTATAAAATTATCCATATCCAAAATTATTATACAAATAAACCATATAAATCAATAAAAAAATACAAATTGAAATTCATGGTGAAATTGAAATATAAAGAGTCTTCAATTCACCACCATCTTCTTATCCAATTTTAACAGTCGTTCCAACATCTAAAAAAAATCAAACCCACAGAAGTCGATCAATCCAACATCTAAAAAAATCAAACGGTAAATTGAAAAAAAAAAAAAAGATTTCTCACCTCCTAATACTTAATATTTCTAACAGTCGATGCCACCACAAAAATGTGAAAGATAGATCTACAACCAGAGACAAAGTTGTCAATAAATCAGAGTCGAACAAGAAAAAAATAATATACTTTTCTCCTCTGATTATCTAGAAAACTCAAGAATGGAGATATTTAGAAAAAACTACGGAGACCCAAATAAAATAACGTACGTCTTTCAACAATCACTAGAGTTTTTTCTCAAAAAAAAAAACCTGAAGGCACTATGTGCTTCACTGGGGTTTTTTCTTTAAAAAATTAATAATGACTATTTGAGGAGAAGCTTGGGGGCCTAAGGCTGCCAGGAACAAAAATGAAAATGGCTATTAGGGATTTTTTTTTAATTGCTGGGGTTTTTTCTTAAAAATAAAATTATAATTACTATTTGAGAAAGAGGAGAAGCTGAGGAAGAACTAGGAGGAGGAGGAGGGAGTGGGACTGCTACTAGGAAGTAACAACAAAATTGAGAGAATGATGTTAAGGTTGTATGATACTTAGATTTAAACTTACTAAAAACTACGGTAGTTTTGAATAAAAAATATAAATATTTTTTTATTATTTTTCTCTCCTGGTTTTATTATATATAATATGCAATTTAATTAAATATAATTCTGAATTCTCTAATTATGTGTGAATCTAGAAAAAAAGTGAAATTTATTTTATGTATAACATAATTATTTAAAAATTTACACATAGTCACATAGACTTACATAAAATATCATGATTTTATTTAATGTTTGTGGATTAAATAAATTTAAAAATTTTATTATTATTTATTAAAATTAGAATTTTAAAATTAAACATAAGATTAAATTTTATTATAAAATATGTTTTTATTTTTTATTTTTTTATTCTTTTGTCCATTCCTAAAACTATTTTATAATATATGAAAAAACCAAAACAAACCACTTCTAAATTGCAATATAACTATAACTATAAGATTATGATTTAGCCAATTTAATTTCCTCATAAGATATTCTACAAAATAATTAATAAAAAATTTACAAAATTAATATAATGTAAGTTAATAAATAATAGCTACACAATTAATTTATTCATATTTATTAACATATACTTATATCATTAATTTTTATATAATATAATATAAATTTATTCATATACAAAGTTATATTATATATATATATATATATATATATATATTATAATATCTTTGAATATTTTATACACTTTGAATAATGCTAAAATTATCAAATATTTTACATATATTTTAAACGTGTCTAGATAAATTCATTTATAACATTTTTTTTTCTTATCTTGTTACAATTATCACACATATTTATTTAGTTTAAACTCATATATATTTAATTTTGTATTGTTTCATATCATTTAATTGTATCGTGTCAAAAAAAATTAACTCTAATTATCTCTTTGTTCTATATTTTTCTCTATTTTGAGTATTCAATAAATTAACTTTCATTATCTTTTTTCTTTTGAAAGTTATCACAAAGAGAAATCATTGTTGCAACCACTTCTTTTGTTGGGTTCTTTAATGGATATGGGTTAGGCAATCATGGCTGACCCATGTTCCAACATTATTATTATTATTATTATTATTATTATTATTATTATTATTATTATTATTATTATTATTATTATTATTATTATATGAGAATAATTTGAAATTTTGAAATTAAACCTAACTATTAGGGAATCAAATTCTTATCCCATAATTAAACTATTTTTATTTAACTAAATCTAAACCAATGAAAATTTCAACTTAATTTTAACTAAATCTAAACCTATTTAAAACTAACTAAATTAAAAAGAAAATAAAAATAAAATTTTCACAATAAAAATAAAAGCTTTAAAATATATCTACGGTTTTTTTTAGGGAAAAAAACTTTCATTAAACAACAAAATAAGCATAAGAAACCGCCGAGGAGGAGACATAAGGAGGGATCTCTTTAAGAAAGATATGACAATGCTCCGTAGACAAAGTCCATTGCGATATAACATGTGCAACTTTATTACAAAATCGAAAAGCAAAGACAAAAGAAATAAATTTAAAATCACCACTCTTATCAATAATGTCATCAATCATGACTTGAATGGAGCTAGATCTAGAGTTTGGAGTAGTAATAGCATGAATCATAACCTGAGCATCTAACTCCACCTCAACATTTTTGAAACCACTATCCCACACAACAAACAACCTAAACAACACAACAATCGTTTCTACAACCTCAACATCTAACACTTCACTGATGATGTTGTCACCTGACAGCAGAACATAGCCCTCCATGTCACAAACAACAAAGCCCAATCTTGTTGTATTTAGTAAAGGTCTAATGTAATTTTTATATTTAATTTGACTCTACCCAGTGCTAATAGAGTTCAGTAGAGAGAGGCTGACGACAGTAGCATTTTACCTTTCCCCTTTTCATTTAAAAGCTCCAAACAATAATCAACAACGAAATTAGTAATGTGGATATAGTTTTTACTGGATTTGTCATGTATTAGTTGGTTACGGTAAGTCCACATCTCCTAGAGTAAAACATAGAATAAGAAAAAATTATTCTCATCAAGTTCTCTATGAAACTCGAAAAACCAGTCACTCATAGAGGCAAAAGGGAGATTATCTCACCTTATACCTAGCAAGCTATATAGCCAGATCCCTTAAGCCCATAGGCACGACTTGAAGATATGAAGATCAATTTCTTCTTGTAAGCCACATCTAGGATGAATACTACTGCAATTAACCCTTTTTTTATTTAGAGCCATAAAGACCCTCCTAACAAGATCCCTATTCCTTTTTATAGATTCAAAATTAATAAGACAACTGACTTTTGCATCAAAGGAATGGATGAGGGAACTAAAGGCTTTCTAGAAGGGTTATTTGGAATCTAATTATCTTTCCAAACTCGAATATTCCCCCCACTTCCCATTCTACAACATCTCTCTTTTAATAATAGCTTTCACTTCTTGAATCCCACACCAAAATTAGCTCGGTTTGAGACACTTTCCAGCATCCATCAGATCAACTCTTAGAAAATATTTGATTTGACGACCTTAGCAAATAGAGAATTATGATTTTTAATTATTCTCCATAACTTATTTTCTAAGAGCGATAAGTTAAAGGATTTCAAATTTCAGAAATCGAGCCCACCGTTTTTCTTAGACATACACACAGGTTATCCCAGCTGACCCGATGAATTTTTCTCTTAAAATTACTGATCATAGATTGAATCTCCTCATAAAATATTTTAGGGAAAGAGAAACAACTCATAACGTAAGTGGAGACAGATTGGACAACATATTTGATAAGAACTTCTTTACTTGCTGTAAAGAGAGCTCTTTCCTTCCACCCCTTTAACGTTTTCCAAGCACACTTCTTAAGATAGCTGAAAACCAACTTCTTAGAGCACCCAATCAAGTCAGGTATACCTATATACTGAACTTGGTGGTCCACCTCCTTAACCTCGAATATGCTCATAATAATTTTCTTTGAACTTGCAATGACATTACAGCTAAAGGAGATTTCAAATGTGGCAAAATTAATTACTTGGCTTGAGGCTTCAGAATATTGATGAAGATATCCTTTAAGACCATGCATTCCCTCACATTTATTGTGGCAAAAAGAATATTATCATCCGCAAAAAGCAAGTGAGAAATCTTAGGACTTCCTTTTTTCATCCCTAAGCCATGCAAATAACCTCACCAATAGCCTTTCAGATTGAAGATAAGAACCTTTCTATGCACAAAACAAACATATATGGTGAAATAGGGTCTTTTGATAAAGACCCCTATTAGGCCTTAAAAAATGTTTAGGTAAGCCGTTAATGAGGAAGCTATAAGAAACTAAAGAGATGCACTGCATGATGAGATCAATGAAATGAAAGAGGAATTTCATTTTAAACATGATGGCTTTCAAAAAAATTCAATTCCACTCTATTATAGGGTTTACCCATATCTTGCTTAAGAGCAAATAAGCCATGTTTGCCTTTAATGTGATGCTTCATAGAATGAAACATTCAAAAGCAATTAGAGTATTATCAGTTATCAGGCGATGAGGCATAAAAGCATATTGGGTTTCATGAATGACACTAGGGATAATCTATTTAAGTCGATTTGCTAAATCCTTTGACATGAGTTTATAAATGACATTATACAAAGATATAGGGTGAAGATCTTTCATATTGTCAGGGTGTTTAACCTTAGGGATAAGGGTAATAAAAGTATGATTTATACCATCAAGAAGAAAACCATTATTCAAGAAATTAAAGACAACAGAGACATCTGTTGGATCATAAACTTGATCCATTATGAGAGCCCAAACCTAAACTCAATCAAATTAGAGTCCAAGTCCATAATAAAGGTCTAAAATTACAAGTCATCTACCTAGAATCTTATAGGGTGTAGTAATTATGCATGTGAATCATTTGGTAATTTAAAATATTATTAGAAGGATAGAGAAGAATGGAGAAGAATGAGGTGTATGGTTATTATAATTTTAGATTAGTTTATTTGTGTGTTGTAGGATTGTTCTTAAGTAGTATAAATACTCGTCTCTATTTTAAGTTTAGACATCAAGAAAAATTAAAAGCTTATAAGTAAGTGAAGAAGCAAAGTTTTATAAGAGTGAGTTGTAGTTTATTGTTTGTTGAGTGAGAGTGTTTTTGTAATATTTGTTTAAGTTTGAATAAGAGTTATTTGTATGAGTGTTTTATTTCCAACAAAATGGTATCAGAGCTAGTTGGAAAGTATACACTATTACATATCAAATCGAAGGTCTCGACAAGAGAAATTCGACATCGTCAGAATCGTCTCGATCGGAGTTCAAACGCACCGCCGGAACAGTACTACCAGAAAACTGAGCTGACTCACAAAGTTGAGCCAAGTTGACCTAGCTGCAAGTCTGTTGACCGAGCTCTTTAACTGAGCTGTCCAAGCCGAGTTGACTAAGCTGTCAAATTCGATGACCATTGACCAAGTTAGGGTTGACTTTGACCGTTGACTTTGATAGTTAATCAAAAAAATTGAAAATTTTGACTAGGTCCCTTCCAAAGTTTTTCGACATTCCGAATTCATCTGTGCAATCAGATTTTGTAAATTCTTATTATATTGAGAGATATGGTAAATGGTATGCACCATTCCAAGTCTTGACACTTAACAACAACAACTACAACAATTGAAGTATAAAAATGAAGGCACTTCTTGGATCACAAGATGTGGCAAATGGTATGCACCACTCCAAGGATCATTGCAAGCATACGAAGAGAAGCATAAGAAGAAGCAAGGATTTACTGATCAACTCCTTAAGCTGCAACTCAAGGATATGCATGAAAGCCAAGGAAATGATAAAAACCAACGTGGCCAAGGCAGAGGTAGAGGCCATGGACAAGGTGGAAGTCGCGGTCATATATGAGGTTGGAATTACCATAACAACAATTCCAACAACAACTATGAGAAAGGAGAAAGCTCAACATGAGGTCGTGGAAGAATCAATCCGAACTCAAGGTATGACAAATCTTTCGATGCTATAATTGTCAGAAGTTTGGGCATTATGCTTCAGAATGTAGAGCTCCCAACAACAAATTTGAGGAGAAAGCCAACTACGTGGAGGAGAAGACGGATGACAAAAAAACTCTTCTTTTAGCACGAAAGGAAACTGATGGTGGCCAAGAAAATTTCTGGTATCTTGACAATGGTGCAAGCAATCACATGTGTGGAAGGAAAGACATATTCGTGGAGCTAGACGAGTCAGTAAACAAAAATATTTCATTTGGAGATGATTCCACAATAGCAGTGAAAGGAAAAGGTAACATCTTTATCCATTTAAAAGATGGGAGACATCAGTTTATTTCCAATGTCTACTATGTGCCCAATATGAAAAGTAACATTTTGAGTTTAGGATAACTGTTAGAGAAAGGTTATGATATTCATATGAAAGATTATAATCTTTCTATAAAAGATGATAAAAATAACTTCATTGTTAAAGTGTTGATGTCAAAGAATATAATGTTCTTGATCAACATACAAAATGATGTTGCAAAGTGCCTGAAAGCTTGCTACAAAGATGTATCATGGCTTTGGCATCTTCGATTTGGGCATCTAAATTATAGAGGTCTGGAGCTGTTATCTAAAAAGGAGATGGTAAATGGACTACCTTGCATCAACCATCCTGACCAGCTTTGTGAAGGGTGTCTAATCGGGAAGCAATTCAGGAAAAGTTTTCCAAAGGAGTCAGAGTCAAGAGCTAATAAGCCACTCGAGCTCATCCATACCGATGTGTGTGCTCCGATCAAGCCAAGCTCTCTCGGTAACAATAGTTATTTTCTTCTTTTCATTGATGATTTTTCAAGAAAAACCTGGGCATATTTCTTGAAACAGAAGTTAGAAGTTTTTGAAGTTTTCAAGAAGTTCAAAGCTGTAGTGGAGAGAGAAAGAGGTAGAAAAATCAAAGTCATGAGATCCGACCAAGGTGGAGAATTTACTTCCAGAGAGTTTTAAGAGTTTTATGAAGTAAATGGAATTTGTCGACCAATGACAGTTCCTAGATCCCCCCAGCAAAATGGCATGGTAGAAAGAAAGAATAGAACAATCCTCGACATGACACGAAGCATGTTCAAAAGCAAGAAATTACCCAAGGAATTTTGGGCATAAGCAGTGGCGTGTGCAGTTTACTTGTCAAACCGATCTCCAACAATAAATGTATGGGGAAAGACACCGGAAGAGGCATAGAGTGGAAGAAATCTTGGCATTTCCCACCTGAGAATCTTTGGAAGTATAACCCATGTTTATTTACCAAATGAAAGAAGAACGAAGCTTGATGGTAAAAGCGAGAGTTTTATCTTCATTGGCTATGATGCTAATTCGAATGGCTACAAGCTATACAATCCAGACAGTAAGAAAATTATGATTAGTTGAGATATGGTATTCAATGAAAAAGAAGAATGGGATTTTAGCTCTCATGCAGAGATGACTTCAATTTCTTTCCTCGATTTGAAGAAGATGAGCTAACACCAATAGAACAACTTGGAGAAGCCTAACAAGAGCCAATAACTCCACCCACTTCACCGACCATTCAAGGAGACTCATCACCTTCGTCATCATCAAGTGAAAGAGTTGTGTCACGCACACGAAGTCTTGGAGATCTCTATGAGGTAACCGAACGACAAGATAACCTTACATTATTTTGTCTATTTGCCGATTGTGGACCAGTGAGCTTTCAAGAAGTAGTACAAGAGAAGAAATGGAGAGATGTGATGGACAAAGAAATCAAGGCCATCGAAAAGAATGACACATGGGAACTCACCTCACTTCCCCAAGGGACATAAGGTGATAGGTGTCAAATGGGTATACAAAACAAAGCAAAACGCTAAAAGAGAGATTGAAAGGCACAAGACAAGGCTAGTTGCTAAAGGATATAGTCGAAAGGCTGGAATTGACTATGATGAGGTATTTGCTCCTGTTGCTCGATTGGAGACTATTAGACTAATAATTTCTCTGCAGCTCAAAACAAGTGGAAGATATATCAAATGGATGTAAAGTCTGCCTTTAAATGGAGTTCTTGAAGAGGAAGTCTACATTCAGCAACCATCAGGCTACGAAGTCAAAAGGCACGAAGATAAGGTATTGAAGTTGAAGAAGGCTCTTTACGGGCTAAAACAAGCACCAAGAGCTTGGAATAGCCGAATCGACAAGTACTTCCAAGAGAATGGCTTCAACAAATGTCCCTACGAGTACGCTCTATATATCAAGATCAAAGATGGAGATATTTTGATTGTATGTCTCTACGTGGACGATTTGATCTTCACGGAAGTAACCCAAGCATGTTCAATGAATTCAAGAAAGTGATGATGAAAGAATTCGAGATGACAGACATAGGGCTTATGGCGTACTATCTTGGCATTGAAGTTAAGCAACAAAAGGATGGAATTTTCATTTCACAGGAAAGCTATGTAAAGGAGATCCTGAAGAAGTTCAAGATGAAGAACTGTAAGCCGATAAGCACACCAACGGAATACATAATCAAGATGTCCAAACATAAAGAAGGTGAAAGTGTAGATCCAACATTCTTCGAAAGTTTGGTGGGAAGTCTACGCTATCTAACTTGCATGAGGCCCAATATTCTTCACGCAGTTGGATTGGTTAGTCGCTACATGGAATCTCCAACAACCACCCATTTTAAAGCTACAAAGAGAATTCTTACAATTGATTTTGGCTTGTTCTATTCATTTTCTAATGATTATAATCTTGTTGGATATAACAATAGTGATTGGGGTGGAGACATAGATAATCAAAGAAGTACTACTGGATTCGTATTTTTCATGGGAGATACTGCTTTCACATGGATGTCAAAAAAACAACCGATTGTCACATTGTCCACTTGTGAAACGGAATATGTTGATGCTATCTCATGCGTTTATCATGCAATTTGGCTTAGAAATCTACTAAAGGAGATAGGTTTAATACAAGAAGAGCTGACCAAGGTTTTTATCGACAACAAGTCAGCCATTGTCTTAGCAAAGAATCCAGTATTCCATAATCGAAGCAAATACATTGATATTCGTTACCACTATATAAGAGAGTGTGTTGCAAGAAAGGATGTGCAAGTTGAATATGTGAAGTCACAAGATCAAGTTACCGATATTTTTACCAAGCCACTGACAAGTGAAAACTTCATAAGATTAAGAAACTTACTAGGGGTCACAAGATCAAGTTTAAGGGGGGGTGTTGGATCATAAACTTGATCCATTATAGGAGCCCAAACCTAAACCCAATCAAATTAGAGTCCAAGTCCATAATAAAGGTCCAAAATTACAAACCATCTACCTAGAATCTTTTAAAGTGTAGTAATTATGCATGTGAATCATTTGAAAACTTAAAATATTATTAGAAGGATGGAGAAGAATGGAGAAGAATGAGGTGTATGGTTATTATAATTTTAGATTAGTTTATTTGTGTAGTGTAGGATTGTTCTTAAGTAATATAAATACCCCTCCCCATTTTAAGTTTAGACATCAAGAAAAATTAAAAGCTTCTAAGTAAGTGAAGAAACAAAGTTTTATAAGAGTGAGTTGTAGTTTATTGTTTGTTGAGTGAGAGTATTTTTGTAATATTTGTTTGAGTTTGAATAAGAGTTGTTTGTGTGAGTGTTTTATTTCCAACAACATCATCATTACCATTACCAACAATATGCCAAAAAAATTATAGAATAAAATGGACATACCATTTGAGCATGAAGCTTTACAAGCATGCATCTATTTCAATGCATTGGTCACTTCATCTACCATAAAAGTAGCCATTAGGATTTCTTCTTGGCCTTTAGTTAGTTCAGAATCAATAGCTTCAATTATCATATTATCAGAAGAAGGATTAGAGCTCCTAAATAACTAACTAAAGTACTCCAAAACCACTATAGAAACCTTCTTATCTCTCTCAACCTGTCGGCCTTCACTACGTAACATGCTCATAATATTATTTCTTCTCTTTCTTTCTAAGGGTTCATGATGAAACAATTTGTATTTTTGTCCCCTTTTTGAAGCCAAATAGCCCTAGACCGTTATCTCCATATAATCTCTTTTCTAAGCATAAGCTCATCAAGCTCTTTTTGAATAGATCTTGCAGCATCAAAATCCTCATCTCCTAGTGCCATATTTTGACATTTATTAAGATCTTCAACTTTGGCTTTGATCATTTTTTTAGCGTTGCCAAAATTATTTTTACTCCAATCACCCAACTCTGAAGCACAATGCCTTAATTTATCCATAACCGAGAGGTCTAACACCTCTTCATTCGAACTCCAAGACTTCTTAACAACCTCTTAACACAAAGAATTATTTAACCACATAGCTTTAAAATGCCAAGGTCTCTATCTCTTACTTGTAAAAAGATTATGCTCCCACAACATAGGAAAATAGGGTAGTGATCTAATGTCAATCTGACTAAATGTTTTGCATTTGCATTCGCAAATAAATCCAGCCACTCTTCATTCACCAAAACCCGATCTAATCTTTCTCGCACTCTTACCAAACCTTATCCTCCAGTAAAGGACGCTCCTTTGAAACCCAAATCATGAATCTGATAATAATCCATATCAACCCTAAATTTTTCCGTATTTGCATATTTACGTGGAGGACCACCAAGTTTTTCTCTATGAAACAAGACTTCATTAAATTCTCTGAAATAGGTCTAAGGAATATTTATATTACTATGCAACTTCATTAGGAGCCCTCAAGTTTTATGCTTATTACATAACTCTAGCCATCCATAAATACTTGTACCTTTACCTAATTGATCACCCTTATCATTGTTCCAAAGAAAATCATTGTGATTTTAAGAAGTATGAGGAGATAGACATATTTATATTCTTATGCCACATCATCATCAAACCACCACTATGACCTTTCAAATCAACAAAAAAAAAATGAAACTCGGCCATACTCAAACTAAAACTTTCTACTTCACTACTTCTAACTCTACATTTCATTAGAAAAATAACATCAGAGCTATATTCATAAATATAGAATTTCAGTGCACGAACTGCCCTAGGATTTTCCATTCCTTAGAAATTCCAACTTATGTGTTTTATGGCTCTAGGGTTACCTAGCAACCTCCGCCGATATAATAATGAGATCATCATATTCCATAGAAAACTTATTTCTTAAAGCATAACAACCATCCATACAATCCCTTATGTCACCTTCAGTAGGAAATTTTTGTTTCCCTATAAGTTTTAAATCCTGAGGAGAGCCACTTGCTATATTTAAAGAATTTTTCCGAATACTAATTGCTAAACTACTATTACCCCTCCATCAGTTTCCTGTTTCTTTCACTATTTATTGTAAGTTTTTTCTTTATTTTTTAGCATTGACTTGACCAATTGAACCACTATTATCCCCATCAAACTCATGTTCTGATATTCTCATGCAAAATGTGGTACTAGTCCCCTTAAACTCACTGCCCTTTAAGCTTTTCAAAATCTCTTCTCCCAGTACAAAATTACCACTTTTAAGGATCATCAACCCATTATCCAAAGTAACTAAATTCAGTTAAGATCCTTGAGCTTTACACCTACCAACATTATGTTGATTCTCTATAGGATTATTATTACAATTATTTATTCCATCTGCCTTATCATCTTCTAAAAATAATCCCCTATTCACTTTGCTCGTACTCATCTCTTTCCCCATTCCACTTGAACTATTGCTTTCCTTATTCTAACTCCTAATATAATTAACACCATCAGTTCTAATTACATTTTTGTTAAGAGACGCTTTAAGCATTCTACTATATGACCATTTAGTCACTGTTAGGTTTTTAGGTTTAGTTTCACATTTGTCTTCTATATGATTCATCATACCACACCAAAAATAAAAATTTTCCAGTCATTCATACTTGAAGTAAACCCATATCCTCTTCATTTTACTATTCTACACTATTATACCTTTATTTAAAGGCTTGGTTACATCAACCTCCACCCTTACTAGTATATATTTTCCAAAGGAGAAACATTCATTTTCATCGATATTAACAATCTTGCCAATCTTCTCACCCACTTTCATAACTGGTTCTCTTGATCATCTATTAAGTGGCAAATTATGGATATGCACCCAAAATCACAACTGTTCAAAATAACATCTGATGATTGCAAGTCTAAAACAATCTCCTTTAAGACTATAAGATGTTTGTTAAAGTGCCAAAGGCCTGAATTCAGAATCTTTTATTTATCCACTTTATTATGCTAAGTTTGCTTCGATCTTAAACTTACTATTAATCTTCCACACCACTCCCAATGTATTCTGAATTGCCTAAGTAGTGAAGGGTTTCCTTGACAGTATCCATCCCACCAAACAAGTCTCATTCCTTTTCCCATGCCCCTTTTCAATATCAAACCCTAAATCAACCACTTCATCTTCAACATCCATTAATGAGAATTTCTTCCACAATGTTTCTAACTCATTGGCCATAACCCCCAACATAACAAAAAACAACTAGAGACCCAACCGAAATCAAAGAGAACCTGCACATGAGAAAATGACATGCATAAAAAGAGTTGAGACAAAAAAAAAAGACAAAAGGGAAAATAAACAAAAGGCCAAAATATATTAAAAAAATGACATAGAATAGGGAGAAACTAGTTGAAAAAGCACTACGGGATGGAGAAAACCAAGAGGTTAGGAAAACCCTAGTCTAGAAGGAGGCTCCATATTTTGAGAAAAAAATTATTCAAAACGACATAAAATATATTCATTGTGCTTGAAAAATAAAAATAAAAAAAAGTCCAATTTCATCATATTTTCAGTAAAAATCATCAATCATCTGTGTACACATGTAACCAAACATAACACAACAGCAGGAAAAAAGGAAAAAAAATCAAACCTAATTAAACGAACAAGAAAAGTAGCTAAGATAAAGAAAGTTTGAGAATGATGGAAGGAGGATCATATTGTAGATGTAGAAAGCACTGTTAGAAATCCTTAACATTTGACCCATCCATTGTGTCAAATAGATTCAGGTTCGGTTATTTCATATTTATATTGTTTTTAAATAATTAATTTTTAAACCATATTTCAGTCTCGATTGGGTTGTTCAAACAAATTATTAGATCAATCTTATTTTTAAAGGTAAAATTTAAATTATTTTTGAGTTTGAGTTGATTTATTTTAGGTTTTATCAAATTTTCAATTGAATTTTATCAAATTGAATCAAGAATTACTAGGTCTACCTAATGCATATGAAAAATATATTATTGAATACATTTTGTCATGTACTTTCAAGAGATTGTCAAGTAATATAAGTTTGACGTCTTTATGACTTTTCATAGTTATTATCAATCAATATTTGATAGTTGTGTGTACCTAAAAACAGGTTAGTATTGATTTATTTATTATTGTATGTTGATAATATGTTAATTATTTACAAAGATAAGTCTGAAATTTGAAAGTTAAAGAATTTGTTGAGTGGTGAGTTTGAGATGAAAGATTTGGGTGTGACTAAGAGAATTTTGGATATGTACATTAGTAGAGATCATGATGTTAACTTGTTATACCTTAGTCAAGAAAGATATATTAAGAAGATCCTTAATCGATTTGGTATGAAAGATACAAATAGTATCTCTAAACCATTGGTGGCTCATTTTAGATTATCAAATAGTAAATCACCATAGTCAAATGAGGAAGAAAACTACATGGCAAAAGCCTCCTAATTAAGTGTCATAGGTTGTTCAATATTTGTAATGGTCTGTGCACGTCCTGACCTTGCTCAAGTTGTTAGTATGGTCAGCCAATACATGTCATATCTTGATAAATCTCATTAGGAGGCGATAAAGTGGGTATTCAGATATTTTCATGAAACTTCAAATTACTGCTTGCAGTTTTGCAAATCTTCTATTGGGTTAGTTGGTTATTGTGATTATGTCACATCTGCGAGTTAAACCCTGACCGTATACGCGTACTGCGGTCGTTTATACTGTAGTATAAAGTCATACGATCAGAGTCTAAATATAGAAAAATACATAAAATTTTAATTATATTAATATGATAAAATGAATAGGAAATTTATCAAATTAAACAATGTAATTTCGTGTTATGCATGCAAATCGAGATGACAGTCCGGGTCGGACTTTGGATTTTTTGCTTGGTAGTGAAATTATAATTTAAACATACCGAAATATGGAAAATATTATTTTAAGGCTATAAGTGGAGCTATAAAGTGAGATTTTAAGGCTAAGGATTTGAATTGTGGAAAATTGATCCTTAGTACAGGTTTACGGTCTGATTTTTCCAGATCAAGAGCTAGACAGATGTGTTCATGATTGCAATGGAGTCGCTGTGATTGAAATTTAATTTAAAAATTTTTAAAACTGATAAATTAGAAATCGGACGGCGGATGAATTTCTATGGGTCAAATTAAGAAAAATGATTAACCCGTAAAAATTTGATTTTTGCACCGGTGGTCATTTTGCAAATTTGAAAAGACCGTTTCTAAGAGAAAATTATTTTATAATTTTTGGAATATTTAATTTGATGAAATTAAGTTGTTTGGAGGTTGAATTTTGGAGAATTAAAATTTATTGTGAAGAAAAATGAAGAAAAATTATGATTGGTTGGAAAATGTTTAAGTCAAAATTAATTAAAATGTGATTGGGCCATGTGTCAATATTAAGAGATAATTAATTGTGTTATTAGCCAATGAGGAGGTTGATTAATTAATTAATTAGGATTAATTAAGTTAATTGGGGTATATATATATAAGAAATTAATTAAACATTCTTCAAAATAACAAATTTCCCATCTTCCTTGCTCTCCACCAAGCTTCCATTCCTTAATTTGTTTTTCAATTTTTCTTCTTCAAATCATATTATTCAACAATTAAAAAGAATTAAAGTTAGATTGGTGTGAAGAAAAAGAGAAAAAAAGGTGGAATTTTGCCAAAAAAGAAAATCAAGCTAGCCAAATACCCATTTGAAGAAAGTGATATTTTGCTCTTTTCTTCATGTAATTTTTTTGGGTTGATTATTCCATAATTATTTATTGAATTGTGGTGTGATTTTGTTAATATTTGGTTAATAGAAAAATTAGGGTTTATGGCAAAAATCTTGAACAATTAGAGAAAAAATAGGAAATAAAGAGAATAAGGCTTGAGGATGATGGATTGAGTGAAGAATTGATGAAAATAAATTTTAGAAATTTTTGTGGAATTTTTAGAGATTTTCCATAATTATGGTTAAATTTTGGAAATATTATTTTGGAAGAATTTTACCTTAAATTGAAGATAATAGAGTTAATTAGAGTATTTAGAAGTGGAAAATAAATTTTGGGATGGAAGAAAACTTTAATAGGAATTTTGGAGAATTTTTAGATTTTTAGCCCAATTATGGAAAAATTTATTGGGAGTTGTTGAATATTGTTTTGGTGAAATTGATGATGGAAAATGAAAGAAAATGAATTAAAGTGATGATAGGAATTTATTTGGAATTTTTAGAGTATTTATTGAATTAATAAAAATTCTTGAATTGGAAATGAATATTAGAAGAATAAAAAAATAAATGGAGAAAAATAGTTTTGGAGGCAAAAAAATAAAGATAATAAATTATTATAAAAGAAAATTTATATTTGAATTTTTGGTCGCACCGGATAGAGTAATGACGACCAAAATCGTGTTTTATGTGTTAAAAATGCATAATAAGAAAATTTTTAATTATAAGATCATGATATTCGTGAGAGCGGAAAATTTAAATTTTGCTAGATTTTATGTCGTAAGGGGTTCAATAGCTAATCGAAAATTTTTATCTTTAGGTGCGACGTTGGGACAGATGTCACCATAAGATAAGGGGAAAGAGCCAGCAAATACTGGTAGAATATAAAAAGGTTAGTACAACTACTTTTATAATATTAGTCATATAAATATATTTTATGTGAAATTGGAATTTTTGCAATTATGAAGTTGAAAATATTTTTTTTTGTATTCCAGAAAATTTAAATATTAAAAATTGTATATGATAATAATTATTTTGATATTAAAAGAATATTTATTAATTTTATGAAAAAAGAAGTGAATTATGAATATGAGAACTTTTCTCACATGTTATCCTAGACGTGAACTTTTCTCACATGTGTATTGTTGTCATGCCAATATGATAGAAATTATGGTCTTGTGCATTTCGTGGACCAATGAAATATTGTGATTCTGTGTATTTCTGTGGGTTGAGTCATATTACATTTGGATCTTGTGCATTTCTGTAGATCCTAAGTTGAGATTTAATATGATATTTCTTTGATTCTCTAGAAGCAAGTCTATGATGTTATAATATGTGGGTATGTGAAAAATATATTATTAAGAATTCAACGATATATTGAATTATAAAAATATTTTATTGTGGTATTTACAGAGAAATACGTAAATTTTGAATTGATTTCATTTTGTACCACTGAGTTATATACTCAGCGCGAAAGTTTGTTTTCTCCTACGTAAGTTACCAGAGTAGCAGAGACCATCCTGACTTGTAGATAGAGATGCTGACTTAGGAACCACAAAATGGAGCACAACAGTAGCAGTGACAACCACCCAGAGCGGGTTGGTCTTTTTATTTTATTTTATTTTATTTTATTTTGGATATATATATATATAAACAAGTTTTTAAAATTTCATTATGATATGTATATATAAAAATAAAATTGTAATTAGGATGTGTGTTCATAATAAAATATTTTATATACTTTAAATTTCTTATATTAGATATGTTTTAAAATTTAAATGAATATTTTTTTAAAAAATATTTCTATTTTCTGTAACACATTTTATCCGTCCGGTATACGGATGGGTATACGGTGTTATAGATTCAACTATGCAGAAGATTTTTGACGGGTTATGTATTCACTTTTGATTTTACTGATATCAGTTGGAGAATTTGTCTGTAACCTACAGTTGCATTATCCGCCACAGAGGTGGAATACATGACATTTGCATAAGTTGTCAAAGAAGCTATTTGGTTAAAGAATTTCTTAAGCGAGCTTATATTAACAAAAGAAGTTATTCAAGCACACTATTACAGTCAACGTGTCATTTGTTTAACTAAAGATTATGAGAGGATAAAACATATTGATGTTCGCCATCTTTTCATTTGGGATATTATAAATGAAAATAAGATTGTGGTAAAAAAGATTTATAATTTAGAAAAATGCAGCTGACATATTGACAAAACCATTATTTGCTACCAAGTTTGATTCATGTATCAACTTGGTAAGTCTTGCAACTTGTTGATTTGGTCTTAAAGGGCATTGGAAATGATGTAAATGGATGACCATTTGAGGGAAGGTTTAGTAATATTTTATTCAATTAGCTACTATAATGGTGGAGATCTTATGTAGTTAGGAGGGGAAGATTTGTTGGTCGACAGCAGCAACATTGAAAATTTAATAATAGGTCCCTTCAACATGGGACCCTTCACAATTATTAAATGAAATAGAAGTCCAATTTTAAATTTTGTGCCAACACCTTTTTCCATCGATGGGCTGCAAGCTTGGACTTACTTATGCGTCATGTGGTTATAAAAGACATTGCAAATTATCGTTTCAAACACTACAAACTGCAGAGGAGCAAACAATCCGAAGGATTAATTCATTTGAGTGTTGTGTGAGATCCTTAGATTTTTTAGAATTTTTTCAAAAAAAACAAGTGACAAAAATAGTGATACAAATATTTTAGAGTTTTTTTAGAAAATACTTGTGTTACTTAATTTTTTTTATTTATCTCAAATTATTGTATTACTTCTAACATTTATCTGAAAAAATCTCTCTTTTTGTATTTAGGGTTATATACTAATCCTGAATTTTTCCGAACTAGATCTGAAAACCGATAAAAAATATCCAAATCCGAACTGTATTATTGATTTTTTTACTAGAATCGAACTGTAAAAATGTATGTTACACGCCGGTAGCTATTTCAGGATTTTCAAATTTGGAGAATATATATATATATGAAAATAAAAAATGTAAAAATGTAAAATTTTAGATTAAGAGAATATTTTTGATAAAATATTATAAAAGGGAAAAAATGATGTGATTTCCTTTGTGTTCAGGCCCATAAAAACTAAAAAGCTCAACTTAAATCAACTTAAGGCCCAGTAACCGGTCGAATACACGCTCAAACACTTTTTGCCAAATAATATTATGTCCAAGCTTGTTCAGCACACTTTTTAAATTATCGACTGACCGACCTTATTTCACAGGTGTAAGGGTAACTCAATTTTTTTTTTATATATTTTAAAAACTAAATTCTTTCATCATTTAAATATATAGCATACATACATTATCCACATGAGTTCATAATATAATTTTTGTTTTCAGCAGCTTTACCTCAATTCTTGCCTCTTTAATGATTTTACCCTATATTTGATGATGTAATTTTATATTTGTCAATTTTTTCTTTACTTTTTTTTTCTTTTTTGTTTTCAGCAGCTTTACCTCAATTCTTGCCTCTTTAATGATTTCTTTACCCTAATTTTTCTTTATGTTTATCTCATAGTAGGAGACACTCAGGGCTTGCTTGGCTAGCTTATAAACCAACCAGTTGGCCTCTCCCCCGATAGGAAAACTTGACGTTTCTGGATTTAACTTCCAATATTGGTCCAGAAAAAGTTTATGCAACGTGTTCAATTGTTTTGGTTCATTAACAGTTGATGCTATGAGTTTAATTGCTTAAATCTTTAATCATTAATACTTCCACTGTATCTAAAACAACTAAATATGAGTAATTGTTACTTACTTATTTCCTTCCATATCAATTTTTTATATATAAATTATTAAATTCAGCATCTTATGTTTTCTGTTACTTTTAGGGGATCAGAATTTTTCTCTAGAAATTTATCTAATTTCTCCCACCGCACCCCCCCGAAAAGGAAAATCACATACCCACCAATAGTGAAAGTCTCAAGAAGCATCCCAATCCCATTCTCTCTCCCTCCCCAACAAACACCCCACCCCTCCCAACAAAAAAAAAAAAAAAAAGGAAAATCACATATACACTAATAGTGAAAGTCTCAAGATCTCATAAGCATCCCAATCAAACCTGAGTATGAAAACCAAGAGAAGAAAAGAAATCACCCTACTAATCATTAGATGATTACATTTAATCAAATTAACTACACCAGCAGCCCTGTTAATCACTCTACTACCAAAAACAAATGATATTCATTAACAATAGCAGTCAGCAGATATTGATATTTTCCAAGGAGTCCCATGAGACCATTGAGACATTTACACGGACACGGTGGATGAGAGAGTGGCAGATATTGTATATGAATCCATATACAATATAGTCAATAGAACTGATTGAAAACCATCATAGTAAAAGTGAACAAGAGGTACAAAATGACATTTCTTTCACATTCAAAAATCTGATCAATCAAAGTTCCGTATTGTGACTATAAGTGGAATAATGTTGTAAAGCAAAATCCTTAATTATTTGAACCAAACCTTTTAAATCATTACTTCCCAATCCAAGGCAGTCCCTTAGAAGTCCACCCTCCACCACCTCTCTCTGCACCGCCTCCACCACTTCCTTCATAGCTCCCTACCAATTCCCACACAAAATCTTTTAACCCATTCAATAATTATAGAAACACAATAAAGCAAATTAAGCATCTTACCGATTGTCCAAACACTTTAAGAAATCTTCGTAACACGGACTTAGCGACCCTAAGTATATTACTGTAATTTCTCGTAACCCAAGAGGCTCTCTCCGCCTCCGATTCTGTTCGAGTCAACTCGCCTAGGAACCTAGCCAACTCGTTCAAGTCCGAAACAACGCCGTGCAACTCCCTGTAATCCAAATCTCTCCAAGCATAGTTTTTCGCGTAATCCCAACCTACCAACCACGCCACTCGCCAGAACCCTAGCCCAAAGCATTTCTCCAGCTTCAGACCAATTAACTTCGCACGATTTGCGCCGGCGAGGTCACCACGTGCCGCGCGTAGGTTGGAGACGCGTATGAGGAGGGAATGGGAGAGTGAGAGGACAGTTTTATATTGAGAGTAGGAGTGGAAAAAAGAGAATGAGCTAGCGGTGGGTGTGGCGGCGGTGACGAGTAAGGTGAGGAGGACGAGGACGATCGGATGGGGATAGAGCGGTGCAGTAATCTGGTGCATTGATTTTAGAATTATCGATGGAGAGCTTTTTCGGTGGATTACCCTTTTCCTTTTGGAGGATTTAGGAGACGAGCACAAATCTTGTTTATAGGGATGAAGGGATATGATGATGGGGACGGTCCATATTTAGCTTTACATAGGGGGAACCGAGGGGAGAGGTACTAGCAGGAAAATATAATATTTTTTTATATTTAAATGAAATATTAAAAAATAAAAAATAAACTAATATTTTATTTTTTTATATTTGATAAATTTTAGAAAATTATTTTTTTTTTCAAAAATGAAAAGTTGTTATCTTTTATCTTTAATATATTTTTTATTGACTTAAAAAATATTTTTCTTTTGAAATTAATAAATGATTTGCATTTTCTACTCTTTCTGTGAATTATAGTCGTTTAGCTGCATTTAATACAAAAATAGTTATTGAACCAAATCTTAATTTTCTGTCTGACATGTTTCTCTATCCTTATTAACGGGCGTGAATATGTGTCACGATCGTGAATGTTTTTCCAAGCCGTGGTTTAAGTGGTGACTCTGGCCGTAAAATTTTCTGAAAGAATTGGAAGTGTTTAATCACGGGCGTGACTGATACTTTCACATGCGTAAATATTCTTTCAAGTCATTGTCCGAATGATGACTCTAGCCTTGAAGTTCTCTGAAAAAATTGGAAGTATTTAATCACGGCCGTGACTGATACTTTCATGGGCATGAATATTTTTCCAAGCCGTGATCCAAGTGGTGACTCTGACTGTAAAATTCTCTGGAAGAATTGGAAGTATTTGATCACGAGCGTGAATACTATTTCATGAGCGTGATTGTATGATCATTCACGATTAGTATGATTTTTCATGACCGTAAACTTTGAATGGTGGAAAGTTAGCGCTCAGCTATATTCACGGGCGTGATATAATTAGTCACGGGTGTGACTTTGATATTTCTTTGATTTTAATCTTCAAAAGTTCTCTTTAAATTTTGTTTCATATTCTAATCAAGATATATCATATTTAACACACTTAGAACAAACATTATTAAATATATTATTGCTATTTTATTTGTTATCATCAAAATGACGAAAATACCCTTCAAGATTTAAGAATCTCTACTTTTTGATGGTGACAAATAATTTAGCAATATGTGTTTTTAATATGTCTCCTCTTCAAAAGTTGCTTTAGATAAAATAACAGAGTGCAAGATTATAGCGAAAATATTTGCAAACTAATAAGGTATATACAAGGTATATCTTAAGTATATCTCATTAATTAACACATATTACCAAGTGTATTCAAAGTATATGTGAGATATATATTAAGTATATCAAATAAAATAAGTTAACCTTGCAAAGTATATGTGAGATATATCTTAAGTATATCTCATTAATTAACACATATATTACCAAGTGTATTCCAAATATATATGAAATATATATTAAGTATATCAAATAAAATAAGTTAACTTTGTAAAGTATATGTGAGGTATATCTTATGCAATTTATCAATTAAGGAAAAGTTTACATGTTTCGTACCACACATTGACATTGCATAATAATGTATAGATCACATATATTGCTAACCACACATTGCATATATTGTTAGATTCTTCCCCTTTTGTCATAAAGAAAAAGAATTGAAATGTTAATAAGATGATTGTATTAAAATTAGATGAGAAGGATTATATAAAAAAACATAAAATAAAGTCCTATAACAACAAAAATAAAGCTACTACATGAAAACTAGGACTATAGTTAGACTTCAAGCCTGACATATCATCCCTAAGGCGTGCAACCTTCGCCTCGAGGCTGTTCATACGAGACTCTACAAAGTCTTTGAGGTTTTCCAACATCTCATCGATGAAAACCTGTATCATGTCAAGGCGAGATGCTATAAGATCAGTAGCCTGCTTTTAGGTGTTATAGACATAAATAATTGTATGTGTATGTAATGAATTACTCGTTTTTACTTAAGAATATGAAATGATTAAGAAATTATGTAATTTGATCATGTGGTGCATGTATGGATGAAAAATAAAAAAAATGAATAACAAAAAAGTAAATATTTTAATAATAGAATAACTTAATATATTTGAATGATTGCATATTACATGAAAGTAGTTTATTGTCTTATTTTTATATACCTAATAAGCTTAGAGTTTAATGTGACAGTTTTTTCTTGTGCAGATTTAGAGAAAAATGAGCAGAGACCGTTAGATAAAGTCAACAGTGATCCTACCAAATAAAATAGTCGAACTCAAGTACATTGGGTCACGATCTTTTGTATATTTAGATTATAAATTATTTTTATAATTTTGTAAATTAACTCTATTTTTTTTATAAATGATTTGTTTTAGGTAAAATGTATGTCACTTCTTTTTATCTTATTTGAATTAAAAAATGTATTAGTTTCTTACATTTTTTAAATAATTATTTAAAAAAGACAATATAATGCTCTCTTATCCGAACACATACTATGAGAGTGAGGGGATGTTACATGCTTTTCCTTTATCTGACTGAATCTAGATTTTTTTCTCTAATAAATTTTACCTCTAGAATTATGTGATTTGGGAATTAGAGAAAATAAAACTATGTTGGAGAGAGATAAGCGTTACATCAACTTTTTTTTTTTTTTAATGTTGTAACAGATAAAAACTTAATTTTTTTAACGACGCCCACTATGAGACCTTTTTGTATAGAAAAAAATCACGTACTTAAAATTGTCAAACCGTCAAACCACAGGATAATTTTTTGCACTTTTCCCTTCTTAAAATTAATTTATATAGATTGATTAAGGAAAAATATTTAATGGACTAATTAATTAACTTTTATATATATATATATATATATTCTTATTGGTTGAAGAGCTATAATTGAGCTTTAATTTTATAATTGTGAACTTATAATGTAAAATTTTGACAGTTTTTACTTCAATACATAACTTAGTTGTAAGTGAAAGTACTAAATTTATTTGCAACATTTGTTTTTTTTAATAATGATGATATCAAAAGAAGAGACCATTGTAATTTAATGTTTATGTTTTGTGTTTGATCAAATTTAGTCCTAAGTATACTCAATTTTAAGTACAAAATTCTAGTAAAATTTTGACCGAATTTCAATATTAAATGAATCGCAAATCTCTGATTTAATTCATTTAATTCTCTCATTTTGTATAATCAATTTATATATTCAATACTATGATAATAGCGATATATATTTTATTTGATGAATATCTAGAATTAAATGAATCACAAATCTCACACTTTTATTTGATGAATATTGAATTTGGAGATTTTAGTAGAATTAAATGAATTGCAAATCTCCCACTTAATTCTCTTTTTGTTTTTCATAAAATCATCAATAAATTTTATAACAACAATTATATGCTTAATCCAAGTCAAAACTTTTACACAATTCTCACACACAAAAAAAGAAAATTATCTCAAGAGTTGACAATTTATTCGTGTTATGTCTAATCGCGTTGTGTTGTTAATCGTATATGATATGATTAGATATAATACGAATGCAATTAATTAATTGTCTAAAAAATCATATAACATATTTAAAATCTGTATTGAATTGAAAACTCTTTAAATTTAACAGCCAATCCAACATCTAAAAAAATAAAACCCACAAAAGCCGATCAATCCAATATCTAAAAAAATCAAACAATAAATTAAAAAGGAAAAAGAATTCTCACATCCTAATAGTTAATATTTTTAACAGCCAATGCCCCCACAAAAATGTGAAGGAGAGATCTACAACCGTAGCCAAAAGTTGTTAATCAACCAGAGCCAAACAAGAAAAAAAGAATATGTTTTTCTCCTCTAATTATCCAGAAAACTCAAGAATGGAGATATATAGAAAAAAAACTACAAAGACCCAAATAAAATAACATGCGTCTTTAGGAATCACAGGGGTTTTTTCTTAAAAAAATTAAGAATGGCTATATAAGGAGGAAGAGGAGGAAGGAGGAGGAGGTTGTGGACCTGCAGCTGCTAGGAACAAAATTGAGAATGACAATTAGGGATTTTTCTTAAGCGCTAGGGTTTTTTCTTAAAAATAAAATGAGAATGACCATTTGAGAAAAAGGAGGAGTCGAGGAGGAACTAGGAAGGAGGAAGGAGGAAGGAGTGCAGCTGCTACTATGAAGTCAGAACAAAATTGAGAGAAAAATATTAGGATTTGGGTTATACAATCTCTTATATTTACACTTGCTCAAAAATACGTAATTTTGAATAAAAAAATATAAATAATTTATTATTATTTTTCTCTCTTAGTTATATTAAATATACTTTGCAATATAATTAATTTAATTAGACACAATTCTGAATTCTCTAATTATTTATGGATCTAGAAAAAAATGCAATTTATTTTATATATAACATAATTTTTTTAAAATTTATAGACTTACATAAAATATCAAAATTTTATTTAAATATTTGTTGAATAAAAATAAAAATAAAAATTTTATTATTATTTATTAAATTTTGAATTTTAAAATTAAATATAAGATTAAAATTTATTATAAAATATGTTTTGATTTTTTATTCTTTTTGATTTTTTTTATCTATTCCTAAAACTATTTTATAATATATGAGAAAACAAAATAAACAACTTCTAAATTGCAATATAAGTATATAACTATAAGATCATAATTTAGCCAATTTAATTTCCTCTTAAGATATTCTACAAAACAATTAATAAAAAAAATTTACAAAATTAATATAATTTAAGTTAATTAATAATATCTTTGCAATTAATTTATTAATATATGTTAATACTTATATAATTAAGTTTTATATAATATGTTATAAATTTATTCATATAAAAAATTATATTATATATATTTAAAAATATTATAATATCTTTAATATTTTATATAGTTTGAAAATAAGTAAAATAATAAATATTTTACTTATTTTTAAGTGTATATAAATAAGTTAGATAAGTAAAATTCATTTATAATATTGTTTTTTATGTACCATAAATATATTGACGCATTTATCACATATATCCATTTAGTTTAAATTCATATGTATTTAATTCCATATCATTTAATTGTTTTGTGTCAAAAATTAATAATTTAAAATTTTGAAATTAATTCCAATTATAGGACCTCTTTAATTCAAAGGGAATCAAATTCTTATCACATACTTAATTAAACTATTTTTATTTAACTAAATCTAAACTAATGAAAATTTCAACTTAATTTTTACTAAATCTAAACCCATTTAAAATTAACTAAATTAAAAAGAAAAAATAATTGTCACAATGAAAATAAAAGCTTTAAAATATATCTATTTTTTTAGGGAAAGAAGATTTCATTAAGCAGCAAAACATGTATCAAAAACAGAAAAGGAAAAGTCACAAGGAGGGACCTATTGCCGAAGGATATGAAGATTCTCCGTAGACAAAGCCCATTGCACTATAACATGCGCAAATTTATTACAAATTTGAGAAGCAAAAAAAAAAAATTGCTACTCTTATAAAAAATGTCATCAATTATGACTTGAATAGAGCTAGATCTAAAGTTTGGAGTAGTAATAGTGTGAATCACAACCTCAACATCAGACTTCATCTCAACACTTTTGAAACCGCTATCCCATTAAAAAAAAAACCTAAATAACACAACATCACTTTTGCAACCTCAACATCTAACATTTTACTAGTGATTTTGCCACATGACAGGAGAACATAGCCCTATATATCACAAACAACAAAGCCCAAGTCTATTTTATTCAGTAAAGGATCTACTGCAACGTCTGTATTTAATTTGACTCTACTAGTGCTGGTGGAGTCTAGTGGAGGGAGGCAGATGACAACAACATTCTACCCTTGCCATATTTGTTTAACAACTCCAAACAATAATCAACCATGAAATTAGCAATGTGGATATGGTTTTTACAAGATTTGCCATGAATCAGCTGATTATGGTCATTCCACATCTCCCAAGAGTAAAACATAGAGCAAGAAAAAACTTTCTTCATCAAGTTCTTTATGAAACTTAAAAAACCAACAAATAATAGAGGTAAAAGGGAGATTATCGCACCTTATATCTAGCAAGCTATATAGCTAAATCCCTTGAGCTCATAAGCATGACTTGAAGATATAAAGATCAGTTTCTTCATGTGAGCCATATATAGGACGAATGTTACTACAATTAACCCTCTTTCATTTAGAGCACTAATATCTAGTAGAAATGGCACACCTTAGGTGGTATAAAAGCTTTCCAAACCAATTTCCAATTCCTCTTAATATGATTTGAAGAGCTTGGTTGTGCCTCCCTTTTAGTTAGTATATGAATAAAATAACATAATTGTTTTTACGTAAAAAATTTTTGCAATGTGAATGAAATATCAGGCTTAATTTTACTCATTCTCACAATCTTCTATAGTTATAAAACCAAAACCATGTGAAAACAACTTTAAGACAATTTATAACATTGTGATGTGCTCTTTAAGAAAAATACATGTTAAAGCGCAAGTAATTCTGCAAAAACAACAACATTAGCACAAAAGTTCAACAATATAGCCCCATACTTTCAGACTCTATAACCTTGGCACTTCCAAATCATTCAAAAAAACTCAAATGTATTTTTGCATAAACACTCATTTTTTTCAATCATATTATATTTATAGTGATATTAAAAGTTGAATAAATTTTAAATAGGGGTTAATTTTACTGACAATCATTATACTTTGTCCAACTTACAACAAAATCAATATTGAATTTTTCATCTAAAAAAGTAACAAAACAATTTTTTTCCCACAAAAATAATTTTCAAAGAGTTTGGTTGAGTCAGCCACTGGAAATCGAACATTTTTTCACCAATGAGGATATGAGTATGGTTATTTTGGCTTCTCCTCCTTTCTCTCTAAGGAAGATGTCCCTCTAGCTGAAATAGGTCTTCTTTCTTCTTTTCTCTTAAGTTTTAGCCATAAAAGGAAGATTTCTCTTTTGAGTTTTATGATTTTTTAACCTTTTTAAGAGGTAAATGATGAAAAAGAAGTATAAAAGGGGAGGAGGAAAGGATATCTACATTTTTTTAGAGAAAGAGAAAGATGAGAATAGTAAAAAATGATAAGAAAAAAAGGAAAAGAAAGCTTTTTTATACCAATAGACAAAAATGTCACTTGGTTCGTCCTTATTTTTGCCAAATATCCACATTGGTTCTTGGTTTTATCTCTATCCTTTTAACTTACATAACATGTTTATCTCATCCATAAAAATATCCATATACTTAATATCCACTTATTGTCCCTTTTATTATCTCTTAACCCAAATTTAGACTACAATAATTTTGTGCTAGGCTTTGAATCCTTCAAAGAATTTTACCGTGAAAATATTCTATCATAGTATTACGAAGGCGGTATATTTTCAAAATTGTGGTCTTTGGACTACTATTTGGAAGCTCAAAGCTCTACAAAGAATCAAACTTCTTTTATAGTAGATTGGTCATCACAAGTTAATGTGTAACATAAAAATATTTAAATGGTGTTTTACTATGAATTTTCACTGTAAGTTTTCTGAAATTGTTGAAAATTGTATCCATTTGTTCAAAGACTGTCCTTTGGCTATTCCTATTTGGAATACTCTTCTTAGTCTAAGAGAGTTTGATTTATAGTAGTCTCTTTCATTAACATATTAGTTAACTCATAATTTGCTTTGTTGGTGTGATACTACAATCACTAGTTCTAGGGTAGAGTATTTTGCTAATGTTATTTGGTTTATTTGGATTTGGAGGAATGCTTGAGTGTTTAGTAATGAATATAAAGATTTGAGCAATCAAGTGGTAAGAGGGAATCTTATTCCAAAAAGGACTTGTTAAGTGGGCTATAATGCTCCCCTTTAAGGTTGGAATTTACTTAATACATATGGTTGTTCAAAAGGTTTCTCTAGTTGTGTCGATGAAGCGTCTTTAAGAATAATTGTGCAAATTGACTTTGTGGCTTTACTATCAATATTTAGAATTGCATAGCAGAAGAGGCTTAGTTATAGGTATGAAGCGATTCAAGACTTCAAATTAGCTTAGGATAAAGGTTTTAAAAAGATTATTCTTAAGGTGGATTCTCTTTTTGTTGTTAATTAACTTTACAGAAGTTGTTAGGAATAGTCCTCACTCTAATCTAGTTCATGTTTGCAAACAAGGACTAAAAAATTCAACTAAGACAATTACATGGAGCTTAATTAGGTGGCTGACTTCTTAGTTAATGAGTCTTTAAAGCATGGATGTGATATTAATCTTCTTAAGGAGCCCTCTTTTGGAACTGGGCACCTTCTGTTTGGGTTTCATGATGTGTTGCTAGATACCACTCATGATCTGTTTGAAATCATATGATGATTTGAGTTGCCAACGTAATTGGGACCCCAATGGGTCATATGCATATAAGAAATGTAGGAAATATGAAATGGGTCTTGGATTGGATCCAAGACATGAGAGAGAAATAATTTGGCCATGCACCAGGTGTCACACCTGCGACAAATGGGAGTCACCGTCCTGAAAGCCCCAATATCAACTTTTGCGATTTTTGGTTTTCTATTTCGAATGGAATTTTTATGCATGGGAAACTTATGTCCAAACCTAATATGATTAGAGGACATATAAATAACTCCTTAAGATAGCTAAAAACCAACTTCTTAGAGTGCCCAATCAAGCCAAGTATACCTAGATATCGAATGTGATGGTCCACCTCATTAACCCTGAAGATGCTCATAATAACCTCCTTTGAACTTGCAAGGACATCACAACTGAAGTAGATTTCAAATTTGGAAAAATTAATTAATTGGCCTATAGCTTTAGAATAATGATGAAGATATCATTTAAGACCATGCATTCCTTCACATTTGATCTAGCAAAAAGAATATTGTCATTCGTAAAAAAACCAAGTGAAAAATCTTAGGATTTCCTCTTTCCACACATAAGCCATGTAGATCACCCCTACTAATAGGTTTTCAGATTAAAGATGAGAACCTTTTTACACACAAAACAAACAGAAAAGGTGAAATAAGGTCCCCTTGATGAAGACCTTAATTAGGCCTTAAGAAACCTTTAGGCAAGATGTTAATGAGAAAGCTATAAGAAACTGAAGAGATACACTGCATAATGAGATCAAAGAAATGAAAGGGGAATTTCATTTTAAACATGATAGCTTTCAGAAAATTCCATTCCACCTTATCGTAGGCTTTACCCATATCATACTTAAAAGCAAAAAGTCACATTTTCCTTTAATGTGATGTTTCATAGAATGAAATAGTTCAAAACCAATCAGAGCATTATCAATTATTAAGCGATGAGGCACAAAGCGTATTGGGTTCCATGAATGACATTAAGGAGAATATGCTTACGTCTATTTGCTAAAACCTTTGACATGAGTTTATAAATGACATTACACAAAGACATTAAGTATGATTTATACCATTAGGAGGAAAACCATTATTTAATAAATTAAGGATAATAGATATATTATCATTACCAATAATAGGCCAAAAAGTATTATATAACAAAGTAGAACTAATCCAGACTTTGAGCTTTATAAGGATTCATATACTTCATGCATTGGTCACTTCCTTTACCACAAAAGGAGCTTCTAAGATTTTGGCTTGGTCTCTAGTCAAAATCAATAGCTTTAATGACCGAATTGTCAAAAGAAGGATTAGAGCTCTTAAATAACTCACTGAAGAACTCCAAAACCACTATAGAAATCTCATTACATATCTCCCTTAACCCGCCAGCCTTCACCATCTGAAATGCTCACAATATTATTTCTTGTCTTTTTTTTTTTTTTCTGAGGTTTTTCTTTAATTAAAAATTTAGTATATTTGTCCCATTTTGTAGCCAAATAGCCCTAGACCTCTGTCTCCACTTAATCTTTTCTCTAAGAATAAGCTCATCAAGCTTTTTTTGAATAGATCTTGCAATATCAAAATCCTTATCTCCTAGTGCCTTATTTTGACATCTATTAAGATCTTCAACTTTGATTTTGATCAGTTTTTTAACTTTGCCAAAAATTTTTTTACTCCAATCACCGAACTCTGAAGCACAATTCCTTAATTTATCATTAACTGAGAGGCCTAATACCCTTTTATTCAAACTCCAAGAATTTTTAACAACCTTCTCACATGAAGACTCCCTTACCCATATAGCTTCAAAATGCCAAGGTCTCTTTTTCTTCCTTGTAAAAAGATTATTCTCCCACATCATAGTAAAATAGGGTAGTGATCTGATGCTAATCTGACTAAATGTTTTACATTTGCATTTGGAAATAAATCTAGCCATTCTCCATTCATCAAAACCTGATCTAATCTTTCTCTCACCCTTACCAAACCTTTTCCCCTCATTATCCTAAGTAAATGATGCTCCTTTGAAACCCAAATCATGAAATTAACAATAATCCATAACAACCCTAAATATTTTTCCATATCTGCATATTTACATAGAGGACCACCAAGTTTTTCCCTATGAAACAATATTTCATTAAAATCTTCGAAGTAGGTCCAAAGAACAATTAAATCATTATGCAGCTTCATTAAGAGCTCACAAGTTTATGCTTACTACATGACTCCAACCATTTAAAAATACATGTATCTCTCCATAATTGATCATCCTTATCATTATTCCAAAGAAAATCAATATGATTAAATGAGTATGAGGAGATAGAAATATTTATATTCTTAAGCCACAACATCACCAAACCACCACTACAACCTTTGATCAACAATAAAAAATGAAACTCAGCCATACTCAAACTAAAACTATCTACTTCACTACTTCTAACTCTGTGTTCCATAAGAAAAATAACATCAAGGTTGAATTCACGATTATAGAATTTTAACGGACAAACCATCGAGGGATTGCCCATTCCTAAAAAGGTCCAACTTATGAGTTTTATGGCTCTCAGACTGCTCAACAACCTCCACCGATATAACAAAGAGATCATCAATTTCTGCACATAACTTCTTTTTCAAAAAATAACAGCTATCCATACAATCCCCTATGTCACTTTCAGCAAGAAATTTTTGTTTACATATAAGCTTTGAATCTTGCTAGCCACTTGGTATATTTAAAGAATTTTTCCCAACATTGATTGCTAAACTACCCTCCCTTTATTTCCTGCTTCTCTCGCTCTTTATTTTAAGTTTTTTCTTAACTTTTTAGCATTGACCTGACTACTTGCACCACTCCTACCCCTACTAACCTTATGTCTTGATATTCTCATGCAAAATGTGATATTAGTCCCCTTAAACTCTCTGCCCTCTAAGTTTTTCAAAATCTCTTCTCCCAGCACAAGATTACCACTTTCACAGACCATTAACTCACTCTCCAAAGTAACTGAATTCAGTTCAGATCCTTAAGATTTGCACCCACCAACATTTTGTTGATTCTCTACGAAATTATTATTACCATTATTTATTTCATCTACCTACTCATCTTCTAAAAATAATCTCATATTCACTCTGATTGTACTCACTCTTTCTCTACTCCACCAGAACTACTGCTTTCCTTATTCCGACTCCTAATACAATTAACACCACCACTTCTAATTTCATTTTTGTTAGGAGTCGCTTCAAACATTCTACTATATGGTCATTTTGTCACTGTTAGGTTTTCAGGTTTGGTTTCATATTCATCTTTTATGCGGTCCATCATACCACACTAAAAGCAAAAATTTTCCAACCGTTCATACCCAAAGTAAACCCATATCCTTTCTCATTTACTATTCAACATTATTTTCTTTGATACCACACTTGGTTACATCAACCCCCACCGTTACTCATATATATTTTACAAAGGAGAAACATTCATTTTCATCGTTGTAAACAATCTTCCCAATCTTTCATAACTATTTATTTTAATCATTTGTTAAATGGAAAAATTATGAATATGCACACATAATTCACAACTGTTCATAATAATGTCTAATGGCTACAAGTCTAAATCAATTTCCTTTAGAACTATAAGATGCTTGTGTTAAAGTGCCAAGGGCCTAAATTAAGAACCTTATGTTTATCTATTTTTGATTGGAATTCTAAATCAATTTCCTTACTCTATTTAATTTATTTCGCACTTTCAAGTTAAGCAATTTTTAGTTGCTAACCAATTCAACCCCCTTTTTGGTTCATTGTTTGGGCAACAATTGGTATTAGAGCTTTTCTAGCAACAAATCCTAAAAAGCGCAAACAAAGATCAAAAAATGGCCTTGAAGTATTTCAAAGTCTCAAGCATTACTTTAATGAAGCAAACTATGCTCATTGAAAATTCCGGATGGAGACATATCTCGATAGTGAAGGAATTAAGAACCTTATGTTTATCTACTTTTGATTGGAATTCATATGTAAATGCCTGTGTTGAGATTTCTTTGATCTTAAACTCACTATTAATCTTCCACAACACTCCTAATGCATTCCAAATTGCTTGAATAGTGAAAGGTTTTCTTGATAGTATCCATTCCACCAAACATGTCCCATTCCTTTTCTCATGCCCTTCTTTACTATCAAACCCACCCTAAATCAACCACTTCATCTTCAACATCCGTTAATGAGAATTTTGTTCCACAACATTTCCAGTTTATTGGCCATAACCCTCAACATAATAATAAATAATTAGAGACCAACCAAAATCAAAGAGAACCTGCACAAGAGGAAAAGACCTACATAATGACAAATGAGATGAAGAAAAAAAAAGGGCTAAAATAGATAAAGAAAAATGATGTAAAATTAGGAGAAACTGGTCAAAAAAGTAGTATAGGATGGAGAAAACCTAGAACTAGAGGTTAATGGAACCCTAGTCTAGAAGAAGACTCCATATTTTGGAAGAAAAATTATTCAAAATGACAATATATTTAGTGTTCTTACAAAATAAAAAAAAGTTCAATTTTATCATATTTTTAGTAAACCATCAATCCTCTATGTACACATGTAACCAAACAGAACACAACAACAAAATAAAAAAGAAAAAAATCAAACATAATTAAATGAATAAGAAAAGTAGCTAAGATATGGAAAGTTTAAGAATGACGGGAGAAAATGGATCAGATATATTATAGATGCATAAAGCACTGCCAGAAATCCTCAACGATAGACCCATCCATTGAGTCAAATAAATTCATGTTTGGTTATTTCAAGTTTATATTATTTTTAAATCATTAATTTTTAAAACATATTCGAGTCTCAATTGGGTTGTTCAAATGGATTATTATATCATCTTATTTTTAAAGGTCAAATTTAAATGAATTTTGAGTTTGAGTTGATTTATTCAGATTTTATTAAAATTTCAATTGAATTTTAACAAATTGAATCAAGAATTACTAGGTCTACCTAGTGCAAATGAAAAAAATATTATTGAATACATTTTGTCATGTATTTTCAAGGGATTGTGAAGTAATATATGAAAGGAAGAACATAGAATAAAGTTACCTAAGGATTACAGCTAATAGGGAGCTAAAAACTTTCTCAGAAAAACTCGATGAGGGGAGTCATCAACCTATCTTAAAAGACCATGGTGAGGGGAGTCACCAAAAATCTTATGAAGGGAGTTACCAACAATCCAATGAGATGAGTCACTGACCACTTGGCAATTCAGATATATTCATCAAGTCAACGCAAAATTCTAGGTTTACATTTCTAGCTTTTGTATGTCATAATCCCTTAACTTTGATGAAACTTGAAATAGCCTTTCAAATTCCATCAAAGTGAGGCAAACAATATGTTGAACCTTGAGGGGGTATTTCCATCATTTTGATGATAACAAATAAAATAGCAATAATGTATTTAACAATGTTTGTGTTATAAGTGTATTAAACATGATATACTTTGATTATAACCTGAAGCAAGATTGAAAGACAACTTTTGAAGATAATAATCAAAGAAATAGCAAAGTGTCACGCCCATGACTACTAATGTCACGCCCGTGAATATAGCTTAGCGTCAATTTTCCACCATTCAAAGTTCACGGCTATAAAGGATCAAACCAACCGTTAATGATCAAACAAGTCACGCCCATGACCAAACATTTCCAATTCTTCTAGAGAGTGTCACAACCAGAGTCACCACTTGGAATAACATTCACACCCATGACACATATAGTCACACTCGTGAACTAGGACAGAGAAACATGTTAGACGCAAATTAAGAGTTGGTTCAATGGCTACTTTCACATTAAATTCATTCAAACGACTATAATTCACAAGGGAGTATAAATGCAAGTCATTTATGAATCCCAACAAAAAGAACAACAATTATTTTTCATCTTTAATCTTGCTGTAGCCTTGTGCATTAATTATTTTTCAACAATCCTATACTTTTTGTGAAAACCTAATTGCTCATAACTTCTGAATATTGTAGGTTGGTGAGTGTTTTTCATTGTAATCAATTACTCAAAAGTGAGCTTGGGTATGTTGGGTTAAGAATGAAACACTTTTAAGAATTTATCATGTGAGCCATAAAATACAAGGAATTGGTTTTTGTGTGAGCCATTGAAAAATACAAGGGAATCTCTGGGTTAGGTATTAGACATTGAGAAAAACACCATAGCTGGGAATGAGCTTGAAAAACTCCATTGTAACACTTAGTGTGTTAGTGAAACACCCAATTGAGATTAGGGAGAGGACTAGGGTTTGTTAATACCCAAACCTCTATAAATCTTGTGTGTGATATCTATCCTTCCTTCCTCTATTTTATTTATTTCGCAATTTCAATTAAGAAAAATTTTATTTGCTAACCAATTCAACCCCTTTCTTGGTTCATTTTCTGGGCAACAATTGATATCAGAGCTTGTCTAGCAACAAAACCTAATAAGCGCTAACAAAGATCAAGAAATGGCCAATGAAGGATTTCAAAGTTTGAAGCCTTACTTTGATGGATTGAACTATGCTCATTGGAAATTCTAGAAGGAGACATATCTCATAGTGAAGGAATTGAAGTTTGGGATAGTGTTTGGAAAGAATGGACACCACCAACCAAGAAAAAAGTTGATGGTGAAGAAGAAATTCTTTCAAGAGATGATTGGATGAAGCCTCAACAAAGAGCTAAGCTTAAAAACAAAAAGGCAATGACAATCCTTGCAAGCTCTTTATCTATTGAAGAATATGGCAGAATCCAACATTGTCCTACCACATATAGCATGTGGAAAACATTGGAGAATTATCATGAAGGAACCAAGCAAGTAAAATCCAAGAAGACTCAACTTCTTACTTCAGAATATGAACTCTTCAAAATGAAATCCAATCAATCCATCAACGACATGACGAACCATCTTCTAGCCATCATCAATGGCATGAGAAAGCTTGGAAAGCACTTGAGCTTAGAAGATGTGAACAACAAAATTCTAAGAAGCCTTCATCTTAAAGACTACGGTTTAAGAGTTACGAGTATAGAAGAGGCCAATGAAGACATGAGCATCATGCTTACCAATGTGCTTATTGGCAAACTTCTAACGCATGATATGATGGTAAAAAGAGATAGAGAACTTGAAGCTGAACCAAAAAAGAGAAAGCCTTTAGCACTCAAAGCCTCCACTTCAAAATCTCAAGAGGTAATTGAAGATGATGAAGAGAAGAGTGATGATGAGAATGAAAACATTGACATGCTCTCTAGAAAAATAAAAAAATGATTGAAAAGTGACTTGACAATTCCCGAAACTTTAAACAAAGAACCTTCAAACACTCCTCAAATGACTCTCAAAGAAATAAAGAGGAGGTAAAGTATTATGAATACGGAAAGAATGGACATATCAAATCCGACTGTCCAAAGCTTAAGAAACACAAGAAAAAATTTCAAAAAGATGATAGAGAGATAGGTCACAAAGACACATGGGATGATGAAAGCTCTTCAAGCAAAAAAGATTATAATGAAGGAGAAGAGGTCAACCTATGCTTCATGGCTTTAGAGGATCACTTCACGGAGGAGGTAGGTGCTTGTGACCCATAATCTTTTAATGATGGATAATAATAATGATAGTGAAGATGATGATGATGAGCTAAGTTTAATAGAAGTATTGAACCTATAATTAGAAAAGTATAGAAGTAGACTTAAGACTTATAAAAATAATATTTTAGATTTGAAAAATAAAATGGAAGTTTTACAAAAAGAGAATTCTTATTTTAAGACTTATAATGAAACTCTTCAAAAATCTTTAGATGAGTATTCCTCTAGACCCTTAACTAAATATTTTCTTAAAGAAAACAATATTTTGAAAAATGAAGTTGAGAAACATAGAAACTCAATTTCAAAGTTTCATAAAAGGAAAGAGAGTTTAGATACTCTCACAGTCTATCAAAGACCACTTTTAATAAGACATGGTCTAGGCTTTAATGAAACATCATCTTTATCTCACAAGACTATATTTGTTAAGTCTAGTGCACTACAAACCTCCACAATTGAGGTAATAGTCCCAAAGGCTAAGAGCATATCACACACAAAACCCTCTATTAAAAAGAAGAATAGTCAAAGGTTATTTGGCTTAAGAGGGAACCTAAAAAGACCAATCATGCTTTTATGTATAAAAGGCATACACCTAGGGAAACACATATTCATCATGTATGTGTATGCCATTGCACACAAACTCATTCTAAAAGGATGTTAAGACCTAAAAGCATGTCAAAACTGAAAAACATATATAGAGCTAAACAATGCAATTATTGCATGAAATTTGGTCATATCAACAAGCATTATTGGATAAGGAAGGTTCATTGGGAACCTTCAAGTGCTAACCCCAAGGACCCAAGTTTGTTTGGGTACCTAAAAACCAAACTTGAATTGTGGTTTTATAGGTATGCCTTAAGTCCACTATAAAGGAAAATGTTTGGCTTGTGGATAGTGGATGGTCTAGGCATATGATTGGAAACAAAGAACTCTTCAATCATATCAAAATAATTGATGGTGGTAAGGTACTATTGGTATTAATAATACAACTTTTATTGAAGATGTTTTGCTTGTTGATGGTTTGAAACATAATTTGTTAAGTGTAAGTCAATTATGTGGTAAGGGAAACCAAGTTATCTTTATCTCAAATGAATGTCTTGTAACCTCTTTAAGTGGCTAAGAGATATTCAAAGGAGATAGAGATGTCAATACTTACATAATAGACTTACACAAAATATCTAACATTTCCTCTAAGTGTCTTATATCTATTAGTGATGAATCTTTGCTATGACATAAAAGATTTGGTCATGCAAGCATGGAATTAATTCAAAGCCTTAGCAAAAGAGAGCTAGTGAGTGGACTTCCATAAGTCAAATTTGAAAAAGATAAGACATGTGAACTTTGCCAAAGAGGAAAACAACAAAATTCATCCTTCAAATCTAAAAATGTAGTAAGTACCTTTAAATCTCTACAACTTTTGCATTTAGATCTTTTTAGACCTACTAGAGTTGCTAGTTTAGGAGGTAAACACTATGCTTTTTTCATTGTTGATGATTACTTTAGATTTACTTGGGTAATTTTTTTAGCTCAAAAGAGCGATGCTTTTGAATCTTTCAAAAATTTTGCTAAAATAGTTCAAAATGAAAAAGGCTATTTTATTTCCAAAATAAAAAGCGATCATGGCAAAGAATTTGAAAATGAAAATTTTGAAAAGTTTTGTTTAAAATGTGGTTCACATGATTTTTCAACTCCAAGGACACCTCAACAAAATGGGATAGTAGAAAGGAAAAATCAAACTTTAATTGAAATGGCTCAAACAATGCTCAATGAGTATGGTTTACCAACCTAATTTTGGGCCGAAGCCACTAATACTGCGTGTTATATTTCAAATCGAGTTTTCAAAAGACCACTTTTACACAAAACTTCTTTTGAGCTACGGAATGAAAGAAAATTCATGGTATCTTACTTTAGAGTATTTGGATGCAAGTGTTTTATATTAAACACCAAGGACAACCTTAGAAAATTTTCCTCTAAATCCGATGAAGGTATCTTCTTAGGATACTATACAACTAGCAAAGCTTATAAAATATTTAATAAAAAGTCTTTAGTTGTTGAAGAGTCTATGCATGTTGTTTTTGATGAATCTAGTAAGTTTGATCTTATGAAAGGTACTGTTCTTGATGATATTGTAGGTACAATGGAGAAGCTTGATCTTGATCATGAGAAAGAAGATGATGATTAAGAGAAACAACAACAAGATGTCTCTCTACCTCAAGCTCAAGAGCAAAACAACCAAGAGCTTCCAAAGGAATGGAAAATGATAAAGACTCACCCCAAGGAACAAATCATTGGTGATCCTACTAAGGGTGTAAGTACTAAATCTTATCTCAAACTCTTAGATTCTAACCTTGCTTTTGTCTCTCAAATTGAGCCTAAAAATATTGATGAGGCTCTTAATGATGAAAGTTGGGTGATTGCTATGCAAGAGGAACTCAACCAATTTGAGAGAAGTAAGGTATGGACCTTAGTTCCTAGACCCAAAGACCATCAAATCATTGGTAGTAAATAGGTGTTTAGAAATAAGTTAGATGAACAAGGTTCAATAACTAGGAATAAAGCTAGATTAGTTGCCAAAGGTTATAATCAAGAAGAAGGTATAGACTATGATGAAACCTATGCTCCAGTAGCTAGATTAGAAGCCATAAGAATACTTTTAGCATTTTCATGCCATATGAATTTTATACTTTTTCAAATGGATGTCAAAAGTGCATTCTTAAATGGTTTTATAGAAAAGGAAGTATATGTAGAACAACCTCCGGGTTGTGAAAGCCATAACTTGCCTAATCATGTTTTTAAACTTTCAAAAACCTTGTATGGATTAAAACAAGTTCCAAGAGCTTGTATGAAAGACTAGAAAATAATTTTTCAAAAGGACATGATATAACCTTGTTTATTAAAAAGCATAAGCATGACATTTTAATTGTTCAAATTTATGTTAATGATATCATATTTGGGTCTACTAATAAATTGTTTTGCCAAGAATTTGCTAAGTGTATGACTAGAAAATTTGAATTGAGCATAATGGGCAAGCTTAAGTTCTTCCTTGGTCTACAAATCTAGCAAAGCAATGAGGGCATATTCATCAACCAATCCAAGTACACCAAAGAGTTAATTAAGAAATTTGGAATGGAAGGATGCGAAAATGCTAAGACTCCTATGAGCACATCAACAAAATTGGACAAAGATGAGAAGGGGAAGAGCATAAATGAAAAGCTCTATAGACGTATGATTGGATCACTTTTATACCTTACTACCTCTAGGCCCGATATAATGTATAGTTTATGCTTATGTGCTAGATTTCAATCTTATCCTAAAGAATCACACTTGAATGTTGTAAAAAGGATTTTAAAATACTTAAATGACACATTACATCTAGGCTTATGGTATCCTAAAAATTCATCTTTCCATATTATAGGATATTTGGATACATATTATGCTGATAGTCTTTTGGATAGAAAGAGTACCTCAGGCACTTATCACTTTATTGGTGAATGCCTAGTTTATTGGTTTAGCAAGAAATAAGTTTCGGTTACCTTATCTACCGCTGAAGTGAAATATGTGGCAGCAGGGTATTATTGCACTCAAATCCTATGGATGAGACAACAACTTAAGGATTATGGTCATAGTTTGGACCATATACCCATCAAATATGACAATACTAGTGCCATCAACCTATCTAAAAATCTCATTCAACACTTTAGAAGTAAGCATATTGACATTAGACATCATTTTCTTAGGGATCATATTCAATGTAAAGATATTGCATTAGAATTTATTGATACAAATAATCAATTGACAGATATTTTTACCAAACCTCTTAATGAAGAAAGTTTTTGTTTTATAAGAAGAGAGCTTGGTATGCTTGATGGATCAACATTATCTTAATTAATTTTTTTTATGCCAATTATATGTCGTGTGAACCTTGAATATTAATTCATTCATATGATGCATTTTACATGACTGATTTTATGATATGAAGTGGTTAACATGATAGAAATATGTGTTTTAAGGCATAAAAACTTTTTAGAAATATTATAGTCTTTTTTTAGACTTAGTTTTATTTTTTGAAGATTTGAGTTGGTTCATGGTTGTGACATATATTCACGGCCGTGAACAATGATAGCAAAAAGTTCCAGAAGCTTTCACGCTTTGCTTCACGACTTGCCTCACGAGAAAAGGTTGTGAAGACTAAGCTTCACCCCGTTACTATATTTGTCACACCTATGAAAAGCCTTCTTCATGCATGTGACTGTTTAATGTCATGACCTTGACTTGTTTCACTTTTTTTTCATGACTAGAACGCCCCTTCAACAAACCATGAAGCTATCGACCATAAAATAAAAATTTCTGTCTTTTCTATTTAACACACCTATTCAATATTTCTCACAAAATTCGGCCTCTTCCACATCCACTTTAGCACAACAGGTTGCTGATCTTCTAGCACCTCGCCTTGACATGATGCAGGCTTCCATTGATGAGAGTTTGAAGAACCTTAAAGACTTTATGGAGTCTCGTATGGAAAGCCTCAAGAAGGAGGTAGCATGCCTTAGGGATGATTTGTCAAGCTTTCAGCTTACTTAGAGTCCTAGTTATCATGTAGTAGCTTTTCCTTTATTGTTATAGGACTTTATCTTTATGCATTTTAATTTTCATGTAATCCTTGTCCTTTAATTTTTAATACAACTATATTATTTACATTTCAATCTTTTTGCTGGTGACAAAAGGGGAGAAACAAACATATATGTGTTCAATATATGATGGCATGAATATGCAATATGCAATATGTGGTTATATAATGAAATATGCAGAGTTTATTTCAATTGATGATATGCATAAGCTATACCTCACATCAACCTCACATATACCTTGCAACTTGAACTTATTTGAACTCATTTTATTTAATGCATAAGATATACTTAACATATATCTCACATATACTTTGAATACACTTGGTTATACATGTTTTATTTGATGAGATATACTTAAGATATACCTTGCACATACCTTAATAGTTTGCAAATACCTTTGCTATATTTCTTTCAAATCTTGCACTTTATTATTTTATCTTTAGCACCTTTTGAGGGGGATACTTCTCAAAACCACATATTGCTATATTACTTGTCACCATCACAAAAGGAGAGATTATTGAACTTTGAGGGGTATTTCCATCATTTTGATGATACAAATAAAATAGCAATAATGTATTTAACAATGTTTGTGTTCTAAGTGTGTTAAATAGGATATACTTTGATTAGAACATGAAGAAAGATTGAATGATAACTTTTGAAGATAAAAATCAAAGAAATAGCAAAGTGTCATGCCTGTGACTACTAATGTCACGCTCATGAATATAGCTTAATGCCAATTTTTCGCCATTCAAAGTTCACAGCCATGAAGGATCAAACCAACCGTGAATGATCAAACAAGTCACGCCCTTGAAAGATTAGTCATGCCTATGACCAAAAATTTCCAATTCTTCTAGAGAGTGTCACGGCCAGAGTCACCACTTGGACCATAACTTGGAATAACATTCACGCCCGTGAACTAGGACAGAGAAACATGTCAGGCACGAATTAAGAGTTGGTTCAACGGCTACTTTCGCATTAAATGCACCCAAACGACTATAATTCACAGAGGGAGTATAAATGCAACTCATTTATGAATCCCAACAAGAAGAACAATAATTATTTTTCATCTTTAATCTTGTTGTAGGCTTGTGCATTAATTATTTTTCAACAATCATCTACTTTTTGTGAAAACCTAATTGCTCATAACTTCTTAGTATTATAGGTTGATGAGTGTTTTTCATTGTAATCAATTACTCAAAAGTGAGCTTGGGTATATTGGGTTAAGAGTGAAACACCTTTAAGGGTTTATTGTGGAGCCAAAAAATACAAGAAATTGGTTTTTGTGTGAGCCATTGAAAAATACAAAGGAATCTCTGGGTTGGGTGTTAGCCATTGAGAGAAATACCATAGTTGGGAGTGAGCTTGAAAAACTCCATTGTAACACTAAGTGTGTTAGTGAAACACCCAATTTAGATTGGGGAAAGGAGTATGGTTTGTTAATACCCGAATCTCTATAAATCTTGTATGTGATATCTCTCATTCCTTCCTTTATTTTATTTACTCCGCACTTTCAATTAAGCAAATTTTTATTTGCTAACTAATTCAACTCCTTTCTTGGTTCATTGTCTGGGCAACACAATAGACACTAGGATTTTGCATACCTTTTTTTGTGAATACTTAATGATGATAGCTAGAATGTTGTTCATTTGCAGAATTTTTGATGGAAATATTGAAAAAGTTGAGAATTGATCTTTTAGGCTTTGAAAATTGGTTTAGGGCTAAAAACAATAAGTAAATGGGTTTATCTGAACGGTTTTAAGCCCTCGACTTTAATTAAATATTTTAAAGGCTTAAAAATATAGTTTTGAGCTGAAATATAAGGGAAAGGGTCAAATTGGGCTATTTAGATGTGACTAAATGTCAAACGGATAGGCCAAGCCAAAAATAATCCTGAAATGGCCTAAGTCTTAGGATTTCATGTGGTTGTCTTTACAACCTTGCAGATATTTGTGATAACTGCGCAAATGTCCTTTAGAGTCGTGCAACTATCACTACATGATAATTTATGACCGTCGTGCGACCGTCCCCTATTTTTGAGTTTTAACGGGACTTTAGGGCTTTCAATAGCCTCCAACTAATCTTTGCCTATTAGAGAGATCATAAGGCTCTAGGAAAAGCCCTTTGGAGTGGCCACCATTCCATTCTGGAGACTATAAAATGGGTTTTTCCTTTTTTTTCATGGATAAAGTCTTAATCTAGTCTCAATTGAGAATAATTGAGCATTAGCTATAGGTAATCAAAGTTATAAAGTTTTTAGAGAATTTTTTGAGTAGTCTTAAGTGTTTTGAGTGAATAATATAGTTTTAGAGGTTTACTTCTCCATCAATTTGGTATTTTTGTGGAGGTTTTACCAGATTCTAAGAGATTCAAATCTAGGGTAAGATTTGAGGGTATAACTCTCAAGTCAAAACATTGATTTGATTTCTTTAATTTCATGTTGTTTTGACATTCATTTCATTTCTATGAGTAAATAAAATCATGTTGGCATGTTGATTTAATTATCTTATATCAATTAAGGTTTATTTTGTTAATTTTTTTTTATCATAAAGTTATTTTAATCCTAAAAATTTACTTATTGCTTTATCATATTTTTACCTTAGGATAGTCAAATTACATAATTGATCCAAAATACTGACGGTTTTATCTTATGCCATGTAGTGTTATTATTATTATTATTATTATTATTATTATTATTATTATTATTATTATTATTATTATTATTATTATTATTATTATTATTATTATTATTATTATTATTATTATTATTATTATGTATTTAATATTATTTTATTGTTGTGTTATTTTATTATTTTTATTTTGCTTGTCTGGATTCATTACGCATACCCGTATGAACTTATTGCCAATATATAAATTGCCATAGTTAGACTGCTTGATACAAAAATAAATATGTGCTAGCGACATATCTAGTCTTTGAATATCAATGGGTTGGTCCCTATAACAGGGTCAAAATGCTTACACCAGGTCATTGGTTTTCGATTGTACCTAGTGGCAACTCCTAATAATTTAATCGTTATGAGTATTGATCTATTTACAATGACCTTTTTAGAAAGAGGGAAAGTCTCAAAGTTGAAGAACTATATTTTGTTATTTTCAAGAATAGAGTCATCAATTTTTGCACTAAGTAAAACATTCTTAGTGACTTCATATTATAGGTTCCTAGTGTTGATTTTTTGGAGAATCATGAAACAGAGGAGAATGACATGGTATTCTAAAAGAAGTTCTTTAAAATCAGGTTGAAATTATTGTTGTTGAAATTCACTTAATCAATTATGGAGGAATACAAAATTTGCCCATGCCAATTATAGTGGTGAATTATTATAGCCTTTGATGCCTTATGCAATCTTTATAATGTAAAAGCTAATCTTTCCACTAAAAGAGTATAGGGATGAAGACTAATGTAACATCCCCGACTTTCCACATATCAATTTTTACATGCATTTCATTTGAACATATGCATTTACATATATTTTACTAGAACACGTGCATTTCATATGTATTTTTATAGGAACAAGTTCACGACATGCACTAGCTATGTGTTAGAGTATTTTGTAATTGTGCTGAATTGCACGTATCCATTTTATAATTTAGTTAAGGATGAAATGAAATTGAAATTCTAAATAAAAATTATTAGATTGAATTAATGAATAAAAATGAAAAGAAAAAAAGAAAAACAAAAAGGAAGGAAAAAAAACAAAAAAGGGAAAATGACAAAAATGAGGAGGTAGAGGTGAACGTTATCTTCCTTCTCACCATTCTGCCTCATTCAGTTCAGATTCATTTCTTCTTCTTCTTCCACCATTTTAGCCTTATTTTCTTCCTTATTTTACTTAAGTTTTGCAGCAAATTGATCCATTTCAATTTCGTTCTTGGTAAGTAATCATTTATCCATTGTTCTAGTGTTGTGTGAGCTGTTAAGGTTAAATTGCAGTAGTATTTTGCACTCCAATTTTGATGCCAATAGAAATTGATTATAGAAAAGTTTAAAACATGACTGTTGTTCCTTTATGTCTCAAGTTTATGGATATATAAATATTTTTTCAATCTCTGGTTTATATAAAAATATATTATCAACTTATTGGAACTGGTTTGGATATGAACCCTAGCTGAGTTTGCTACTGTATTTGTTGTTTTTAAATATGATAGAGGCCGTATTTTAGGAAGCTCGAAATATGAAAATTGTAAATACATTTGTTATATATATTTATACCAAATTTCAGGTTTATATGTCATGTGGATGTTGAGTTATGGTGAATGAAACCATGACTATTTTATAGTTTGAGTTGCCTGCTTAGCACCCTGGGCAGATATATCAACTTCTTTGGCCAGTTGGAGATCCTTAGACATGGATTATATAAATTATCCAAACATTAAAGTTATAGTTATATGTTTTATCTAAATTGGGGTATAAATATCACCTTAATATTTTTTTTCATAAAGTGAGATAGGGCATTAAAAAGTCATATTGGTTCAAAAGACAACTCTGTTCTGGACCAGTGACATTTTTCTTATAATTTGAGGAAATTAGAGACATAATTAATAAAAGTTGTAAACATAAATAAAATGTTCAATTTTCACCAATATAAGTGTTTACCAAGTTTCATTATAATCTGACTTGCAGATTGTAAGATTTGAAGGAACAAATTTGGTACCATAAACTACCAAAGGGCAGAAACAAAACACAATTGGAAATTCCACCAAAAATTGTACAATGCTCCAATTTCTCCAAAAATTTGAGTATGTTATATAATTATATGTTAATTTTAATTAGGAATAATAATCACATAAATTGGACACTTTTAGAAAAGGTTATGGGCTAATTAGTTGCATAATGTCACACCTCCCCCATAGGAAAAACCCTAACTATGTATATGAACTGTGCACATTAATTTGTTTAAGCACATTAATTTTCTTTAGTCCTAAATTAATCGATTATATTTTCATATTAGACTCACAACATATTGGAAACCCACAAGGAGGGGATAGACAATAAGTTAAGGGTTAGAATCAAAGGAGAAAGGTGAGTATAGTTATTAAACGATTTCTTTAGTGCATATGGACATTGCTTGCTATGTGAAATGTGAATTGACTTATCATGAATTGACCTTGATAATGAGATGATGGATAATTTGTGACATATATGGCATACGTGATGTATGCATGGTATTTGTTTAGTATATGCATGACATATGAAGTATATATGAGGTATATGTATGGTATATGTAATAAGGAGACAGTGGTTGATGAATGCTTAGTTACAAATGCATATGCATAAAGACTTAAAAAGACGTTGTGACTAGTTAAGTGACATTGCAAGGCAAAAGAAAAGGCCTATAGGCTAACAAATGTGCAAATGAAATAAATGATCAAGGTAACTAGCAAATGCAAATGTTCACATGGAAAATATTTACATGGAAACCCGAGGCAATGTCTATTTAACTTGGTCACAATAAAATCAAATAAGCAAAGCATAAGCAAAAATAGCGATCATATGCTTTAATTTTACTGTTAACTATATGATATTGATGAATGAAATGGAATACGGTATGCGTTGAATTTGTGATTTGTTACTATAAGTTGGTGGGTACTTTAGAGCTTATTTGATTATTACTCTCACTGAGCCGCAACTCATCAATTTATATCATTTTTCAGGTAAAAGAAAGTGATAACTTATTTTGAGTGGCATATAGAAGACTTGGAGCACAGGTCACCGGCCAAGCCTTATCACTCTCTCTAATTGCATTCTACACAAACATAAGATCATGACATCCACATTTTGGACTTATATGAATATACATGTATAGTTACTCAAGATTGGTTTTAAAATGTATAAATGAGTGCAACTCATAATCTTTCATATGTAAACTTTAAGTTTTAATATATGTGAGATATGTTGATTTGCAGATTTGTTGAATGATGATATGGATGAGTGTAACTCAAGAGTAATGAACTATTCTTCACCAGTACCTTGAATAGGACACTGGTCAAAAGAAGGAGACTGTACATACTCTTTTACAGATGAAGGTTTTTGACGGATTAAAGTTTAAGTTTTTTTGAAATGCATAAGGAATGATGTTTAATTTTTGGTATCAGAATAGGGATAGATTTCATGGGAATATGCATTTGCATAAGATCACTATAACATATGCATCCTATGTGATGAACATTATGCAGTGGCATAATTCTTTATATTTTAGGGCCATCATAAGACATGATTCACTAAGGAGCGAGAGGCTAACCAAAATGCATTCTCATGAGGCATCACCTCATTTGCATAGAGATCAACCAACACTAGGGCCAAGGGCTCTAGTACATGCATCACAATCATCACATGCAGAAGTATCCTATGAAAACCTAGGTAGAGGATGATACATGCCAGTACAGTCGAGTAACAGAGGTGGATACTTGAGCTCTAAAGGTTGTGCTATGATTTCCTTTTACCCAGGTAGAGGGCAGAGCCAATATGCTGAACAGAGGCGTACATGTACTCATTGTGGTAGACAACATATGGGCGAATGCAAAAAGGCTCATAGGAGCATGTTATTTCTATGGGTCATTGGAGCACATGTATAAAGATTGTCCAGAAAAATCCAAATTAGTAGAGACTAGTAGAGGCAGAGGAGTATATGAGACTATGGTTGAGGCACCGAGGGTCCACCCTACTAGTGGGACATAGGGCAGAGGTAAAGGTAAGGGCAGAACTGGTACAACAGGCAGAAGAGTGACCACATCTGAAAGTCAGAGTTTCAGACCCCCTACACATGCTAGAGTATTTGCCATGACTAGGTAGGAGCCAGTTGATGCTCCCGAAGTAGTCAGTGGTAATATTTATATTTTTGATATATAAGCATATGCATTGATTGACCCTAGTTCCACACATTCATTTATATAATTGCATATGGCATCCAAATTGCATAAAAAGCATGAGCATTTGGGGATTGACATAAATGTGAGTACTCCACTGGAAACAGTAGTAGTTGTGAATAATGTATGTCATGATTGCTTAATATGCATTGATAAGGTTGAATTAATAGCTGATATGATTTTGTTACCGCTATATGAATTTGGTATGATATTGGGAATGGACTGGTTAACTAGACATCATGCAATAGTTAATTACTTTACTAAGGAAGTAATTTTAGAATTACCAAACCAGCCAAGGGTTGTATTTTTGGGTAAAAGAAAACTTGTGCCTACATGTCTAATATCAGTTCTAAAAGCATTCCAGATGATCAAATGAGGATGTGAAATATATTTGACATATGTGACTGATACTAGAACCACTGATAGCTTACTTGAAAATGTACCAGTGGTGAGGGAGTTTTCTGATGTATTCCCAAATGATCTACCTGGTTTACCACTAGATAGAGAGATATAATTCACTATTGAACTAGTACCAGGAACAACACCAATATCAATGTCACCCTACAGAATGGCCCCAGTTGAGTTGAAAGAACTGAAGACCCAGTTTCAAGAGTTGTTTGATAAAGGATATATCAGACCTAGTGTATCACTTTGGGGAGCTCCAGTATTATTTGTTAAAAAGAAAGATGAAACAATAAAATTGTGCATTGATTACAGGCAACTGAACAAAATGACAGTGAATAACAAATATCCATTGCCTAGAATAGATGATTTGTTTGACCAGTTGTAAGGAGCCCAAATATTCTCTAAGATTGATTTGAAACCAGGCTATTACCAGTTGAAGGTAGTAGAAGTAGATGTTCCGAAGACTACCTTTCGAACCAAGTATGGATATTATGAATTTTTAGTAATGCCATTTAGGTTATCTAATGCTCCAACTACATTTATGGCATTAATGAATAAAGTGTTTCAACCATATTTGGACAAATTTGTGATAGTATTTATTGATGACATATTGGTGCACTCAAGAATAGGGGAGAACATGAACAACATTTAAAATTTGTGTTGCAAACTGAAGGGGAAACAAATGTATGCTAAATTGAGTAAATGTGAATTCTGGTTGGATCATTTGGTGTTTCTTGGACATGTGGTATTAGGCAAGGGCATAAAGGTAGACCCAAAGAAAATACAGGTCATGATAAATTAGGGAACTCCTAAAAATGTTTCTGAAATGCATAGTTTTTGTGGTTTAGCCTGATACTATCACAGATTTGTTAATGGATTCTCCTTAATTGCTAGCCCTTTAACTAAATTACTTAGAAAGAATGTGCCTTTCAAATGGGCTCCAGAATGCCAAAGGAGTTTTGAGGAGCTAAAATAGAGGTTAACCTCAGCACCAGTGTTAGCTATTCCTACAGGTACAAGTGGATTTATAATATATAGTGATGTTTCTCACCTAGGCTTGGGATGTGTATTGATGCAATATGGTAAGGTGATAGCTTATGCATCCAGACAATTGAGACTGCATGAGATCTCATATCCAATGCATGATCTAGAATTGCCCGCAGTTGTATTTGCATTGAAAATTTTGAGGCATTATCTATATGGTGAGACATTCCAGATCTTTACAGACCATAGAAGTTTGGATTACTTGCTGACACATAAAGAGTTAAGCATGAGATAGAGGTGATGATTAGAGCTATTGAAGGATTATGACTGCACAATTGAATAACATAGGGGAAAGGCAATGTAGTAGCCGATCCATTGAGTAGGAAGTTCAGTAGCAGTGTAGCTTACTTGCAAGCATCCTCTTTTCCATATTTGAGTCAATTACGATATATGAATGTTGAAATAAATATGCATGATGGAAGTTCACTAATTTCTACTCTTCAAGTCAAACTTATACTAAATTAGAGAATCAAAGAAGCACAAAGTAGAGATCCTCCATTGTGTGAGAAAATTGAGATGGTAAAGCAAGGAAACAATACGAAGTTTTATTTGCAGGTTGATACACTGATGTTGAAGTCACGCATATATGTTCCAGACACTGATAATTTGCGTCAGGAAATAATGGAAAAAGCACACAATACACCTTATGCAATGCACCCAGGGATGAACAAGATGTATCACAACTTAAGACCTTATTACTAGTGGCCAAGAATGAAGAAAGACATAGCATAATATGTTTCTAAATGCTTAACATGTTAGCAGATTAAGATTGAACACCAGACACCAGTTGGTAAGTTACATCCATTGCCTGTGCTAGAATGGAAATGAGAGAAAATAACGATGGATTTTGTTTATGGATTTCCAAGAACTTCATAGAAAAATGATGCAATATGGGTAATTATTGACAAATTAACCAAGTCAGCACATTTTCTGCCTATCAGAAAAGTTATGCTCATCAACATAGAAGGGAGATGGAATACGAGTTAGGTGAAAAGGTATTTTTATGAGTATTAGGGTTAATTCGATTCGGCAAGAAGGGTAAATTGAACCTAAGGTACATAAGGCCTCATGAAATTCTTGAGAAGGTTGGTCCATAAGCATATAGGTTGGGTTTACCACTCGAGATGGCTCAAATTCATAACATGTTTCATGTGAGCATGCTTAGAAGATACAGATCAGACTCCACACATGTGTTTAAGGATCAAGCAATTGAAATTACAAATGACATGAGTTATGTTGAGGAACCAGTGGAAATCATCGGATACAAGACTAAACAGCTAAGAAACTAAAAAATACTTTTAGTTAAAGTATTATGGCATAACCATTTACTATAAGAGGCAACATGGGAAACAATAGAAAATATGAAAAGGCAATATCCATACCTATTTCTAGGTATTAAATTTTGAGGACGAAATTTTTAAAAGGAGGGGAGAATTGTAATATCCTCGACTTCCCACATATCTATTTTTACATGCATTTCATTTAGACATGCATTTGTATATATTTTACTTGAACACGTGAATTTCATATGTATTTTTATAGGGACAAGTTCACGACACGCACTAGCTACGTGTCTGAGTATTTTGCAATTGTACTGAATTGCATGTGTCCATTTTATAATTTAATTGAGAATGACATGAAATTGAAATTTATATGAATAAAAATTAATAAATTGAATTAATAAAGAAAAATGAAAAGAAACAAAAGAAAAACAAAAAGGAAGGAAAAAAAACAGAAAAGGGAAAATGACAAAAGTGAGGAGGTGGACCTTATCTTTTTCCTCACAATTCTACTTCCCTCACTTCAGATTCGTTTCTTCTTCTTATCCCACCATTTTAACCTTTTTTTCCTCCTTATTTTACTTAAGTTTTGAAGCAAATTGATCCCTTTCAAGTTTGTTCTTGGTAAGTAATCTTCTCTCTATTGTTCTAGTATTGTGTGAGCTGTTAGGGTTAAGTTAGAGTAACGTTTTGCATCCTAATTTAGATACCAATAGAAATAGATTCTAGAAAAGTTTAAAACATAAAAGTTGTTTATTTATGTCTTAGGTTTATGGATATATAAATATTTTAGCAATATTTGGTGTATATGAAAAATATATTGGCATCTTATTGGAATTGGTCCATGTATAGCTAAGTTAGCTACTATTTTTGTTATTTTTGAATAAGATATAACCCGTATTTTAGGAATCTCAAAACATGAAAATAGTAGATACATGTATTATATATGTGTATACCAACTATCAAGTTCATATGTCTTGTGGATGTTGAGTTATGGTAAATAAAACTATGATTGTTCCATAGTTTGAGCTATCTGCTTAGCACCTTGGGCAGATAAAGCAATTTGTTTGGCCTTTTTGATCTCCTTAGAGATGGATTATATAGATTATTAAAATATTAAAGTTTATATTTATATTTTATCTAAATTTGTATATAAATATCACCATAATATGTTATGTATAGAGTGAGATAGGGCCTTCACAATTCATACTGGTCTGGAAACCAACTATGTTATGGACCAGAGAAATGTTTCTTATAATTTAAGGATCTTAGAGACATAATTAATAAAAGTTGTAAGAATAAAAAATTTTCCATTTTAATCTATCTAAGTATCTACCAAGTTTCATTATAATCTGACTTACAGATTGTAAGATATGAATGACCAAAATTGGTACCCTAAAACTGTCAAAGGGCATAAAATATAACATAATTGGAAATTCTACCAAATTTTGTACAATGCTCCAATTCATTTGAAATTTGATTATGTTATATAATTATATTTTAATTATAATTAGGAATAAGAATCACATAAATTCCACAATTTTAGAAAAAGTAATGGGCTAATCAGTCCTATAAGGTCACACTGCCCATAGGAAAAACCCTAACTATGTATATGAATTGTGCACATTAATTTGTTTAAGTCACATTAAGTTTTTTAGTCATAAATTAATTGATTATATTTCTATATTAGGTTCACAACATATTGGAGACCCACAAGGAGGGGATATACAATAAGTCAATGATCAGAATCAAAGGAGAAAAGTGAGTATAGTTATCAAACGATTTCTTTAGTGCATATGGACATTGCTTGCTATGTGAAATGTGAATTGACTTATGATTACATGATTCATATGATTGTCATAAATTGACCTTGATAATGAGATGATGGATAATTTGTGACATATGTGGTGTACATGATGTATGCATGGTATTTGTTTAGTATGTGCATGGCATATGAGATATATATGAGGTATATGTAATAAGGATACAATGCTTGATGAATGCTTAGTTGCAAATGCATATGCATAAAGACTTAAAAAGGTGTTGTGACTAGTTAATTGATATTGCAAGACAAAAGAAGAGACCTATGGCCCAACAAATGTGTAAATGAAATAAATGATCAAGCTAACTAGTAAATGCAAATGTTCACATGACAAATATTCACATGGAAACCTGAGGCAATGTCTATTTAACTTGGTCAGAACAAAATAAAATGAGCAAAGTATAAGCATAAGCAAAGAATAGTGATCATATGTTTTAATTTTACTGGTAACTATATGATACTGATGAATGAAATGAAATATGTGGTATTCGTTGGATTTGTGATTTGTTACTATAAGTTGCTTGGTACTTTAGAGCTTGTTTGATGATCACTCTCACTGAGCCGCAACTCATCAATTTGCATCATTTTTCAGGTAAATAAAAGTGATAGCTTATTTTAAGTGGCATATAGAGGACATGGAACACAAGTCATCGGTCGAGCCTCATCACTCTCTCTCCTTTCATTCCACATAAACATGAGATCATGACATCCACATTTTGGACTTATATGAATGTACATGTGTAGTTACTCAAGATTGGTTTTAAAATATATAAATAAGTGCAACTCATAATCTTTCATATGTAAAGTTTAAGTTTTAATATATGTGAGATATGTTGATATGCAGATTTATTGAATGATGATATGGAGGTCATGAAAAAAAATTTACTATCAATGTTAACAGGTTCATTTAACTTACCTGTATGCCATATGTGAGTGCTAGACATAGGGATATGTTTTTTCTGAAATGCATAAGGTATGATGTTACACTAATGCCTTATTTAGTCTAGATTTAGGTCTAAATTTTTTAAGGACATTGTAACGCTCGTGATTATGGCCTGTAAGTGATATTATTGGTTAGTGGAAAATGGGGGATTAAGTGGAGTTTAGAGATGTTGAGAGTGGATGAAATTGGATGTTTCATGTGCGTGACAATAGGCGTCACAACCATGAATATTGAGTTTTAGCGCACAACTGTGATAAGGTTCTTCAAGACTATGAAGGATAGACTCATGCCCATAAAAGAGGAGTCACGATTGTAAAGCCTAAGCAGACAAAGTTGGTAATGCAATGTTAGATACATATTTTGCATTTTTATTCTTGTTATTTTCTTGAGTTTCTTGGGTTTGATTAGTTAATTTAATGATTTTTGTCTTACTTTATATCTTATAGTGGATTATGAGAGATGTGATTTATTTGTGCTCAATTTTGTAGAATTTGAGAAATCTAATTGAAAGAGCTGGAATGTGAAAATTCGTGTTTGGAAGCTAAGAAAAGATAAAGCGAAGGTAGTCTTAAGGCATACTCGCTATTTAAATATAGAAGGAAACTGGAGACGATTTATATTAAAGCATGAACGAATTTTTATTTCGAGATACAATTTATTTAGGACTATTTGTTTAGGGTTAAGGAGGGGTTATAAATATTAATTTTCTAGGGCTGTAAACTATCTTGGAAGAAGCCACCTTCATATTTTTCAGACCTGAATGTTTTTTTTACTGAAATCTCCAATTCATGGAGAACTAAACTTTTATTTCTAGTTGAAGGTTAATCAAGTTCTTGGAATTTTCATTGTTAGATCTATCCTTAATTTCTTTGTCTTTGTTATTTCAAGTATTTATATATTCTCTGATCCGATCTTGATATAATTGTTTGATGAATTTAATAAGAGACCTATTATTTGATTTGTTATTGCAATTACTTGTTAATTAGATTGTCAAATTTGTAATTGTTTGATTTATCTAATATCACTAACAAACAATATTGTTGATTGTGGACAAGCTTTCGATTTATGTTGTGTAAATATATGATCAAATTTAAATAAACCTAGTGTGTGTGTTTATTGGTTTGGATTGGCTGTCTTCTTAGTTTATAATGTTATTATTAAGTTAAATCCTATTAGCTTGTTTAGGACTGCTTAATAATAAGAGAATAATTAAAGAGATTGTTTTGATTATAAATTATCTAAGGAAAAAATTAGTTGTTAGAGCATGTTAGTGACTAGAAATAGAATTGATTTTATTTGTATCAATGATCAATTGAATTTTTCCAAGGCTGATTATACCTTTGACTAGAATTTTTCTCATATTGTTTAATCTCATTTGATTTTTATGCTATTTACTTATTTCATAAAATTATTTTAAATTTCAATTTTAAAATCCCCATTTTTTATTACTTGTTTTAAAGAAATAAATCCATAAGTTCTTTAGGATTCAACTCTGCTCATTGCTCCTAGAATTTTATATTTGGAAGAGTAGGTAATTTATTTTTATTGGTTTCAACACTCGACAAAATTTTGGCGCCGTTGACGGGGAACTGGTGTCCATAGATTTATTTCTTTTGTTATTTTTTATGACTTATTTTACTCTTGCAGATTCATTGCTATATGATCTTGAGATTGAGAAGACTGTTTGCCGCTTAAGGAAGGAGACTAGAAAATGTGCGCACACTTCTAATTCTGGAGTTACAGAAGAAGACATTATGGCTGCTAGAGAGCTCACCTTATGAGAGATGGCCACACTAGATTTAAATTAGCAACCACTTTGCATCGAATATCCAACTTTAGAGGCAGTTTTTGAACCCAAATCTGGCCTTATTCACTTAATTCCTACCTTTCGTGGACTTGCAGGTGAAGATCCTCACAAGCACTCAAAGAATTTCATGTGGTGTGCTCTAGTATAAAACCGCTAGGGGTAAATGAAGAACAAATTAAGCTACGTGTTTTTCAATTTTCTTTGATTGATAAAGCTAAGGATTGGTTATATTACCTACCACTGGGTTCAATTACTACATGGAATGAGATGAAGAAACAATTTGTAGAGAAATATTTCCCTGCATCTCATGCTACAATCATTAGGAAGGAGATAAGTGGAATCTGTCACTACCAAGGCAAGACCCTCTATGAGCATTGGGAGCACTTTAAGCAACTTTGTGCTAGCTGCTTACATCACCAAATTGTAAAAAATCTCCTTATTCAGTACTTCTATGAAAGGCTGACTCTTCAGGATAGATACATGTTAGATGCAGCTAATGGAGGAGCTTTGGTGAATAAAAACCCAATAATTTCTAGGGAATTGATCACCACCATGGCTGCCAACACACAAAATGTAACATCCTTGACCTTCCCCCACATGAATTTCATTGAACATAAGCATCTTGCATACAATTCAATTGAACAAATGCATTTCATACGTATTTTCGTAGGAACAAGTTTATCACATGCACTAGCTACGTGTCCTAGCATTTGGCACTTGTATCGAGTAGCACATGTGTACTTATAACCTATATGAGGATTATGAAGTATTAGAAATGAATTGAATAAGTGACCAAATTAAAGTAAGCAAAATGATTAGATTAAGATTAGTAAACATTTTGCATTGTTAATTTAGTTAAACCGGGCCAAAAGATTAAGCGGTATTATTGTGTAGATTAGTCGAATTATATATATATGTAAATAATAATAATAATATAGATAAAATAAAATGAAAATGAAACAAAAGATAAATAGAAGAGAAGAGAAGAGAAAAGAGAAGAGAAATGAGAAATGAGATGAGAAATGAGATGAGAAAAAGATAAAAAGACAAAAACATAAATCTGCCTTTATCTTCATCTTTCCCATTTCTGCCTCCTCACTTCAGCCCCGACTTCTCCTTCATTTTCCTCCATTTCAGACTTCAAATATTCCTTGTTTTACCTAGTTTTTTCACCAAATTGATCCCTTGCAAGTTCGTCCTTGGTAAGTAATCAATTCTTATTGCTTTAGGGTTGATTTGAGTTGCTTAGGTTCATTAATAGGCACTGTTTTGCAACCCGATTTTGATGCACATCTAAATTGATTCTGGACAAGTATAAAACACAAAGGTGTTCCTTTATGTCTTATATTTATGAATATGTAAACTGTGTTTCGTGATTTGGTTTATAGAATTATATATGCTCTTCGTACTGAAACTGGTCAGGGTGTAAACCCTAACCAAGTTAGCTACTGTGTGGTCTGATTTAGAATATGTTAAAGCCCTTATTTTACGTCTCTCAAAACATAAAAGTTGTAGATATATGTGTTTTGTATCTGTATACCAAATTTCAGATTCATATGGCTTGTAAATGGTGAGTTATGGTGAATGGAACCATGACTGTTCCATGGTTTGAACTGCCTACTGAGTGCACTAGGCAGCTCCAGTACATTGGTTGGATAATTTGAGCTTGTTAGAGCTAGATTATGTAATTTCTAAAAACATAAAAGTTATATTTATATGTCTTATCTAAATTATGGTACTAATTTGAGCTTAATTGGTTATCTATAGACTAAGTTATGGCCTTTTGAAGTCATACTGGTCCGGAAGCCAATTCTATTCTGGAACAGTAATATGTTTGGTATAATTAGAAGACCTTAGAGACATAATTGGTACAAGTTGTAAACATGAAACATGTTACATATGAACCCATATAAGTGTCTGTAAAGTTTCATTAAAATAGGACTTATAGAGTGTAAGTTATGATGAACCCAAATGAGTACCCTGAAACTGCCTAAAGGCAGAAAACAAGGCAGAAAACAGAACACTCTTATAAATTTCACCAAATATTGTAAAATGATCCAATTGGTCTGAAATTTTAATATGTTCTCTAATTATATGTTATTTGTAATTAGGAATAAGAATCAGATTAATTGGTCAATTATAGAAAAAGTTATAGGCTAAACAGTCCCATAAGGTCACACTGCCTCATAGGAAAAATCTTAACTATTGACATGAACAATGCATATTAATTTGTTTAAGCCACATTAAGTATCTCTAATTATGAGTTAATCGATTATGTTTTCATATTAGGCTTGCAACATATTAGAGACCCACAAGGAGCAGATAGACAATAAGTTAGGGGTCGGAATCAAAGGAGAACGGTGAGTCTAATTATCGATTGAATTCTTTAGTGCAAATGAATGTTGTTTGCTATGTGATTCATGTGATTGTCATGATTGGTCCTTGATAATGTAATGATGGATAATTTGTGACATTGTGGTACATATAAATGGTATACTTGTGGTATATTTGAGGTATATATTTGACAAATGTGATATATATACATGGTACATGTATAGTATATACAAGGTGTATGCTTGACATATGAGGTATATAGGGAATATATGTATGTTGTATATGATAAAGATGCAATGGTTGATGAATGCTTAAATACAAGTGCATATGCATATGGGCTAAAAAGGCGTTGTGACTAGTTAATCGACATTGCAAAGCAAAAGAAGAGGCCTATGGCCCAACAAATGTGCAAAGCAAAAGAAGAGGCCTATGGCCCAACAAATATGCAAATGAAACAAATGATCAAGCTAGCTAGCAAATGCAAATGCAAATGTTCACATGGAAACCCGGGGCAATGTTCGTTTAATCTGGTCACAACAAAATAAAATGTACAAGCAAAGCATAAGTAAATAACAATTATTGAGTACTTGATTTTATCTATATTTATATGTTATTGACTGATGAATGGAATGGAATACATGGTATATATTGGAATTGTGATTTATGATTATGAGTTGTTTGGTACTTTAGAGCTCATTGGATGGTTATTCTCACTGAGCCGCAACTCATTAATTTGCATCATTTTTCAGGTAAAGAGAAGTGATAGCTCATTTTGAGTAGCGTATAAAAGACATGGAGCACAGGTCACTGGCCGAGCCTCATCACTCTCTCTCCTTGCATTCCACACAAGCATAAAAACATGTCATCTGTATTTTGGACTTATATGCTTGAATATGTATAGTCATTTTGGAATGAGTCTAAATATGTATAAATGAAATCAACTCGGAAATACTTATGTGTAAAGTTTATATTTTGATATATGTGATATATCGTATTGTGGTTTTAATGTTGACTTGAAAAGTCATTTAGTAATTTTACAGGATATAAGACTTGCAAAGTCGTTAGTTGATTTTACAGGATATGATATGAAAAAAAAAATTTACTACTATTGTTAACAGGGTATTTTGCCTTTTCACTATGCAGTATGTGACTATTTGATACAGGGATAGGTTATACTTAAATGCATAAGAGGTGTGACGTTACATTTTTGGTATCAGAGCAGGGATAGGTTCCATGGGAACATGTATATGCATAAGCACATGATAACATATGCATCATATGTGTTGAACATTATGTAGTGACATACTTTCATTTATTTTAGGGACATCATAAGACATGATACACCAAGGAGGGAGAGGCCGGCCGAAATGCATTCTCATGAGGCATCACCTCATTTACATAGAGAGCAACCAGCACTAGGAGCTAGAGCTCCAGTACTTGCATCACAGTCATCTCATGCAGAAGTACCCCATGAAAACCTAGAACAAGAAGTATGTGGTCCTGAAATGTACAAGGAAAGACGGTATGACAAGCTGAGGAAACATGGTGCAACTGATTTCAATGGCACAACAGACCCAGCAGAAGCTGAGACATGGCTGAAAAGGACACAGAGGGTACTGAATATGATGAGATGTACTCCAGATGAGAAATTCGATTATGCAGTATCCTTACTGCAAGGAAATGCTTATGAATGGTGGGAGACAGTCCCTGACAGTGATGCACAACCACCGGTGTTGACATGGAATGATTTTCTCCTGGAATTTCAGAACAATTACATGCCTGAAGCGTATAAAGATGAGAAGAGGAAGGAATTCCTGAATCTGAAACAGGGGAATATGTCTATTGCGGAGTATGAAGTACAATTTAACAAGCTTTCCTATTATGCCACTTTCATGGTATCTACTGAAAGAGACAAATGCAGGAAGTTTGAGGAGGGCCTCAAATATGAGATCAGAAATAGAATCACGACTACTGATCTTGATAGTTATGCTAGGCTTAGAGCTGCTGCAATCAGAGCTGAACGGTTAATGAAAGAAGCTGGGGAACAACAAATAAAAAGGCCATCACGTGAATTCTTTGGTGAGTCTAGCAGAAGGTTGGGGAAAAGAGGTAGATATATGCCTGCACAAGCTGGTAACAGAAGTGAGTACTCCAGTTCTAGAGGTCGAGGAATGACTTTCTCTTACCCAGGCAGAGGGCAGAGCCAATATGTTGAACAGAGGCCCACATGTAGTCATTGTGGCAGACAGCATACGGGCGAATGTAGAAGGCTCACAGGAGCATGTTATTTCTGTGGATCGATGGAGCACATGTATAGAGACTGTCCAAATAGAGCCAAACTAGCAGAGACAGAGGAGTATCTGAGACTACTGTTGAGGCACCGAGGGTCTACCCTACTAGTGGGACACAAGGCAGAGGAAGAGGCAGGGGCAGGACTGGTACACTGGGCAGAGGAGTGACCAGATCTGAAGGTCAGAGTTCTAGACCCCCTACTCAGGCCAGGGTGTTTGCTATGACTAGACAAGAGGCAGTGGATGCTCCCGAAGTAGTCACTGGTAATATTTATATTTCTGAAATATTAGCATATGCATTGATTGACCCAGGCTCCACTCATTCATTTATATCATTGCATATGGCATCTAAACTACATCAAATGTATGAGCCTTTGGGGATTGACATAAATGTGAGTACTCCATTGGGAACAGTGGTAGTTGTGAATAATGTCTGTCGTGATTGCCTGATATGCATTGACAGAACTGAGTTAATAGCTGATTTGATTTTATTGCCAATATATGAATTTGATGTGATACTGGGAATGGACTGGTTAACTAGACATCATGCAATAGTGAATTGCTTTACTAAGGAAGTAATTTTGGAATCACCAAACCAGCCAAGGGTAGTATTTCTAGGTGAAAGAAAACTTGTGCCTACATGTCTAGTTTCAGCGGTAAAGGCATTTCGAATGATCAAAGGGGGATGTGAAGCATATTTGGCATATGTGACTGATATTAGAACCACTGATAGCTTGCTTGAAAATATACCAGTGGTAAGGGAATTTGCTGATGTATTCCCAGATGATCTACCTGGTTTACCACCAGATAGAGAGATAGAATTCACTATTGAACTAGTACCAGGAACAACACCAATATCAAGGTCACCCTACAGAATGGCCCCAGTTGAGTTGAAAGAGCTGAAGGCCCAATTGCATGAGTTACTTGATAAAGGGTATATCAGACCTAGTGTATCACCATGGGGAGCTCCAGTGTTATTTGTTAAAAAAAAAGATGGAACAATGAGATTGTGCATCGATTATAGGCAACTGAACAAAATGACGGTGAAGAACAAATATCCATTGCCTAGAATAGATGATTTGTTTGATCAGTTGCAAGGAGCCCAAATATTCTCCAAGATTGATTTGAAATCAGGCTATTACCAGTTGAAGGTAGCAGAAGCAGATGTTCCAAAGACTGCCTTTCGAACCAGGTATGGACATTATGAATTTTTAGTAATGCCATTTGGATTGACAAATGCTCCAGCTGCATTTATGGCTTTAATGAATAAGGTGTTTCAACCATGTTTGGATAGGTTTGTGATAGTATTTATTGATGACATATTGGTGTACTCAAAGAATAGGGGAGAACATGAACAACATTTAAAAATTGTGTTGCAAACTTTGAGGGAGAAACAATTATATGCCAAATTGAGTAAATGTGAATTCTGGTTAGATCATTTGGTGTTTCTTGGACATGTGGTGTCATGTAAGGGCATAGAGGTTGACCCAAAGAAAATTGAGGCTATGGTAAATTGGGAAGCTCCTAAAAATATTTCAGAAATGCGTAGTTTTCTGGGTTTAGCCAGATATTATCGTAGATTTGTTGATGGATTCTTCTTAATTGCTAACCCTTTGACTAAATTGTTGAGAAAGAATGTGTCTTTCAAGTGGACTCCAGAATGTCAGAGGAGTTTCGATGAACTAAAGCACAGGCTAACCTCAGCACCAGTGTTAACCATCCCTACAGGTACAGGTGGGTTTACAGTATATAGTGATGCTTCTCACCAAGGCTTGGGATGTGTGTTGATGCAACATGGTAAAGTGATAGCTCATGCATCTAGACAACTGAGACCACATGAGATCTCCTATCCAGTGCATGATTTAGAATTGGCTGCAGTCGTATTTGCATTGAAGATTTGGAGGCATTATTTGTATGGTGAGACATTCCAAATCTTCACAGACCATAAAAGCTTGGGTTATTTGCTGACACAAAAAGAATTAAACATGAGGCAGAGACGGTGGTTAGAGCTATTGAAAGATTATGACTGTACAATTGAATACCATCTAGGGAAAGCCAATGTGGTAGCAGATGCATTGAGTAGGAAGGCTAGTGGCAGTGTAGCTCACTTGCAAGTATCCTCTCTTCCATATTTGATTCAATTACGATCTATGAATGTTGAATTAAATATACATGATGAAGGATCACTTATTGCTACTCTTCGAGTCAGACCTATACTAAAGGAGAGGATCAAAGAAGCACAAAGCAAAGATCCTAAATTGTGCGAGAAAATTGAATCAGTAAGGCAGGAAAACAGTAAAGATTTTCAATTGCAGGATGATGTACTGATGTTAAAATCACGCATATGTGTTCCAGACACTGAGAACTTGCATCGGGAAATAATGGAAGAGGCACACAATGCACTGTATGTAATGCACCCAGGGATGACAAAGATGTATCACAGTTTAAGGCCTCATTACTGGTGGCCAAGAATGAAGAAAGATATAGCAGAATATGTTTCCAAATGCTTGACATGTCAGCAGATCAAAATTGAACATCAGGCACCAATTGGTAAGTTACATCCATTGCCAGTGCCAGAATGGAAATGGGAAAGAATAACGATGGATTTTGTCTATGGATTGCCAAGAACTCCACGGAAAAATGATGCAGTATGGGTAATTATTGACAGATTAACCAAGTCAGCACATTTTCTACCTATCAGATGGGGTTGTACACTTGAGAGTTTGGCCAAATTATATTTGAATGAGATAGTCAGATTGCATGGCATTCCAGTGTCCATTGTGTCTGATAGAGATCCACGGTTTACTTCACGTTTTTGGGTGAGTTTACAGAATGCATTGGGAACAAAATTGAACTTTAGCACTCATTCCACCCACAGACTGACGGACAATCAGAAAGGACTATACAGACATTGGAAGAAATGCTTAGGGCATGTTCTATGGAATTCAGAGGTGCTTGGGATGAATATATAGCATTGATTGAATTTGCTTACAACAACCAGTATCATAGCAGTATCCAGATGGCACCATATGAAGCATTGTATGGCAGAAAGTGTCGAAGCCCTATCATTTGGGATGAAGAAGGAGCACGTGCATTAGAAGGACCAGAGATAGTGCAAGACACAGTGGATAAGATCAAAGTTATCAAGAACAAGCTAAAGGCAGCCCAAGATAGACAGAAAAGTTACGCTGATCAGCATAGAAGGGAGATGGAATATGAGATAGGTGAAAAGGTATTTCTTCGTGTATCTCCATGGAAAGGGATAATTCGATTTGGCAAGAAGGGTAAATTGAGCCCAAGATACATAGGGCCTTATGAAATTCTTGAGAAGATTGGTCCATTGGCTTATAGGTTGGCTTTACCACCCGAGATGGCTCAGATACATAATGTGTTTCATGTGAGCATGCTTAGAAGATACAGGTCAGATCCTACACATGTACTTAAAGATCAAGCCATTGAGATTGCAGAGAACATGAGTTATGTTGAGGAACCAGTGCAAATCATTGGATACAAGACTAAACAACTAAGAAATCGAGAAATACCTTTGGTTAAGGTATTATGGCGTAACCATTTACAAGAAGAGGCAACATGGGAAACAGAAGAAAATATGAAAAAGCAATATCCACAACTGTTTTCAGGTATTAATTTCGAGGAAGAAATTTTAAAAGGAGGGGAGAATTGTAACATCCTTGACCTTCCCCCACATGAATTTCATTGAACATAAGCATCTTGCATACAATTCAATTGAACAAATGCATTTCATACGTATTTTCGTAGGAACAAGTTTATCACATGCACTAGCTACGTGTCCTAGCATTTGGCACTTGTATCGAGTAGCACATGTGTACTTATAACCTATATGAGGATTATGAAGTATTATAAATGAATTGAATAAGTGACCAAATTAAAGTAAGCAAAATGATTAGATTAAGATTAGTAAACATTTTGCATTGTTAATTTAGTTAAACCGGGCCAAAAGATTAAGCGGTATTATTGTGTAGATTAGTCGAATTATATATATATGTAAATAATAATAATAATATAGATAAAATAAAATGAAAATGAAACAAAAGAGAAATAGAAGAGAAGAGAAGAGAAAAGAGAAGAGAAATGAGAAATGAGATGAGAAATGAGATGAGAAAAAGATAAAAAGACAAAAACATAAATCTGCCTTCATCTTCATCTTTCCCATTTCTGCCTCCTCACTTCAGCCCCGACTTCTCCTTCATTTTCCTCCATTTCAGACTTCAAATCTTCCTTGTTTTACCTAGTTTTTGCACCAAATTGATCCCTTGCAAGTTCGTCCTTGGTAAGTAATCAATTCTTATTGCTTTAGGGTTGATTTGAGTTGCTTAGGTTCATTAATAGGCACTGTTTTGCAACCCGATTTTGATGCACATATAAATTGATTCTGGACAAGTATAAAACACAAAGGTTGTTCCTTTATGTCTTATATTTATGAATATGTAAACGGTGTTTCGTGATTTGGTTTATATAATTATATATGCTCTTCGTACTGAAACTGGTCAGGGTGTAAACCCTAACCAAGTTAGCTACTGTGTGGTCTGATTTAGAATATGTTAAAGCCCTTATTTGACGTCTCTCAAAACATAAAAGTTGTATATATATGTGTTTTGTATCTGTATACCAAATTTCAGATTCATATGGCTTGTAAATGGTGAGTTATGGTGAATGGAACCATGACTGTTCCATGGTTTGAACTGCCTACTGAGTGCACTGGGCAGCTCCAGTACATTGGTTGGCTAATTTGAGCTTGTTAGAGCTAGATTATGTAATTTCTAAAAACATAAAAGTTATATTTATATGTCTTATCTAAATTATGGTACTAATTTTAGCTTAATTGGTTATCTATAGACTAAGTTATGGCCTTTTGAAGTCATACTGGTCCGGAAGCCAATTCTATTCTGGAGCAGTAATATGTTTGGTATAATTAGAAGACCTTAGAGACATAATTGGTACAAGTTGTAAACATGAAACATGTTCCATATGAACCCATATAAGTTTCTGTAAAGTTTCATTAAAATAGGACTTATAGAGTGTAAGTTATGATGAACCCAAATGAGTACCCTGAAACTGCCTAAAGGCAGAAAACAAGGCAGAAAACAGAACACTCTTATAAATTTCACCAAATATTGTAAAATGATCCAATTGGTCTGAAATTTTAATATGTTCTCTAATTATATGTTATTTGTAATTAGGAACAAGAATCAGATTAATTGGTCAATTATAGAAAAAGTTATAGGCTAAACAGTCCCATAAGGTCACACTGCCTCATAGGAAAAATCTTAACTATTGACATGAACAATGCATATTAATTTGTTTAAGCCACATTAAGTATCTCTAATTATGAGTTAATCGATTATGTTTTCATATTAGGCTCACAACATATTAGAGACCCACAAGGAGCAGATAGACAATAAGTTAGGGGTCGGAATCAAAGGAGAACGGTGAGTCTAATTATCGATTGAATTCTTTAGTGCAAATGAATGTTGTTTGCTATGTGATTCATGTGATTGTCATGATTGGTCCTTGATAATGTAATGATGGATAATTTGTGACATTGTGGTACATATAAATGGTATACTTGTGGTATATTTGAGGTATATATTTGACAAATGTGATATATATACATGGTACATGTATAGTATATACAAGGTGTATGCTTGACATATGAGGTATATAGGGAATATATGTATGTTGTATATGATAAAGATGCAATGGTTGATGAATGCTTAAATACAAGTGCATATGCATATGGGCTAAAAAGGCGTTGTGACTAGTTAATTGACATTGCAAAGCAAAAGAAGAGGCCTATGGCCCAACAAATGTGCAAAGCAAAAGAAGAGGCCTATGGCCCAACAAATATGCAAATGAAACAAATGATCAAGCTAGCTAGCAAATGCAAATGCAAATGTTCACATGGAAACCCGGGGCAATGTTCGTTTAATCTGGTCACAACAAAATAAAATGTACAAGCAAAGCATAAGTAAATAACAATTATTGAGTACTTGATTTTATCTATATTTATATGTTATTGACTGATGAATGGAATGGAATACATGGTATATATTGGAATTGTGATTTATGACTATGATTTGTTTGGTACTTTAGAGCTCATTGGATGGTTATTCTCACTGAGCCGCAACTCATTAATTTGCATCATTTTTCAGGTAAAGAGAAGTGATAGCTCATTTTGAGTAGCGTATAAAAGACATGGAGCACAGGTCACTGGCCGAGCCTCATCACTCTCTCTCCTTGCATTCCACACAAGCATAAAAACATGTCATATGTATTTTGGACTTATATGCTTGAATATGTATAGTCATTTTGGAATGAGTCTAAATATGTATAAATGAAATCAACTCGGAAATACTTATGTGTAAAGTTTATATTTTGATATATGTGATATATCGTATTGTGGTTTTAATGTTGACTTGAAAAGTCATTTAGTAATTTTACAGGATATAAGACTTGCAAAGTCGTTAGTTGATTTTACAGGATATGATATGAAAAAAAAAAATTTACTACTATTGTTAACAGGGTATTTTGCCTTTTCACTATGCAGTATGTGACTATTTGATACAGGGATAGGTTATACTTAAATGCATAAGAGGTGTGACGTTACACAAAAGTTCGGGTATAGGCAAGAACCACCTCTAATAAGGGTTAATGGGGTAAGCACTATTTCCCTTGAACATGAGGTTGATGCATTAACTTCTCTTGTTCAGCAGATGGTCATAGGTAATATACAATAAATGAAGACATGAGGTATTTGTTCTATTGTTGGCCATCCTACCGATATGTGTCCTCAACTTCAAGACAACCCTTATGAACAAGAAAATGTTATTGGTGGATTTCCAGGTCAGCCTCAAAGACAATATAACTCTCATTCAACAACTTACAATCATGGATGTAGAGATCATCCCAACTTTAGCTAAGGGTCTAGTCCTAATAATTACCAATAGCTAGCATATCAACTAAGGCCACCTCATATGCCTCAACTACATCCTAAATCAGGTATGTCCTTAGACCAAATTGTTACTGCTCTTGCTAATAACACTTAACAATTTCAACAGGAAAAAAAAGTCAGTATACAAAATTTTGAGAATCAATTGAGTCATTTGGCCACTTCAATTTGTAACTTGGAATCTCAAAGATTAGGTAAGTTACCTTCTCAAACTATTGTGAATCCTAATATGAATGTAAGTGCAATGACTTTGAGAAGTGGAAAACAAGTGCAAACATCTGGTAAATTTATGTCAAAGCGGGAATTAGAGGAAGAATTGGAAAAAAAAAAAGAGGTGAAAACTGTGGCAAAGTCCAACAAGCAATATGATCCAGTACCTCAACTAGCTGTAATTCCTCCATTCCCTAGCCATTTTTCCAAATCCAAAAAGGTGAAAGAAAAAGAGATATGGTAGATGTTCCGAAAGGTAAAGGTAAACATTCCTTTACTTAATGTTGTGAGGTAGATTCCTAGGTATGCAAAATTCCTCAAAGATTTCTGTACTAATAGGAAGCAGTTAAAGGGGAATGAAAAAGTAAGTGTGGGAGAGAGTGTCTTTGTTGTAATTCAAAAGAAACTCCCTCCTAAATGTCATGATCCAGGTATGTTCATTATACCCATAAGATAGGCAATATTAAGTTTGAATGAGCCATGTTAGATCTAGGTGCTTCCATAAATGTCATGCCCCTTTCTATATATTCATCTTTGAATGTTGGTCCTTTGAAAGAAACGAGTGTAATTATTCAGCTTGTAGATAGATCTAACACTTATCCTAAGGGTGTATTGGAGGATGTACTTATACAGGTAAACAATTTGTTTTTCCCTGCTAATTTCTATGTTCTTAATATGGAAGAGGATAACTTTTCTAATTCAGCCCCTATTCTCTTAGGGAGACCATTTTTGAAAACTTCTAGAACTAAAATTGATGTACATGAAGGTACTTTAACCATGAAATTTGATGGTGAGATTATTAAATTTAATATTGATGATGCCATAAAATATCCTACTAACATAAATTCAGTTTTTGCTCTAGATAAGATGGTGTCTAGGAAATTCAGGTTCTCCTTTATGATTCTAATTTCAAGCTATTTCAAGATAAGTTACATTATTGTTGGATAAGCCCTTTTATGATTATTGACATTTTTCCTTATAGTGTAGTGAAAATAAAAAATTTATCCACAAATAAAATTTTCAAAGTAAATAGTCATTGTCTGAAGCCTTTCTATGAAGAATTCCAAGTTCACAATGTTGAAGAATTCATTTTGGAATGTCCAATTCCCCCAAGATAAATAATGCAAAATCATGTCTAGCCAAAGACTTTAAAGAAAAGTGCTAATGGGAGGCAACCCAATTTAAATTTTTTCTACTTATTTTAATTAATTTTCTTTAGTTTTAGGAGTACTCGTGAAATACGACCTGGGCACGCCTTATTCACTATCTTCTTCTAGAGGTCTTTCCATTCCAGTTATGATTATTTTTTATTCTTCTGAGATTTTAGTGTCCAAATATTTTGTTACTGTGTTAGTTTTTTTATGTTAGTTATTTTACTTTATGGTATAAGTTTGTGTTGCATCTATTTTAGCCTTATGATTTTTAAGTTTACTTTAGTTTTCTTTTATTTGTCTTTTAGTTAAAATCTTTTTTTTTACTTTCACTTTTTATTATTTTATTTTTACTCTAAGTAACCCTAAGCAATTATCTCTTGTCTTCACCTTCAGTAAAAACAGCAACCCAAGCTTTTCTTTACCCGTTTCTTTAAAAATTCATCAAACCAAGTTTTTCCTCCTTCAAATCAATGCTTCTTCCAACCTATAATGGAAAATCCAAGCTTTCTTCTCTTACTCCGATCATCAATAATCAGAAACTAATCATTCATCTCCTCTTTTCAATCGATGCTGCCTCCAAACACATTTTATTGGCACAATTTGGGTGGATCTACCTTTAATGGCACTATTTTTCATTCACTCCCACAAGAATAATCTGGTAAACCAAAATTTTTCACCCATTCAGCTTTGAGCTTATATTTCTTCTTCTCTTTACTAATCTATGGGTTCCAATTTATTGAACAACCTTTTATGCTTATTTGGTTGTTAGATTTAAGGATCTTATGTTGTTAGCTTGACTTGGGTATTGCACTTTGAACTTGATATTTTGGTTAACATAGTGTGGTAATACCTCCAATTTAGTTTATGGTAAAAAATCCTTTGCTTAATTAGATTTCAATTTTTTTGGATAATATTATTGAGCATGAGTCTGTTTTATTTATAAGCTGAAATTCATCCTAGCTCTATTGGTATGCCCACTTGATTATCTCTTATCACAGGTATTACTGTACAACTTGACTCCATATTACTATTCTTTTGCTGCATCCATTACCCTTCATTCCATAAGTGTTAAGTGCCTTCGTTTTACCCATATCTTAAAACTTTCAGAATTTTTATGTTCCTTGCCTTCTTTTGTGGCTTTTCTTATCTGTTTTAAATTAACTGCAATTTTAATGGCCCCATATTCAAGAAAAATAAGTAAAATATGGAAAAGTAAAGATGTGGTGCCTGCCAACACTTCAGATTTGGAAATTGTTCGCATGCTAACTTTTTTCTAAAATTGAGCACCAAAACAGGTATAACACTCTTTCCAAACTACCTCTAGCTCCATTCAAGTATGTGCATTCTCCAACCTTGGAAGATCTAGGCTTAACTGGTAGTTTTACTGCATTAATTGATGGAACATATTGGTCTACCCTATTTCACATTGATTGCCCTACTTATCTAGAACTTACTTTAGAATTTAAAACTGATGATCTGACTCTTTCAAAAAAAGGAGTCATTCATTTTAAGATGTTAGGTAGATGGTATTCATGTTCCATTAATGATTTTAATTTGTTGATAGGATTTATTAAGGAACGGGATGTTAACACTGTAGACTATAAAATGACTTTTTGTGATTTTCCTAATGAATTCAATGCTTCTAATGTTTGGAGAGAAGTATCATATGATCCTTCTCTTTATAATCTTAGGAAATCTAAGAGTTCTCACATGCATTTACCTGTTTGGAAATTCATCCATTGGTTAATTTCTTGCAATTTTATTGGTAGGAAGCATAGTAGTTTTATCTTTTCAAAAACTGAATGTTTTTTCTTGTGGTGCATGCAACATAAGAAAAATATTAATTTGGGTGCATGGATGGCTAGCAACTTTGTCCATATTTCTCATAAAAAGAAAGGGGTTTTGACTGTAAGTCCGTATATCACACATCTTGCTATTCGTATGGGAAAACTAATTGTGGATTCCACCAATTTGCAGGTAGTTTGCAATAATGCTCCATTGGATATGCCTACTTTGTTGTGAATGGGAGTTGTATCTAAGAAGAATGGTAGATATCAAGTTGTAGGGGCTACAGTAGCGACTCCCAGTGACGGTCAAAAGGATGACGACATGCCTGAAGCTGCCCCATCTAATTCCTCTGACGCTGATGTACCTATATCAGCCATTCTTACCACGTTAGCTGGATCCATCCAATAATTACAAGACCAAACAAATAGAATAGAACACAATCTTACTGCATATTTTGAGCATGTGGGATTCCAACCTCTGTATTCGTCAAGGGCATCACCACTGCATCCTCCTGGGTTTACATCCCCATATTCTCCCTCTTTGTAGATCTTGACTTCAGTTTGTCCTCTTTCTACTGCTCCTCTAAGGAAGTACCTTTCATTTTTTTTTCTTTTATTTTTCATCCAATTTTTTTTGTTGAGTAGTAATTTTGCACAATTGAAGATAATGTGTGCTTTTAAGTGTGGGGGAGGGAGTTATAGACATATAGGATTTTGTTTTGCTTTTAAATGTACAAAATATCAGTTTTAGTTATAATTTTTGACAAAACTCGGATATTTCAATATTTTCCAGATTTTATATATAAACACTTGATAAGCTTTTTGTTTCAGTGATTGTCTTTCTCTTAATGAGTTTTGATTGATGCATAATTATGGAATGAAATTGAGATCATGAGAGGGATATTTATGTCAAGTGGCTAATTTATATGCATCATTCTTAGTGTCTCATCTTCTTAGATAATTGATTCAATAGATGAGTGTGTTGGATTCAATACATTTGCCTAATTTTCTTTCATGAGTTTTTTTGCCTTTGAAGAGCATTTATCATCTTTAAACTCTGAAATTTTTTCTTTCATATATGTGAATTCAAGTATTGCAAGATTACTCTAGATTTTTCATTTAAATGTTGATTGAGATTACACGTATATTATATCAAGACACTTAAGTGATAGAGGCATTAGGATTAACCTATTTTAGCTTTCTTTAAAATACCTGACCCTTTTGTTTATCCCTTAGTCAACCAGTTTAAGCCTTAACCCTTCTTTATTGATTTCACCACATCATAAGTACCGATATTAAACCTTATTTTTTGTTTTTCTTCACCATATATTTTGTTACCCTTGATCATGAGTGCTAATGAACAAGTTAAAGACTATTATATAATATTTTCTATAGCTTGATGTCTATAATCCATAAAAGGATGAATCATGAGAAGCTAAGTGTAAAAAAAAATGACAGTAGTAGCATGAAATTTAGTTCAATGGTTTCATTATGAAAGAAAAAAAAGAAAAAAAATTAAGAAAAAAAAACATTGAACATGTGGAGCATCAAGTGTAGAATTTTTCTCGAAGGATATTACTATTGTTTTAATTGTTGAATTCACCATAATAGTTGTAGAAAATTGAACTGAAGTAAGTCTCTAATTAGTTTATTAGTCTTTTATGATCATTACACTATTTGAACCTTTTTCCTACCCTTTTTACCCAAGCTCCATTATAACCCAATTTAAAGACCTCTTGATTTGTGTTATGATGATATTTTTAGGCAGTGGAGATTGGATTAGAATGTGAACTTATGGAAGTGTTTGATTATTGGAATGAGTGCTTTGAGGAAATACTACCTAAACACATTGAGTGAATTGAGAGACATTAATGAGAGGGCATGAAATTCAATTATGCTTTGATATTGTTGATATTATTGAAAAGGATGAGATGCTTAGGTGATATATGTAACTCATGTTATGAGATACTTATGTTTTCTTGATTTTCTTGATTTAGTTTTATAATGTGTATTGATTGGAGCTTGTGGTGGTGGAGGATGATTTATTGGGATGATGAGTTTGTTTTGTGTTTGCTTGAGGACAAATAAGAGTTAAGTGTGGGGGAATTTCTTAGATACATATTTTGCACTTTTATTCTTGTTATTTTCCTGAGTTTCTTGGGTTTGATTGGTTAATTTAATCATTTTTTTCTTACTTTATATCTTATGGTTGATTATGAGAGATGTGAGTTATTTGTGCTTAATTTTGTAGCATTTGAGAAATCTAATTGGAAGAGCTGGAATGTGAAAATTCATGTTTGGAAACTGAGAAAAGATAAAGCAATGACACATCTTAAGTTAGACCTGCTATTTAAATATGGAAGGAAACTGGAGATGATTTCAGTTAAAGTGTGGGAGCATTTTTATTCCGAGTTACTATTTAATTAGGACTCTTTTTTTAGGGTTAAGGAGGGGTTATAAATATTGTTTTTCTGGGGGCTATAAACTATCTTGGAAAAAGCCACCTTCATATTTTTCAGACCTGAATATTTTTCTTTTGGCTATAATCTCCAATTCATGGAGAATTAAACTTTTATTTCCAGTTGAAGGTTAATCAAGTTCTTGGAATTTTCATTGTCAGATTTATGCTTAATTTCTTTCTCTTTTATATTTCAAGTATTTATATATTCTCCGATCTAATCTTAATATAATTTTTTGATGAATTGAATAAGAGGCCTATTATTTGATTTGTTATTGCAATTACTTGTAATTAGATTGTCAAATCCATAATTGTTTAATTTATCTAATATCACTAACAAACAATATAGTTGATTGTGGACAAGCTTTCAATTTATGTTGTGTAAATATATGATCAGACTTAAATAAATCCAGTGTATGTGTTTATTGGTTTTCATTGGTTGTCTTCCTAGTTTATATTGTTGTTGTTGAGTTAAATCCTAATAGTTTGTTTAGGATAGCTTTGTAATATCCTCTAATTTAGGTCCCGAGTCGCACGTGTTGCGAAGTTGACGCGTGTGACCGATCGGAGTCTAAATTCGGAGTTTTACAAAAAATTGATTAAGTAATGGCTAAATTAAATTATAAATGCCTAAATAAGTGATATTTAAGTTTAAAGAAGTTAATTTACGGTAAATGACTAAATTGCAAAATTTGATAAGTTTTGGGGTCAAATTGCAAATTACCAAAAATTGAAGGATTAATGAGATTAATTGCTAATCAACATATTAATTTTGGGCACATTTTGATAGTGTTGGCCGGCCAGATACTAAAGAAAGTGAATTAATATTGATTAAGTGTAAAATTGGGAGAAAATGGTCAAATGGTGAGTCCCACATGAAGACTTTTTGGGTACCCTATTTAAGGCTTTCTTTTCTTCTTCTTCTTCTCTTCATTTTCTGCTCCTTCTCTCTTTTCTTAACCAATCACGCAGCCACAACTTTTCCTCCATAGCTTACCTTGATTCTAGAGAGAGAAAGGAAGGGAAGAGAAGGGAAAGAGCAAGACAAGGTGATTTTCATGTTCCATAACTCTTAAGGAAGCTGGAAAGAACAAGAAAGAGGAAGAGAAATCAAGTTTGGTGGAGAGAGAAAATCTCCAAAGTGGTGATTTAGTGAAGAAAAGTGTAAGGTAAGAAGCATATCTTCTTCTTCTTCATCTTTTCTTAAAGGAAGTTCGAATTTTGAGCTCATCTAAGACTTATATGGAATGAGAGAGAAACTAGGGTTTTGAAAGAAAAAAAAAAGGTTAGGGTCTTGAGAAAATCAGATGATGATCATAATAATTTATGATGTTGGAGGAGTTCCAAATGACAAGGAATAAGCTCTAAGGAGCAAAGGAAAAGAAAAAGCTACCTAAAAGAGTGAAGGAGAAAGATTAAGGTTTGTGCATAACTTAAGGCAATAGCCTATTTTTGTTTGAAATAATGCATGCTGAACATGATTGTAGATAAATGCAATTTCAAGAATGATGATGATTATGACATGAAACCATAGGATTAGACATGTATGAATGAGATCCTTGTGTGACATTGAATTAATGATGCATGCTAGAGAATCTTGTGTGATCAAAACATTTACATGTATTGGAAAGGAATAAGTTGAGTAAAGAGCCTTAGAAATGCATGAAATATAATTTGGTATGATTTGGATGATGTTAGAATGAATGAAATGTGAATATGCAGATTTCCTGCTGAAAGTCACGTGTGTGACTATTGAGTTACGGGCGTGAACTTAAGGGTTCATGGTTGTGACTGATTGTGTCACGGTTGTGAATTTCTGGGTGAAAATGGTACTATTCATTCCAGAAGCGTTCACGGGTTGGAATCACGGAAGTGAACTTTTTCACGGGCGTGAATGAGTAATCACGACCGTGAATGCTTTTGGGCGATTCATTCCAGTAGCTTTCACGGCTTGGGATTACGGGCGTGAAAGTAGTAATCACGGCCGTGAATGCTCTGTATTTGAAATTATGAATGTGGTTATTAAATGAGGAATTCAGGTAATTAAATGAAAGTTATTGTCTATCCAGCGAAATAAGAATGATATGGATATGGATATATGTATATATATTGATGTGAGAATGTGATATGTTGTGATATAGAAAAATGAATTGATGTAGAAAAATGAATTATCATGGATAATATATGAAATTTGATGCAGATGATAAACATGAGAATATTGATGAATCTAGTAAATGAATGAAAAGATGTATGAGTATGATTATATGCTTGTAAAACAAGAAAATTTAGATGTTGACAAATATGAGAATAATGATTGATATGAAAATATAAAGAAGCCCATTACTCTACTTGCGGACTAGAATCAGGATAGATGACATGTCATTAAGGGGGCGAACGGTACCATACCATACCTCAACCAATATGGCTTAAGCTCGGAGAGCGCCATTGGTTTGGTATGCTCGGTCAGTGTGGCTTAAGCTCGGAGAGCGCTACTGACTTGAGAAAGCTCCAATAAGCACATATAAATGAGGACAAGGGGCATAAGCTTGTGTGAGCGTCCTTGATCCGGATATTCATCTATGATGAAATTATACTCAATCAATGTGGCTTAAGCTCGGAGAGCGCCAATGATTTGAGAAGCTCTTTTGAGCCAGATAGTGGACAGGGTGGCTTAAGCTCAGAGAGTGCTCCTGATCCATAACCCATATCTAGTCAGTCCAAAAATTTAGAGTGATATGGGCAAGATAATGAGGATATGTCGGAAAAATAAGAAAAAGAAAGAATGAGAAAATGATGATGATATGAGATTGAAATGTAATGACGGAGATTTACAGAATACCTTGCCATTAAAGATAAATGGAAATAACATTGTCTATATGAGCATGACATTTATACTTGTATGAAATAGGAATATGTTGATAGTCATGCATGCAAACATTTTAATGCACAAAATGATATTTGTTAATACTTGTTGCATGATATAGTATATTACCTTATTTTTATGCACCACTAAGCTTAGAGCTTAGCGTGGAGTTTAATTTCCACGCAGATATAGAAAGGTAGCTGAAGACGCTAGATAAAACAAGTGGTGATCCCATTCAAGTAAAGCAGCCAAATCTTGAGAAAGTGGGTTACAAGTTTTGAAACTTTTGTATTTGGTTTTTATATTAAAGAAATGTTTGAGTTTGTAAAATTTACTTTTAAAGTTTGTTAATAATTACTCTGATGTTAAAAATACTATTTTATGTAAATAAATTGTGCTCTGATTTTTGTTTATATCTATATATACATGAGTAAAAAAAATTAGCGCTTTCAAGAAGGAAGACGGACATTAACGCTCCCTCATCCGGGCACGTGCGGTTTGGGTGAGAAGGGTGTTACAGGTTTTTGGTATCAGAGCACGGTTCGGTGTTTCTGGATATTGATATTAAAGCTGGTTTAGGCGGTTTTGGATTTTTAAAGTGAATTTTGAAAATGTTTTTCTTAAAATGTACCCACAGTTGCATTTTTGGAGTTGCTGCTTTATTGATTAGGGTCGTTATCTTTATATTATAGGTAGGATATGACCTCAGGATCAAGACGAATAGTAATAGAAGAAGCTGAGAGTAATGAGCCCTTAGAGGCAAGAGCTTTGTCGCAACCAAGTCATCGTCGAGCTACGGCACCGAGATCTAGTGTCAGCTCACTTCGTGAACATTCAGCTATTAATATGGGTCAGACTGAGCTCATGAGAAATATGATAGATTTGCTACAGAGAGCATCACGATTAGATTCGTCTGGATTACAGTTTGAGAGACTGAGGAAATTAAGGGCATCTAATTTCTATGGTAAACGGGAGGATGACCCCTCAGTGGCTGAATTTTGGTTGGAACGAGCAGAGCGAGTATTTAATCAACTGGCATAGATAAGCAGAAATATGAATATGCAGTATCTCTGCTACAGGAGCATGCATATGATTGGTGGCGATCTAAATCACAGAGTACAGAGGCTCCTAACCCTATGACATGGGAATTCTTTCTAGAAAAGTTTAAGGAGCAGTATATTCCTCCTATCTACACATACGATAAAAAGAGAGAGTTTTTGATGTTAAAATTGAAGGATATGTCTATAACAGAATATGAGAGAGAATTCACTCATCTTTGCAAGTATGCTGGTGGTATTGTATCCACTGAGGCAGATAAGTGCCGACAATTTGAAGATGGATTGAGAGATACGATCAAGTTACAAGTTTCAACCCTACGACTGATGAGTTTCCCCAATTTACTAGCATCTGCTAGAACAGTTGAAAGAGTCATGGCGACATAACAGCCAGTACAAATCAGTGGGGTTAGTAGACCAACATTACAACCAAGTGGAGTACAGTCTAGTGGCAAAAGAGCCAGATCTTTTGGTAGCCGATTCCAGGCTGAGAGTTCCAACAGATTTCATTTTTATAGACGGGGACAACCCGTAAGATCTACTTCATCGGTAGCCAGTGCACTGACACATGCATCACGTAGATCTACCACTCTACCGGTGTGTCAGCATTGTGAACGTTCGCATCAAGGAGAGTGTTGGTTGATGACAGGAGCGTGCATGAGATCCGGCTCCAAGAACCATATTAGAAGGGATTGTCCATTACTACTGTTTGGCAGAGGTTCAGGGAGTGTTGAGTCAGTGCCAATACAAACTATGGGACAAGGCATAGGACGAGGCCGAGGACAACGAAGAGGAGGCCATGTAGGGCCAAGCCAATTCAGATCAGATACAGTAGAGAGACCTGAAGACAGTAGAGCTGCTCCAGCAAGAGCTTATGCCATGCGAGGCCGAGAGGAGCAAGATGTACCTGACGTCATAGCGGGTAAATTCCTTCTCTTTGGCTCTTGTATACATGCATTGATAGACCCTGGGTCAACACACTCATACATATGCACACCACCATCGGGTCGATAGGGTCTAAAACCAGAGACTCTAGAATATGAGATACATGTGACTAACCCGTTAGGACACAGTGTGCGGGTTAGTAAAGTGTTTAGAGGTTGCCCAGTCGAAATTCAAGGCAGGCAATTTCCAGCAGATCTAATAGAGCTACCATTCTGTGAGTTCGATGTGATCTTGGTAATGGATTGGCTAGCTTGCCATGAAGTGATAATAGATTGTGGAAAGAGGCAGATGAGAATTAAAGTTTTAGAACAAGAAGAGATAGTAGTGATGGGCAAGTATAGAGGATATCCAGATAATGTGATATCAGCGTTGAAAGTTCAAAAACTCATCAATAAGGGATGTGAAACTTACCTAGCGTATGTGATAGATACCCGAAAGAAAAGTCCAAAGTTGGCTGACATCCCAACTGTTAGTGAGTTTTCTGATGTATTTCCTGAGGAGTTACCGGGACTACCACCTGATCGAGAGATAGAGTTTGCTATTGAATTAGTACCTGGCACCGCTCCTATATCTATTATACCATATAGGATGGCACCCATAGAATTGAAAGAATTGAAGATACAATTACAAGAAATGTTAGATAAAGGATTTATACGACCTAGTGTATCTCCATGGGGTGCTCCAGTACTATTTGTAAAGAAGAAAGACGGTACCTTACGTCTTTGCATTGATTACAGACAACTTAATAGGGTTACTGTTAAGAATAGATACCCACTGCCTAGGATTGATGATTTATGTGATCAGCTGAAAGGTGCAAGTATATTTTCAAAGATAGATCTTCGATCGGGGTATCATCAACTGAAGATCAAAGAGTTAGATGTATCTAAGACGACATTCAGGACTCGTTATGGTCATTATGAGTTCTTAGTGATTCCATTTGGATTGACGAATGCGCCGACAGTTTTTATGGACCTGATGAACCGAGTGTTCAAGCCATATATTGATCAATTTGTAGTTGTATTCATTGATGACATTCTTGTCTATTCAAGAGATCGAGTAGAACATGACCAACATCTTAGAAAAGTATTGCAGACCTTGAGGGAGAAACAATTGTATGAAAAGCTATCTAAGTGTGAGTTTTGGTTAGAAATAGTTAGTTTTCTGGGTCATGTAATTTCAGCAGAAGGTATTCGAGTTGATCTTAGTAAAATCGAGGCTATTCTTAATTGGAAACCACCTTAAAATGTGACAGAAGTGAGAAGTTTTCTTGGATTAACCGGATACTATAGGAGATTTGTGAAAGGATTTTCATCTCTAGCGAATCCTTTGACACGATTGCTGCGAAAAGAGGTCCGTTTTGAATGGACAGATAAGTGTCAAGCAAGCTTTGATCGATTGAAAGCAATGTTGACTGAATCACCAGTTTTGACTCAGCCTACCCCAGGAAAATATTATGTTGTGTACAGTGATGCAAGTCACAATGGGCTAGGATGTGTTCTTATGCAAGAGGGAAAAGTGATTGCATATGCCTCCAGACAACTTAAGCCTCACGAACTTAACTATCTGACGCATGATTTAGAGCTTGCAGCGATAGTTTTTGCTCTTAAGATTTAGAGCTTGCAGCGATAATTTTTGCTCTTAAGATGTGTTCTTACGCATGATTTAGTTTTTGCAGCGATTTCTTTAAAATGTAATGACGGAGATTTAAAGAATACCTTGCCATTAAAGATAAATGGAAATAACATTGTCTATATGAGCATAGCATTTATACTTGTATGAAATAGGAATATGTTGATAGTCATGCATGCAAACATTTTAATGCACAAAATGATATTTGTTAATACTTGTTGCATGATATAGTATATTACCTTATTTATATGCACCACAAAGCTTAGAGCTTAGCGTGGAGTTTAATTTCCACGCAGATATAGAAAGGTAGCTGAACACGCTAGATAAAACAAGCGGTGATCCCATTCAAGTAAAGCAGTCGAATCTTGAGAAAGTGAGTTACAAGTTTTGAAACTTTTGTATTTGGTTTTTATATTAAAGAAATGTTTGAGTTTGTAAAATTTACTTTTAAAGTTTGTTAATAATTACTCTGATGTTAAAAATACTATTTTATGTAAATAAATTATACTCTGATTTTTGTTTATATCCATATACACATGAGTAAAAAAAAATTAGTGCTTTCAAGAAGGAAGACGGACATTAGCGCTCCCTCATCCAGGCACGTGCGGTTCGGGTGAGAAGGACGTTACAAGCTTAATCACAAGAGAATAATTAAAGAGCTTGTCTTGATTATCAATTATCTAAGGGAAAAATTGGTCGTTAGAGTATGTTAGTGACTAGAACTGGTGTATTTGAAATAGAATTGATTTTATTTGTATCAATGATCAATAAAAGTTTTCCCAGGCTATTTATACCTTTGACTAGAATTTTTGTCATATTGTTTAATCTCATTTGATTTTTATGCTATTTACTTATTTTTGAATATTTTTTTAAATTTCAGTTTTAAAATCCCCATCTTTTTACTACTTATTTTAAAGAAATAAATCCATTAGTTCTTTGGGATTTGACCCGACTCATCGCTACTGCAATTTTATACTTGGAACAGTAGGTAATTTATTTTTATTGGTTTCGACACCCGATAAATAGTCACATTTTCCTCTGTTCCATCCCCTTTAAATTCATTCCCCATTCCTTATTAACCAATAAAACACGCAAACTTCATCTTCTTCTTCCTCCAGACTCCATCTTCTTCCATTAAAGAAACTTAGGAGATCAGTGTTTCTTGTGCAAAAAGTGAGAAAGAAGAAAGAGAAGAGAGAGGTTGAGAGTTTAGAGAAAAGCTTGGTTTTTCTTTTGTGGATGTTAGTCGTTTTCCATCTTACTAGGACCTGGAGAAAGTGTTGGAAGTCCATCTCAAGGGATAGGATAAGCTTGAAGAGATCAAGCTTTAGCCAATATCCATCCTAGGTGTAAGGTTTGTACATAACAATATTTAAGGCATAACTTTGTGCATTTCTGTGTTCTTTGCTTTAAAGGTATATTTTAGATGACCAATGTGTAGTTAAATGGAAAAATGTGGGGTTGATATACATTATAGGAATTGATATGAATATGGTTAAATTGACATGTTTGAGGAATAATTTTGATTAGTATTGATGATTAGAGATGATATAGTCATGTTAGATAGCTTGAATGAATGTTGAAATGTTGATAGGATGGATGACATTGGTCAACCATAGTGAGTATTGCATGTAGAATTGGCATGATTTGTGATGCTCTGTTTTTCTGGAAAAATTTCAAAATTCACGACCATGCAGGGTGGGTTCATGGGCGTGAATATCGTAAGGTTCATTGTTATTGTTGAAGCAGACCCGTTCAGGGGCAGCTTCACGGTTGGGTTCACATTCGTGAAGGGGTGATCACAGCCATGAACATGTGTAGATTCACAGGTTGAATCATGGCTTGGGACATAGGGGGGACTACCCGTGAAGTGGTGCTTCATGACCGTGAAAGGTTATTCATCGGCGTGAAGTTACTTTTGACATAAAAAAAAGTGATACGTTTGGTTTTGAATCTGATTTGATTCCTTTTGAGGAATTATTAGCATGGTATGAAATTATATGATTGTAGAAGTCATAAGATCTATATAAAATATGGTAATAAATAATATGAATGTGAGTATGATAATATTGTAAATACTCTGATTAGGACTAGAGCTATGATAGATGACATTCCATTGAAGAGAGAGTTCAATACTGAGTGATTTATATTCGTCATATATATTTGAAGACCCAAAGGTTAGTGAACCAGAGCGCCTTAGTGGGTTATATATTTAAAGGCCTAGAGGTTAGTAGACCAGAGCACCTCAGTGGGTTATATATATTGAAGGCCCAAAGATTAGCGTACTAGAGTGCCTCGATGGGTTATATACATTTATAGCCAAAGGTTAGCGGACTGGAGCACCTCAGTGGGCTGAGTTACTCATATCCATTTTAGTCTAGTTATGAGTAGGTGGGCAAAGGAAAGATAATTAATAAATTATTATGTGTGATAAATACATGTATGACACTAAGAGATTGCTTGATATGTCATGTAGTAATGTGCATTATATATATATATATATATATATATATATATATATATATATATATATATATATATATATATATATATATATAATTCAGATGACATGTAATGTAGTATGCGAACTAATGCATGTGCGGATTTCGAGGTAAGTCGTTATAGTAGCTCGGTAAGTATATCATGCATATTATGTATATGTTGTTGTTATGTACCACTAGGCATGAGTTGCTTAGCATATGAATTTTCCATGCATAGGTTTGGAGCTTCGGGGAGGACTGACAGAGAAGGACGCCCAGTGATCAGAGTCGAGAATATTCATTCAGGTTGGGTAGTACACTGTTGTATCTTATTTTTGGTTGTTTTGCTATGGGTTGGGTAGTTATAGCCTTACATGCTGTATTTCAAAGACATATAGTTTTATAACTACTCATTTTATTAAAATTTGGGCTTGTGTATGCCTATATATTTTGTATTAAACTTTTATTTAGTGAGATTGATTTCATGATTTTAAGAATGTCTTTATTTTTTTAAGTCATCATAGCTATAGTACATGAAAGTTTTAAGATTTTTTTATGTTTTAACTCATGTGCATTGTAGTATCTTTTAGTATAACTGGGTTTAGTCTTAATTATATCGAAGGGTGTTACAGACATACCCAAATTCATCAAAGGTTGCAAGGTCCACTTTCTCACTATTTCTAACCCTTATAAATAGGGATTTATCCCTATGAATTAGCAATCATTTATATGAAAGCTTAAAGAATCTCTAAAAATCATGTTACTATTGTCTTGATTAAGAAGATCTACGAAGATGGATCATTTTATGCCAAGGAGTTGATAAAATCTTAGGAATTTTATGTCTTTAAATCTCCTCTTTTATTTGGCTACATAGTTTATTTTGAGTATAAGCCTCTTTTAGGATTTAATCAATGAGCCTATTATCTTATTTTTTTTAATTTTCCAGTGCCTTGAGATGTAGATGCAATGCTTTTAAAGATGGCTTAGAAGGCCAAAGATAAGGTAAAATGAAGCCATCACAAAAGGCTATTTCAAAGTCCCAGTCTGATGATGTAGTTATTTTGTAGGGATCCTCTATCACTCCAACGGGATTGACTATTTCCTATCCAACTCGCACTATCCAAACTTGATCTTTCAGTCAATTGAATTTGGAAAGCAAGGCTATTACTAGAGCAAAAAGGTCTCTATCTTTGCAGAGTGATAAAGGCTTTAGATCCAACTCAAACTTTTTCCTTCGATTGGAGGATTTTTATTCTGATAAGTGGATGCGATGTAATGATCATAAGTGTCCTTTAGAATTGTTAAGATTTATATATCTCAAATATATGTTTATGAAGAAATTAATTATTAATAGAGCATTTGATCAAACCTTTATGTGGTAGAGACCATCACACAAGGCCCATATTTTGAGGTAGATTGGTCATTTTATCAGGTGATGACTCACGCAAAGGTGATGGATATTCTGAAGTCCCTAATGCTATTGGTATGTTCAACTATTTTGAATATCTTATTGCAATGGATTTCACCTTATCCTCCCATTTGTTTTGCAATATATCTAACAAGCCACTTATATGGACTTCCAAGATAGAATGAAAAGGGAAACTGTTGGAGAAAAAAGGTAAGATGTGAATTGTAACATTCTATTATATAATTAGAATTTATCCAACTATATAAAAGAATATTTCGATGCACATAATTAAAAATACGATAAATTTAAAACCTTTTGCACCATAACTATGATGACTAAATTAAAATATTCGAAGAACAACAACAATTTCAAATCACCATATATTTAATAACAATAATGTTTGGGCTTTCACTAGCCCTAAGATTTACAAAAAGAATGGTTACAAAATTACATGTCTTTTAACCAAAAGCATGTAAAAATGTAACTAAACCCATCCCAAAATATAAACCAAAAACTAAAAACAACCATGGTGTATCACCAACCCCGCAAATCTTGTCATCTAACCCTATACATAGGCCTTCTTCTCTGTTGCTTTAACTCTAAGCTCTGAACTTGCATATGAAAAAATATTCATATGCTAAGCAACTTAATACTTAGTGATATATAACAACATACAAAGTGTACAAGTATTTATAATATGCATTACCTACTTACCAATATACCATTTTGACTTACCACATATGCTCGCACAAATAATATCCATTTTAAATATGATGTCATACCCTAAAGTAATCATATAAGATACCACATGCTTAAAAATGACATAACATATCATCAACTATATAAAAAACAAGTGTACACCACATTTAAAACCATAAAATAATTAGTTCATCTTTCTCTTAACTGGACTAAATTGGATACGAGTAGTAAAATTCAAAGCTTTCACTCAAGCCTCTTAGGACACCTATATGAGTCCTTCAGAACACCTGTTTGAGTTAAGAGTAGCCTTCAGGTCACATGTCTAAGTTATAAAGCAGTATTCATATGGTTTTAATCTAAAGGAACTTGCTAGAGTTTTAAGCCCTTGCTATAAGAGATAATCCACATTGACCAACCTAGGTCATTGGGTAGCATTTTCTCTTCAATGGCATGTTATCGATCTTAACTCTAATCCTAGTTAGAGTATTGGGCACAATCATATTTATACCATTCATCATAGCATGCATTATCCATTTCCATACATTATGTTTATTTTCATATCATATTATAATAAGAAATTTAAAAGGTATGTCACCTTAATTTGAATCAACCATGATTCATGCATCAAAAATTCACAAAACTATATTTTATCTACTTCACACTCGTGAACTACCTTTTCACAGCCGTGAAGTAACTCTTAACGTGTAATTTACCTATAAACCATTATGGACTAAGAGTCATAAACAACTCTAGGTTTCACGAGAATGAACCTGGTCGTGAATCCAATGGAGAAACTACCTATGAACAAGTCTGTTTCTCCAACAATTTCATCGCCAAAAGATTCACGATCATAAACCACAGTGTCACGGCTATGAATCTGGAAAACTTAGTAGATTCAAAGCCAAAAACATAATATACTCATTTCTCATGCAATTGACCAATGTTAATCACACTTATCAGCATTCCAATAAACATTTTCATTAATTTATCATGCCATTAACTCATTTAACATCTTTAGAACTCAAATCATCACATTCATTACTCAAACCAACCATAAAATCTCATTTTAGCATTTATTATATCTAACAACCAAAAACATGTCATTAACCATACCATCAAACATTAAGAATGCATTTAAGGAATACCAAACACACAAATGGAGTAAAAGAACTTTTGAATCTTATTATGTATATACCTTAACCAAAATAGAGCCTTAACCCTTCAAGCTTCTACAAGCTTATCTATCCACTTCGTGTGTATTTCCAAGTTCTCTACTAGTTCCTAAACAAGTAAAAACACTTTTATTGGGTCATAAAACTAGAAATCTAACTCAAGAATCACTCTAAAATTGAGCACCATCTCAACCTCTCAAGAACACTCTTCTTACCCTTTTGATTTCAAGCTTGACAAGATTCAACAATGGTATTCATGTGTTAATGGAAGAAGAAATGAGGAAAAATATGAGAAAGATGAATGTAGTGTGTAAGGATGGGTTATAGGGTGTGGGAGTAGGTCTATGATAGACATGAGATATGAAAGAGAGAAAAACTTGTACTTGCCTCATCTACTCTTAACTGACCAACATTTACGGCTGTGACTTGAACATCACATGCATGAATCCTATATTCATGGCCTTGACAAACAAATTCACAGGAGCAAACACCATGTTATTCACGATCACAACAACCAGTCACAGGAGTGAACCTTAACCACGACATTCATGGTAGTAACTACCCTTTTATGGGCATGAATCCTGTGACATTCCCATATACACATGCCACTAACCTTAGTCACATGTTCATCTCTCTATTACCAATATATCTAATAGGTTCTAATTAATGAGTGTTATATGAAGTCTTATATGGCAGTTAAAGATTGCTTTCAAAATACCATTCTTATATAAGACATATAGACGAAATAGATAAAAATTGATATTTAAAAGGTGAATAAAAAACTTGACCAATTAGACAATAAAATCAAAAATTCAAACTTGGAGATCAAATGCAGAGATGATGAAATTCATAGTAAGATGGAGGCACAAGTTTATCATACTTTTATTTAGGTTATCAAGCTCTTAGGGAAATGTCATCATAATATTCTATTTGATTTCTTAGTTTGATCTTGAAAACGCTAATCTTAAAGGTGTTGATCCCTAAGCATGATCTTACAAGTTTAATAGCAATAGTAGTAACTTTTAATTTTTGTGTGATATCGTTCTTATTTTCGAAAGAATTTTGTAATCAAAATATTTTTGATGTGACTTATCTCTTTTATTGGAAGTGCTTTAGCTCTTTTATTCCAACATTTGAATGAGAATTTGTGTATTTTAAGTATATTGGAGATTTAGTGTATTAGCTTGCTTGTTTATTCCAACTTTTGAATAAGAATTTGAGTATTATCTCTTTTATTCCAAGACATGTTATAACAACCACCATTTTCTCAAATTCTAACTTTCCTTGCCTAATTTCTCCTTAAGGGTTTTTTTGGCTTATAGGTTGTTCAAGCATTCAATAACCAATTCCAATCCTACGCCATTTAACAAAAGCAAGTAAATGTTTATCTTAAGCTAAACTATCATCTCAATTAACCAAATTATTCCAAAACCATTCAAGATAAAGTCACTTAAAATGCCACAACCACTTATAGCAAGCCAACCATAACAAAATTTTCCTTTTTAGAGTTTTAGACAAGGCATGTTTTCAAGCAAACACTCACCAATTCCAATTCATAAATCAATTAACAATCTAAGTATATGTTTAACCTAAATTAAATCAACATTAGGCCAATGTAATATTATTAAGCATTCATCAAATTTTTACTATCGATTCAATTAACTAGTTTATTTTACATTCTAATTTCTCATCCTACTTAAGTAAACCAATTAAGAAATCTTCATTAGAATTTACATAAAATCAACAAGCCATTGCCTTAAAGTATGCTCTTACCTTAGCTATCCCCAAACTCTAGCTCTTTCTTCAACTCTCTCTAAACCTTCTCTTTTGCCTTGTTGCCTTTTTCTCCTCTTCATTTTTGTTAGGTAACTACCTCCTCTTCAAAAATACATACATTTATTCATTAATATTTTACACAATTACATTATCCTATACTACGCAAACTACTTGTTCCATTTTGCATCTAAATTTCAATCGAGCAAATGACCTAATTTGAGGTTAAGTTCTATATGAAAGTTACAATCTTATGTTTAAGATTTTTATAGCATTTTAAATCTACTTTGTTCACCAAACTACCAGTTTAACAACAACCTTATCCTGACTTACATCTCATTTTCACCTAATTATCATAACATCTAGACTATTAGTCAACATAAAAATTATAGGATTACATCGAAGATTTATGCAGGTTTTGGAATCATCTTAATTGAAGTTCTTATCAAAGACTTATGGTGAAAATACTCACGAATGTGTAGTCCACATAACAGGGTTCCATGGACAACATGTATGTCCTATCTTGTAATTCATATTTCACCTATCATTTGATATAATTAGGTTTTCTAGTCTCATGAAAGGTGTATGTATATCTCTCTAGTTTACGCAGAAAATAAAATTACTCAGAAATTAAAATTATCCAGATCCAAGGTCTACAACTCATGTTACGATGCTAGTTTTTACTACTATCTCGAGGGTAATATATCAAGCAAATAACACATGTACTCAGTATGACTACTTCCATGAGGGCAATATATTTAGAAAATGTAGTTACAACCTCAAGGGCAATCATAACCTCAATATCTTACCATTTGGTTTTGGAACAGATGTGTTTTGGGCAATTTAAGAAATAAAGATTAACTAATTAATGCTAAATGTTGTTTTAATTAGTACTCAAGTGAATTAACTTAACCAATCTAATTGTTTGATGGTTTGGCATATCATATGTGTGCTAAAAATTGAAATGGATGTGACATTTGATTTAAATTTTATGTCTTTGTGTTGGTTGATATGGCTAGAGGAAATAATGATATTGATGTTTTGTAAATAATTGGTGTATGTAACTCCTTGATTGTCAAAAATAATATGAATGGGATTTGTATGTACTATATTGACTTTATTACTTATAATGCATGGAAATAATTTTGAAAATAACATGTTATTACCATAAAACGTACACCACTACGCATTATCACTTAGCGTGTTTGATTTCCACATGCACAAGTTTAGGAAAGCTGGAAGATAAAAGTTAGTAGTTGACAGAAGGAAGGATCGGCCAAGAATCAAAAGACATAATTGTTATTTGGGTTGTTTTTTTTTCTTTTTTTTTTAAAAAATTTGGTTGTATTGGTATAAAAATTTGGCATTTGAGATGTCCATTTTAAATTTTCTTGTGTATTAGATCTATAAAGTCCAACTTGTACTTATGCGCATATGCAACATTAATTGTAATGATGTTAGGTCTATTTGAGATTCAACTCGTTAAGGATGTTAGATCTTTTAGATATCCAACTTATTTTATTTACTGAGTCTATATGTTATCCAACTTAATTTGTGTAATGGTCTAAATACCGGATTAGTCGTAAACTGTAGTTTCCGAAATTGATCAGTATACCTGAGGTCAAAAATATACCCATGGATAAAAAATATTTTATTTGATCATCGAAAAATATAGGTTATGAATCGTTCGTGGGTAAAATTTGGAGTGAAAATGAAGTCAAATAAGTCATCAAAAGTCAAAACTAAGAAAAACGAGACCCGATTTAATTAATAAATTGGTTGACCGTACTTTGATAGGGCTATAAAAAATAGCAAACGACATCTAAAAATTTATTTTAAGACATCGATAGATTTTAAATAATATTAAGGACTATTTGATAGTGAAAATTTTTTTTGTGGTAACACCGAAAATTAATTAATTAGTGTAGTTGAGATGAACCAGATAGAAAACAGACTCCGATTTAGTTGAAATTTTTTATGTCTTCCAGATTTCTTCCATTTTCTTTAATTTTTATACCAAAATCAAGCACCCTAATATTATTTCAGCCTCTCTATAGTTAGTGGAAGTCTCTAATCTTCATTTGAAGGGCTAGAGTGGAAGGAAATCAAAGGAGACAAGTTAAGATATAAAATTGAGGTAAGAGAAATTAAGAGTTTTAAATTTATTTAATGGTTCAAATAGATAGTTTAAGGTATGTAGATGATAGTTATGAAGTTAGATTGAGTTAAGGAAGCAAAATAATGGTGGATTAATGATGTATATATTTTAGCCATGGTAGGTTATTAAGGAGGTGAAGATGTTTCAAAGGAAAAAGCCAAGGAAAAGGAAGCTTAGGAAGGCTAAATAGGAAGGCTAAAGGAAGGAAATAAGGTTAGTGATTTCAAAATCTACCTATTTCCATTGTTTAAGCTTGAATTAGGCTTATGGAAATTAGGGGATTTGTGTGATTTGCATGTAAATGATAATAGAAATTTAAAATATAATTAAAAAATATAAAAAGTGGATTAGAAAGGTTAAATTCAATTAAAAAAAATTAATCAGTGGAACTTTGAAACAATGACCATATTATGTGTAAAAATGCATACTAAGGCATAATTATATTTTAGTGTAATATTATGGTACATATGTTGCAATAGATGTATAAATTAGTGAAATGAATTATTAGAAAGTGAAAGAAAAATTTTAATGATGAAAAAGAGTAGTAGGCCTAAATATGGAGATGAGGAAATTAATGTTTTTCTTGCTAATTATATGAAAACTAAACTATAAATTGTAAAAAGATATGATATTTAGTGTGTAACATCCAGTGATTTAGGCTCCGATTGCGCATAACCGTAGTGGAATGCACTGGTTCAATCGAAGTATAAATTTGAATCCATAAAAATAAGGACTAATAATAAGAGAAAATAATTAAGGGTATTATTATTTGGAAATTAAAAAATTAGTGATAGAATTGGAAAAAAAATAAAATTTTCTATGGATAAAATTGGTATTATGGCAATTGTTGGGAAAAAAAGTGTGAAGATGGGGAAAGATGTGGCAAATAATGAATTTCTCAAAGTTTAAATATTAATCAAGATTAATTAAGTTAATGAACCAATGAAGATTAGATTTAATTTTAATTAGTGGGACTCACTCCTTAATTTGGGTATAAAAGTCAAAAAATGATAAATTCTCCATTCTTCCATAAAAACAATCTAACTCATCTTCTTCCTCTCTTTCACCCTTTGTGCTGTCCACTTTAGCCTTCCATAAGCCACCATTTTTTTTCAATCCAAGCTTGAAAAAGAGAGGAAAAAAATTAGTTTTGAGAGAAAAAAATTCGGAATTAAGGAGTTCTTGTCATAAAGGGAGCAAAAGAGCAAGAAGGAAGGAAGAAGGAAGACAAGAAAAGGGAGAAATTTTAGGGGGAATTTCAGCCCTCATTGGAGAACCATTAAAGTGAGTTTATTCTTCTTAAATTCAACATTTTTCCTTCCATTTGAGACCCATAAGGATGATAGATATGATTAGCATTGGTAGATTTAGGTTATATTGCAAGATTGGAACTATAAAATTACAGTTGCAACTAGTTAAAGAAAAGTGTAGTTAAACTTTTAATTTATAGTAATTGATGTTAATTAATTGTTTTATGACTTAAAAACTAGAGAAAGGTAACTCTAATGGAGGAATGAGGGGCTGCCTTGGTTAAGTTAATTTGGGGAAAATTAAAATTAACCTAGAAGCAACACAATTGATGATAGATAAAGTGTGATTTGAGTGTTGATTTGAAGAAAATAAATTGAGACCTACGATAAGGTTTTTGGGCAGCCATGACATATGAAGAAGAAAATTTAACTTGGGTACATTTTGGCTAAATTAAAATATAAAACATATTAGGAGAATTAGAATGTTATGTAGACATTAAAAGCTTTGAAAATGAGTATTAGGATTGAGATATGATATTGGTTATGTAGGAAAATCAAATGAACAAATGAGAGGCCCTCAACAGGGTGACAAAGGCAATGAGAAAGAAAATTAGTAAAGGGAGGAAAAGAAGGAAAAAGAGAAGATCTAAGGCTGATTAGGTATGTGCTTTAGTGATAAAAAATTTTACATGTTGATCAAATGTGTGTAATTGTGTATTAAGGTTTGATATGAATGTGGTTTGGATATGGAATGTAATTAATTGTTGCTTCTAATATTTTATATGGTAATGAGACCAAATGGTGTGAAATCATTAAGACATGTGAATTTAATTGTGATCTAGAAACTTTGGCGTAAAAATGAATGCATATCATAAAGGTAAGTAGTATATAGATTGATGTCAATTGATGACTTTGTTACAGAAATATAGGAGCAGCCTTGACATTTTTTATCATAACTTAAGTTCTGGAATTCCAATTTATGTGTTCTTTATTGGAACTGAAAGCTAAAAAATAGAGCTTTAACTTTTATTCAGACCATAAACTCTAAATATATCTGAATTAGCCCAGAAAAATATATAAAATTCAGATATAAAATTTGTCCAGAAAATTCTGGGCAAAACTTTTAGTGATAATTCAGTGTTCGTTTGACCATAACTTTTGATAGAAAATTGAGATTTGAGTGATTTTTTATGCATATGAAAGCTGAGACAATAAGCTTAAAATTGTTATAAGACCATAACTTCAAATTCGAATTATAAATGGGCTAAAAAAAAGCCCAAAATCAGGGTCGAAATCTGCCATAGATAAAAATTTAAAATATTGGGTTTTTGCATATGGTGTGATAAGTTTATGTAGTAATTAATGTAAATTTTGATTTTAATAGTAATTATAAATGTTTAATAAATTATTTATTTGTGAGATTTTAATGCAATAACAATGGAAACAAAGAACAAAAATAAATATACATATATGTTAAAATGTAATACAATTATCATTTTTGAAAATATTGTGAATAAATATAACAATGGTTAAGCCCTAAGAAATCTAATCTAGAACTAGAATAAAAAATAGTTTGGCATGCCAATCAGGGGATTTAAGGCACTCAGTGCCAAATATGAAAGCCAGTAATATAAATTTATAAATGCACTTGGCGCAAAATTATTAAGCCAATAATGACAATATTACAAAAGTCGGTAATGATATCATTATAAAAGTGCTCAGCACAATATTATGAAAGTTGAAAATAACAACCTCATTATTCATATTAGTTAGTTCGGTTATAAGTGTTATGGGCACAAGAAAAATGAAAAATAATAATAAAATCAAAGTATGTCATTGTGATAAGTTATATTAATTAAAATTGTTAAATATGAAATGTTTGCTGAAATTTTTTTGTTTTTATATAATTTTCTTATTTTATGTCTTATTTATGAAATGATTAATTAATATGTAAGAAAATGTATGTATATAAAATTTTTATCCTTGAAGCACCACTAAGCTAATAGTTTAGCATGGGTGGTTTCCTTTCGTGCAGGTTTAAAGGGTAGTTGTAGATAGTATAGTTGTTAGAAGAAGAAGGGTATCAGGACAAAAGCAACTAAAAGCTTTGGATTTGTTTTTGGTATATTTTGTTACAAACTTTGTAAATTAAATTATAGTTATTATTTCATCGAGTGTGTAATATAGATGTAAATTATAATGCAAGGGACACAATTTGAATGTAAATTAATGTATTTTATAAATAAATAAAATTTTGAACATTTATGTTTGAAATCATTTTATTTTGGGTATTTGCAATATTTTTGCAAAAGAAAAAAAAATTATACTTCATTTCATTAAGTTTATATGACAATTAGACGAATAATGCTCACTTACCTTGTTGAACTAAAGTGTGGTAAGGGGGTGTTACATAGTATATATGAATATATTGAAAAAATTTAGAATATATTGAGTATTTTTCTAGTTAATAATTTCCTTATGTATGACATTGAATATAATGAATAAAATGTGTTTAGCGAGTTTAATGGCTCAATTGGGTATTAATGGTGAATAATTGTTACATTGGAATGAAACTATGAAAAATAAAAAAAATATGGTAAAGGTAATTGGTAATTAATAATGGAGTATATAAGGAATTTATAAATTTAATGGAAATTGAATTAAAATAATAAGTTTATTGCCCTTAGTTATGTTCTAGTGGTTAAATCTAGTTCAGGATATAATTGGCTAGCCATAAGGACACTATTACTGCGGTGCGGGTCAGATGACTCGGTTATGTAGGCCAATGATGGTCTACTTCAGTGATAGTGATTCAGTGGCATAATTGTAAATAAAAGGAAATTTAGGAACCAAAATGAAACTTGTAGCTAAAGAAATATTAAATAGAGGATTGAAATGAAAAAAAAAAGCTATAAAATTAATTAAGTAAATTGTTAATTTAATAAAAATATTAAATAGTGAATGAATTGTAAATAATAATAAAATATTGAGAAAAAACATAATTAATATATTAAAGAGAAAATTTTAAATAGTGTAGTGAATATGATATTGCATGATGTGTGTAATTTGGTAATAATAGAAATCTTTAGATTTGTAATCACCACTGAGCATTTTTAATACTCAGCACGCTATTATTTAACTGCGTATAAGTAATAGCCAGAAAGGTATCGGAGCAAAGCATACTACCTTCGGGGAGCACATGGAAGGAAAAAATAATAGTAGGATATTACTAAGAATGACATGTATATGTGAATATATGTATGGATATGTGTATAAGAAGGAAATGTTGACTTGTGGTTGAATGAATAATATTTTATATTATATTTGTACTGTTGTGCCCAAAATGAGTTGTGGATTGTTTACAGTGCAGATGGGATAGTTAGATTTATAGCTATTATACTACTGAAATTTTAGGAAAATAAAAAGAATTAATAAAGTGCTAATAATATTATGGTCATTAAGTTAAGAAAAAAATACACACATCAGTTATAATCAAATTTAGAGGATATCAACAGTCTTGATAATCGTATCAGACTACGTAACGTACGTATATAAGAATTGTTATAAGGGTGTTACAATTTGTTTTTGGTATATTTTGTTACAAACTTTGTAAATTAAATTATAGTTATTATTTCATCGAGTGTGTAATATAGATGTAAATTATAATGCAAGGGACACAGTTTGAATGTAAATTAATGTATTTTATAAATAAATAAAATTTTGAACATTTATGTTTGAAATCATTTTATTTTGGGTATTTGCAATATTTTTGCAAAAGAAAAAAAAATTATACTTCATTTCATTAAGTTTATATGACAATTAGATGGATAATGCTCACTTACCTTATTGAACTAAAGTGGGGTAAGGGGGTATTACATAGTATATATGAATATATTGAAAAAATTTAGAATATATTGAGTATTTTTCTAGTTAATAATTTCCTTATGTATGACATTGAATATAATGAATAAAATGTGTTTAGCGAGTTTAATGGCTCAATTGGGTATTAATGGTGAATAATTGTTACATTGGAATGAAACTACGAAAAATAAAAAAAAAATGGTAAAGGTAATTGGTAATTAATAATGGAGTATATAAGGAATTTATAAATTTAATGGAAATTGAATTAAAATAATAAGTTTATTGCCCTTAGTTATGTTCTAGTGGTTAAATCTAGTTCAGGATATAATTGGCTAGCCATAAGGACACTATTACTGCGGTGCGGGTCAGATGACTCGGTTATGTAGGCCAATGATGGTCTACTTCAGTGATAGTGATTCAGTGGCATAATTGTAAATAAAAGGAAATTTAGGAACCAAAACGAAACTTGTAGCTAAAGAAATATTAAATAGAGGATTGAAATGAAAAAAAAAAAGCTATAAAATTAATTAAGTAAATTGTTAATTTAATAAAAATATTAAATAGTGAATGAATTGTAAATAATAATAAAATATTGAGAAAAAACATAATTAATATATTAAAGAGAAAATTTTAAATAGTGTAGTGAATATGATATTGCATGATGTGTGTAATTTGGTAATAATAGAAATCTTTAGATTTGTAATCACCACTGTTTCCTTTCGTGCAGGTTTAAAGGGTAGCTGTAGATAGTATAGTTGTTAGAAGAAGAAGGGTACCAGAACGAAAGCAGCTAAAAGTTTTGGATTTGTTTTTAGTATATTTTGTTACAAAATTTGTAAATTAAATTATAGTTATTATTTCATCGAGTGTGTAATATAGATGTGAATTATAATGCAAGGGACACAGTTTGAATGTAAATTAATGTATTTTATAAATAAATAAAATTTTGAACATTTATGTTTGAAATCATTTTATTTTGGGTATTTGCAATATTTTTGCAAAAGAAAAAAAATTATACTTCATTTCATTAAGTTTATATGACAATTAGATGGATAATGTTCACTTACCTTATTGAACTAAAGTGGGGTAAGGGGGTATTACATAGTATATATGAATATATTGAAAAAATTTAGAATATATTGAGTATTTTTCTAGTTAATAATTTCCTTATGTATGACTTTGAATATAATGAATAAAATGTGTTTAGCGAGTTTAATGGCTCAATTGGGTATTAATGGTGAATAATTGTTACATTGGAATGAAACTATGAAAAATAAAAAAAATGGTAAAGGTAATTGGTAATTAATAATGGAGTATATAAGGAATTTATAAATTTAATGGAAATTGAATTAAAATAATAAGTTTATTGCCCTTAGTTATGTTCTAATGGTTAAATCTAGTTCAGGATATAATTGGCTAGCCATAAGGACACTATTACTGTGGTGCGGGTCAGACAACTCGGTTATGTAGGCCAATGATGGTCTACTTCAGTGATAGTGATTCAGTGGCATAATTGTAAATAAAAGGAAATTTAGGAACCAAAATGAAACTTGTAGCTAAAGAAATATTAAATAGAGGATTGAAATGAAAAAAAAAAGCTATAAAATTAATTAAGTAAATTGTTAATTTAATAAAAATATAAAATAGTGAATGAATTGTAAATAATAATAAAATATTGAGAAAAAACATAATTAATATATTAAAGAGAAAATTTTAAATAGTGTAGTGAATATGATATTGCATGATGTGTGTAATTTGGTAATAATAGAAATTTTTAGATTTGTAATCACCACTGAGCATTTTTAATACTCAGCACGCTATTATTTAACTGCGTATAAGTAATAGCCAGAAAGGTATCGGAGCAAAGCATACTACCTTCGGGGAGCACATGGAAGGAAAAAATAATAGTAGGATATTACTAAGAATGACATGTATATGTGAATATATGTATGGATATGTGTATAAGAAGGAAATGTTGACTTGTGGTTGAATGAATAATATTTTATATTATATTTGTACTGTTGTGCCCAAAATGAGTTGTGGATTGTTTACAGTGCAGATGGGATAGTTAGATTTATAGCTATTATACTACTGAAATTTTAGGAAAATAAAAAGAATTAATAAAGTGCTAATAATATTATGGTCATTAAGTTAAGAAAAAAATACACACATCAGCTATAATCAAATTTAGAGGATATCAACAGTCTTGATAATCGTATCAGACTACGTAACGTACGTATATAAAAATTGTTATAAGGGTGTTACAATTTGTGTTGAATATGTTTGATATTCAATTTGTTTTATAATGACATTACATATGCTAAGATCCAATTTAGTTTATGTATTGGATTTACATTAGATTCAACTTATTTGCGTATTGGATATGTTAAAGATTCTTATTCGATCCCATTCAAAGAAATATCTATCAAACTTTCTCCATTGCTCTCTTTATCGTCCTAAAAAGGCACTATCAGGCCTTCTATCGATAGATAGTTTTCACATCTAACTTAATTTTTACCAAATCTATTTAAGAATCAATTTGTTTTATAAAGATATTGGATCCATTGAGATCAAACTTTATTTGCATATTAGACATATTTGAGATCCAACTTATTTTTCACATTAGATCTATTGAAGATCTAACTTATTTTATGTATTGGATATATTAGATATCCAACTTAATTTTTGTTGAATATGTTTTAGACTCATTTAGTAGTAGGTCTTATGGCCAAATATTTACAAATAGTTTGTTCAAAATTGGCAATAATTGTTGAGTAAATAAGCAAATTTTAAAGGAAAGAACTAAGAAAACATGGAAAAACAATCACTTAAAGATTGGTCAACTTTGTCTTGTTGCTCCACTACTGCATTGATAGTGGGTTGTTTTTTCTTCGAGCTCTTTTTTATTTGTTTTCTTTTCAACCACCATTTTTACCATTCCTTAGACTAGTTTGCATGCTTCAATAACCTTTTTGTCCTAGTTTATCATATCTCTTACAATTTGAACATCATTTCGACATTCTCTTTAATGAAGGCAACAATTGAGGATTTGACCTAACTTGCTAGCAGATTAGGGTAGTTAAGATTGACATCAATGTCCCTCAAAAACTTTTCATCTTTAGTAGTGACAATGATAACAGAGTTAGAAGATTTAACATCAACATGTAAGCATCCAAAAGAGGACTTTGGTGTGATGAAAATGATTGGCTTTGGATGAAAGGATAAACTTGTAAAGAGCTTTATAAATATGGGTAACCCAATAAGGGCTAATGGCCATATTTTTCCCCTCTGCTAAGGCTTTAGCCAAATTATAGTGTTCCGTAACAATCTTTACATAGACTAAGCAAAGTATGAATTTGCATAGCCAAAATAAGAGAAAAGTAATATTCCCTGCCAATCAAGTTCATTTCTAACAACAAAATGGATGTTAAGAAATTTGTTGAATGAAATGTCTGTTTTCTTAAAGCTGAATGAAAGACCAACACTGTTTTTGCAATGCTCGATATTAGGGCCTATAAGTTATATTATTGGATAGTGAGAGTTGGGGATTAAGTGAAGTTTTGAAAGTTGAGTGTTGCTGAAATAAGATGTTTCATGCTCGTGTAATGCCTATAATTAAGGCCTATAAGTTATGTTATTAGTTAGTGGAAAATGGGAGATTAAGTGGAGTTTTGAGATGCTTAGAGTGACTGAAATATGATATTTCATGCCCGTGACAATGGGTGTTATGGCCGTGAATATCGGGTTTAGTGCACAGCTATTATGAGGTTCTTCATGACCATGAAGGAGAGACTCACGCTCGTGAAAGAGGAGTCACAGCCGTGAAGCCTAGGCAGACAAAGATGGTGAGACAGTCACTTTTTTTCTTTCTGTCATCCACCTTAAATCCGTTTTCCACTCCCTGTTAACCAACCTAACACACCATATGCATCTTCTCCTTACTTCAGAGCTCTTCTTCTTCCATTGTTGAAGCTTGGAGATAACATGTTTCTTTAAGTAAAGTGAGGGAAAAGTGAGTAGGAGAGAGTTATGGGTTACAAAGGGGAAAGCTTAGTTTTCTTTTGGATCTTGGTTCATTTCTAGAGGCTAAGAGGATGTTTCTTTATCTTGCTAGGACCTAGAGGGAGTGCTGGAAGTCAATCTCAAGGGAGAGGAAAAACTTGAAGAGATCAAGCTTTAGCCAATCTCCATCCTAGGTGTAAGGTTTGTACATAATAATACTTAAGGCCACTACATTGTGTTTTTCTGTGTTCTTTGCTTTAAATGCATGTTTTAGATGATAAATGAGTAGATAAATGACAAAATATGAGGTTGATATGCATGATGGGAATTGGTATGAACATGGTTAAATTGACATGTTTGAGGAACAATTCTGATTATTATTGATGATTAGAGATAATATAGTGGTGATAGTTAGCTTGAATGCATGCTGGAATATTGATAGGGTGGTTGACATTGGTCAACTATGATGAGTATTGCATGTGGTATTGACATGATTTGTGAAGTTGTTTATGATGAAAAATTTATATGTTCGATTTTGAATCAAATTTGATTCATTGGGAGGCAGTAGGTCTCGGATGCATGCTATAACATGGTACAAAAATATATGATTGTAGAAATCATGATATTTATATAAAATATGGTAGTGAATAATATGAATGTATGTATGATGATATTGTAAGCCCAATACTCTAACTAAGACTAGAGCTAGTATAGATGGCATGTCATTGAGAGGACAGTTCGGTATTGAATGACTTATGTTGGTTATATATATTTGAAGGCCCAGAGGTTGCCAAACCATAGCACTTTGGTGGGTTATATATTTGAAGGCCCAGAGGTTAGTGAACCAAAGCACCTCGATGGGTTATACATTTAAAGACCCAGAGGTTAATGGACCAGAGCGCATTGGTGGGTTATAAAATTTTATAGTCTAGAGGTTAGCAGACTACAACGCCTCGGGGGGGCTGAGTTACCCATATCTATTTTAGTCTAATTATGAGTAGATGGGCAAAGGTAAGATAATTAATAAATAATTATATGTGATAAACATGTATATAACACTAAGAGATTGCTTGATATGCCATGTAGTGATGTGCATTATATATATATATATATAGGATGGCATGTCATGTAATGTGCGAGCTAGTGCATGTGCGGCTTCGAGGTAAGTCGTTATAGTAGTTCGGTGAGTATATTATGCATATTATGTATATGTTGTTGTATGCCTTGCACATTGTTATGTACCACTAGGCATGAGTTGCTTAGCGTATGGACTTTCCATGCGTAGGTTTGGAGTGTAGGGGAGGACCGATAGAGGAGGACGCTCAATGATCAGAGTTAATGATATACCGTTGGGATGGGTGATACACTGTTGTATCTTATTTTTGGTTATTTTGCTATGGGTTGGGAGTTATAGCTTTACATGTTTTATTTTCAGAGACATGTAGTTTTATAACTACTCATTTTGTAAAACTTTGAACTTGTGCATGCCCTTATGATTTGTATTAAACTTTTATTTTATTAAGCTCGATTTCATGATTTAAAAATACTTTTATTTTATTAAGTCATCATGGCCATAGTGTATGAAAGTTTTTAAAATATTTGACATTTTAACTCAAGTGAATTGTAGCATCTTTTGGTATAATTGGTTTAGTCTTAATATATCAAATGGTGTTACATTTAGTGGTATTAGAGCCTAAGTTTAGGTGGTTCTGAACCTAGTGGGATGGGTGTATCAAGTGTGCCTGTGTTATCCTGTATGACTCTGATGTGGGCTATCCTCTATCAATGTGTAGGCTAAAAAGCAAATATAGAGATTGAACCATATGAAGTGACCGAGAGTAATAGTCCTCCGAATGTTGAGGCTCAGAATCAACCGAGCTAGACTAATGTGTAAGGATCGGCTAGCACACCTCCTTACAGCAGTCGATGGCTGGTCAGCCGGATTAGACACAAGATCTGTTGATGCAAAATCTAACTACATTGCTACAGCGGTTAGTACAAGCTATGCCACATCCACAACCTCCTCAGTTACCGCTAAGACGTAGAGTTTAGATAAATAGGCTAAAAAATTATGAGGCTACAGACTTCACAGGTGGTATTGAGGACGATCCGACAGCTGCTGAGTTTTGGTTAGAGAGGACCAACAGGGTCTTCGAGGAGGTAGATTGTGCCGAGGAGCACAAGGCTAGGTATGTTGTTTCCCTTCTCTAGGAGCATACATATGACTGGTGGAAGTCGGTTTTGCAGAAACTGTAGATTCTAGAGCCGATTACTTGGGAGTTCTTCATAGTAGAGTTTAAGAAACAGTATATGCCGATGGCATATACAAATGAGAAGAAATGAGAGTTTTTGAACTTACGACAGGGAAACATGGTTGGGATAGTATATGAGAGAGAGTTTACCTGAACAAGTATGCAACCGGTATCATTAGGGATGAGGTGGATAAGTGTTGCCGATTTAAGGATGGTCTGAGAAATGAAATCGTGTTTCATGTGATCTCACAATAGTATGAGGACTTCACGAGGTTGGTATCTTCTTCTATTTTTATAGAGAAGAGGATAAAGTTGAAGATAGCAGAGGAATCTTCTAGAAGAGGCTTTAGAGGGTCAATGTACAGTGTTGTACAATCATCAAGCAAGAAGGCTCACACCAGTTCTAGATCCTTCCAATCTAGGGGATATAGACAGGATCAAGGTCAGATGGGGTACATAGGCAGCTGTCATCTACAGTGACAGTTTCCACTGCTATTAATAGTAAGCCCCAGATAGAAAGAGAGATAGTACCACAGTGTATAATGTGTGAAATGATGCATGGAGGAGAGTGTTGGGGATGCACCAGGTCTTGGTTCAGGTGCGGGTCCCGAAATCATTTTAAGAAAGACTGCCCGTTATAAATGGTGGAGGCTCTCACTCAGACTCAGAGTTCAACGCCTACACAAGCCAGGGGTTAGGGATAGGTCCGTTCAGGCAGAGGTGGATTTAGACCGGCCATATCAGGGATAGTGAACAGGCCATGACCTAGTAGAGCACCAGCGAAGGCTTATGCTATGAGGGCCATAAAGGACCTGAGTTCATTAGACATGGTTGTTGGTACAATTTTTCTCTTTGACTCAGTTTTAATTTTTTTATAGATTCAAGTTCTAGACATTCTTATATATGTACCAACATAGCTGAGTGGTATAACATGTTAGCAGATAGCTTAGATTATGAGATTGAAGTAACTAGCTCTTTGGGGCATAGCACAATGGCAAATCGGGTGTATAAGAATTGTCCGATTATGGTTTGAGTTGCCCTTTCATGAGTATGACGTTATCTTAGGTATAGATTGGCTATATTGGCATGTTGCAGTAGTGGACTGTAGGATGAAGACGGTATAGTTGCGAACGTCGAAAGATGAGATAGTTGTTATTCAAGGAAAGAGATCCTCTAACAACTAACACCTTATACTTCTATACACCATGTTTATATTTATATATTAAGTTATCACGTATGGAACAAGAATAAAATAAAATTCATGTTTATAGCGAGATTAAATTTTTTTTAACTCATCTCATATTATCATGAACAATTCCACAATTAATACGAATGTTTTAATCATAGCCTATGACATCACATATATTAATAACTTAAACATTAGGTTTAAAAGTAGGTAAATTTATAAGTTGAATCCATTTATATATCCTAGTACATATTCATTGTAATTATACATATGCAAGTATTCAACCCCCAAATATAAATGATATGCTCTTATGCTTGTGTGGAATGCAAGGAGAGATAGTGAGGAGGCTCGACTGGTGACCTTTGATCTATGACTTTTATATGCACCTCAATATGAACTACTACTCTTATTTACCTGAAAAATGATGCAATTTGATGAGTTGTGACTCAATGAGAATAACCATCAAATGAGCTCTAAAGTACTAATCATTTCATAATAGCAAATAACAAGTATACTTAATACACGTTTTATATTCCATTTCATCCATCAATAACATATAAATATAAATAAAATCAAGTATTCAATAATTGTTCTTTACTTATGCTTATGTTTATTCATTTTATTTTGTTGTGACCAGGTTAAACATACACTGTCTTGGGTTTCCATGTGAACATAAGTAGCTTGATCATTTGTTTCATTTGCTCATTTGTCGGGTCATAGATCTTTTCTTTTGCCTTGCAATGTCGATTAACTAGTCATAATGCCTTTTAAGTCATTATGCATATGGATTTGTAACTAAGCATTCATCATCCATTATGTCCTTATTACATATACCTCATATATACCACATATGCTATGCATATATATCATATATACTATACATATACCATGTATATATTGTATATGCCAAACATATACCTCAAATATACCATACATATACCACTTATATATACTATATATATCACAAATATCCATAATCTCATCATCAAGATCAAATCAAGGCAATCATATAAATCACATAATCATAAATCACTTCACATATCACATAGCAAGCAATGTTTATGTGTACTAAAAAAATCACTTGATAATTAAACTCACTTTTTTCTTTTGATTCCAACCCTTAACTTATTGTCTAACCCCTCCTTGTGGGTCTCCAATTTGTTGCGAGCCTAATATGAAAATATAATTAATTAACTCATGACTAGAGAAACTTAATGTGCCTTAAATAAATTAATATGTCTAGTTCATATCATTAGTTAGTATTTTTCTTATGAGACAGTGTGATTTTATGAGAATGATTAGCCCATAACTTTTTATATAATTGACCAATTAATATTATTTTTTATTATAATTAAATTTAACATATAATTACATAATATATTAAAATTTCAGACAATTGGAGCATTGTACAATTTATGGTGGAATTTCTAATTGTGTTATATTTTCTGACATATTTTTTCCTTATGCAGTTTTAGGGTACTAATTTTGATAATTCATATCTTACAATATGTAAATCATATTATAGTGAAAAGTTATAGAATATTAGATAGGTAAATATGGAACATTTTTTATATTTACAACTTTTGTTAATTCTATCTCTAAGGTCCTCAAATTATAAGAAATATTTTACTGGTATAGAACATTGTTGGCTTCTGGACCAGTATGACTCGTGAAGACTATATATCACTCTATACATGACATATTAAGTTGAAATTCTTACCAAACTTTATCTAAGACATAAATTATAACTTGTATGTTTTGAAAAATTGCATATTCTATCTATAAAGAGCTCAAAATAATTAAACACTTTTATGGACCTATATAGGGCACCAAGCAACTATGGAACAGTCATGGTTCTCTTCATTATAACTCACAATACACACAATATATGAACCTAAACTTTTTTATATAGATATATAACACATGTATCTAAAAATTTCATGTTTTATATTTCATCAACGTATATCTCTAAGATGGTCAAAATAGATAAAAATCGTAGGATAGTCTACTGAAAATCGAACTAAAACCAGTTTTACTCCAAGAATGTTTTCTCTTAAAATACATCAGATCTTAAAAAACTATTTTAGATACATATATATGAGACATAGATCTAAAAGTTTCATGTTTTTAATGTTTTCAAATTCCTTCTCTAAGACCACGAAATTTAATTCTTAATATTCTTTTATAAAAACATAATTCAGAGCTTCAATTTAGTAGTTTACACCCTATAAACCATAATTTTTCTAATCTTTAATTTAAGATTAGTAACATATGGAGGTATAATTAACTTACCAAAGATTTTCTTACTTGATTTGGACTTTGACTAAGCCAACCTTATCTCTTTTTTTGCTGTCCTTTTCCCTTTTTTTCTTTATTATTATTATTATTATTATTATTATTATTATTATTATTATTATTATTATTATTATTATTATTATTATTATTATTATTATTATTATTATTATTATTATCATCATCATCATCATCATCGTCATCGTCATCATCATACATATACATACATATATACATTTATCCCATTTTACTAACCAATGCAAAAATATAATTTAATCACTTATTTTAATTTAATTAAATTAATCATATCAAATTTTTATTAATACAATCTAGTCTCTTTATTCATTTAAATATTAATTTCATATCATTTTCATCTAAATTATAAAATAGACATGTGCACCTCTATATAATTGTAAAATACTTGAAAATAAACTAAGTGTATATCATGAATTTATTTAAATAAAAATTCATATTATGCATGTGTTCAAGTGATGTATATGCAAAATGCATATGCCCAAATGAGATGCTGTAAAAATGCATATGGGGAAGAAAGGGATTCGTCCATACCATCGGTATAGTTTGTAAGATCACGATTGATCCTGAAAGGAATGAATGGAAAAAACAGCATGTCGTAGCAATGGAGAATTCAAAAATATTTCATTTTTGCCGGATCGGTCCAAATATTTGACTCACGTGATTGACAACAAGAGGCAGAGCCAAGATCTTAAGGATATTTCGATAGTGGAGAAATTCCCATATGTGTTCCCAGATGAGCTACTAGGGTTACCTCTGGAAAGAGAGATAAAGCTCTCAATTGAGCTTACTCTGAGTACAACTCCTATATCAGCAGTACCATATCGGATGGCTCCATCAGAGATGAAGGAGTTAAAGGCACAGTTATAGGAATTACTAGATAAGGGCTTTTATCAGACGAAATGTATCTCTATGAGATGCACTAGTGTTGTTTGTCAAGAAGAAAGATGGGTTTATGAGGTTGTGCATAGACTACAAACAATTAAACAGGGTGACCGTTAAAAACAAGTATCCGTTACCATAGATTGATGATCTCTTCGATCAGTTGAGAGATGCAGGGATATTCTCTAAGATTGACTTGGGATCGGGGCACCATCAGTTCAGAATCAAGGTGGGCGATGTAGTGAAAGCAACCTCCAGAACCAGGTATGGTCATTACGAGTTTTTGGTTATGGCTTTTGGGTTGACTAGTGCTCCTACAGTTTTTATAGATTTGATGAACCAAATCTTCAGATCATTTCTAGAATAGTTTATCGTGGTGTTCATAGATGACATCTTGGTGTATTCGAGAAACAATAATAAGTATGATCAACATTTGAGAACAGTTTTGCAGACTCTTAGGGAGCAAAGGCTATATGCTAAGCTCTTTAAGTATGAGTTTTGGTTAGATGAGGTTGCCTTTCTCAGGCATGTGATATCTACCGATGGGATTAGAGGGGAACAGGGAAAGGTCAAGGTAATCTTGGATTGGAAACCCTCGCGGAATGTTATCGAGATCAGGAGTTTTCTCAGCTTATCAAGGTACTAAAGAAGGTTCATCAAGGGGTTTTCCATGATTGCTTCTTTGTTGAATAGGTTGTTGAGAAAGGATATCAAGCTTGACTGGATAGACAAGTGCCAAAACAATTTTGATCACCTTCAGAGTCTTTTGACAGAAGCTCTAGTGTTGACACAGCCGATTATGAACAAGGAATAAGTGGTTTATAATGACACATCACATAACGGATTAGATTGCATGTTAATGCAAGAAGGGAAAGTTGTCACCTATGCCTCCAAACAGTTAAAGCCTCATGAGAAGAACTACCCGATGCATGATATGGAATTGGCGGGCATCATCTTTGCATTGAAGATATGGCATCATTATCTATAGAGAGAGAAATATTACATTTATATTGATCACAAGAGTTTGAAGTATCTTCCTACACAACGGGATTTGAATTTGAGACCGAGAATATGGTTAGAGTTGATAAAGGATTATGACTGTGTAATTGATTATCATCCAGGGAAGGGCAATGTGGTGGTTGATGTGCTTAGTAGGAAAATTATGGCAGAGTTGTACATCCGACTAATCTTGAGTCAAGAGATTAGATATGCACAAAAGTTTAATGGCAAGCTAGTCGAATTAGTCTTTTTGGTCTCCAAAAGGGAGAGACCAGGGTTCTCAGTCTAGCCAAATGGTAGTTTACACTACTAGGGTAAGTTATGTGTACCAGAGGTCTCAGAGTTGAGACAAAGGATGATGAGGGAGGCCCATGAGATGAGATTTGCAATGCACCCAAGCAGTAACAAGATGTATCAGAACTTGAAATGTGGTGTATTGGTGGTCAGTGATGAAGAAAAACATCACAGAGTTCACAATTAGATGTCTTACATGTCAGCAAGTAAAGGCCGACCATCAAGTACCTTCAGGGTTACTACAGCAGGTCATAATTTTGGAATGGAAATGGGAGAAATTGTCATGGATTTTGTGATTGGATTGCCATTGATGTCGAAAAAAAATGATGCCATATGGGTGATAGTGGATAGATTAACGAAGTCGACTGAATTCTTACCTATTCGAAGAGACTATCATTTGAACCTGTTGGTAGAGTTTTACATGAATGAGATAATACATCTGCATGGAGTTCCAATCTCCATCATTTTGGATAGAGATTTATGGTTCACATTTCAGTTTTGGGATAGTTTACAGCGAACTTTGGGTACCAAGTTCAACTTTAGCATGGCATTCCATCCCCAGATAGATGGTCAGTCAGAGAGAGTTATCCAGATCTAGGAAGACATGATAAGGTGTTGTGTGATCGAATTCGAGAGAAGCTGGGATTGATATCTATCATTGATGGAGTTTGCCTTCAATAATAGTTATCAATCTAGTATTCAGATGGCTTCGTATGAAGCATTTTATAATAGAAAGTGTCAGACACCATTGTGTTGGGTTGAGCTTAGTGAGAGAAAGTTAGTGGGGCCAGATCTGGTACAAAAGACATAAGAGAAAGTGAAGATCATTAGAGATTGACTAAAAGCAACTTCAATAGATAAAAATCCTATGCAATCCTCAAGAGGAAAGATATGGAGAACTTAGTGGGAGACAAGATGTTTATCAGGGTATTTCCGTGGAAGAAAGTTCTTAGATTTATGAAGAAGGGCAAGTTAAGCCCTAGGTTCATTAGACTTTATGAGATCCTAGAGAAGATCAAACCAGTTGCATATAAACTTGCCTCGCCACTAGAGTTGAGTAAGATACACAATGTCTTTCATGTATCCATATTTAAGAGGTATCGGTCAGATCCTTCTCACATCATCATAGCAGAGAGCATAAAGTTAAGATCAGATTTGTCTTACAAAAAGGAACCAGTTGAGATCTTAGCTTAAGAGGTTAAGGAGCTCAAGAATAAGCGAGTTTCACTGGTGAAAGTGTTATGGAAGAGTCATACCGCTGAAGAAGTAATATGGGAATGTGAGAAACAATACCCTTAATTGACAAAATATCCTAAGGAGGAGAGAAATGTAATAACCGTAATTAGAGCCTATGAGTTATTTTATTGATTAATGAGAAATTGGGGAATTAAGTGGAGTTTTAGGAAGTTGAGAGTTGCTGAAATATAATATTTCACGCCCGTGACAATGGGTGTCATGACTGTGAATATCTGACTTTAGTATACAGTCATGATAAGGTTCTTCACAGCTGTGAAGAGTTGCTTCAAGACCGTAAAGGAGAGGCTCACACCCGTCAAAGAGGTGTTACGGCTGTGAAGCCTGGGCAGATATAACACGTGAGGCAGTCAAATTTTTCTCTCCGTCATTCCTTTTAAATCCGCTCCCATACCCCTAAAACTGACCTAACACGTCATATTTTCATCTTTTTCACCTTCAGAAACTCTCTTCCTCCATAAGTGAAGTTAGAAAAGCTAAGTTTTAAGGGAGTAAAGTGAGAGAAGATAGTGGGAAAGAGAGCTTGTGAGCTTGTGGGTTAAGAGAAGATTTTTGTATTTCTAGGTGTTGGTCGTTTTCTAGAAACTAAGAGGACATTTCTTCATCTTGCTAGGACCTAAAGAGAGTGTTGGAAGTCCATCTTAAGGGTCAAGACATGATTAAAAAGATAAAATTTTAGCCAATCTCTATCATAGGTGTAAGATTTGTACATAACAACACTTAAGGCCATTTCTTTATGTTTTTTTGTGTTCTTTGCTTTAAAGGCATGTTATAGATGAGTAATTAAATGGTGAAATGTGGGATTAATATACATGATGGGAAATCTTATGAACATGGTTAGATTGACATGTTTGTGGAGCAATTCTGATTATTATTGATGATTATAAATGATATAGTCATGATAGATAGCTTGAATGCATACTAGAATGTTGATAGGGTGGCTGACATTGGTCAACTGTAGTGAGTATTGTATGTGGTATTGGCATGAATTGTGATGCTCAATTTTTTTGGGAAAATTTCTAAATTCATGGCCGTGAAGTGTGGGTTTATGGGAGTGAATATCGTGAGATGCATTCATATTGCTGAAGCAGACCTGTTCACAGTTGGGTTCACGTCTGTGAAGGGGTGATCACGGTCGTGAACGTGTGCTGATTCACGGATTGAATCACGACTTGTGTCATGGAGGGACTACCTGTGAAGTGGTGTTTCACGGCCATGAATAGTTATTCATGAGTGTGAAGTTGTTTATGATGAAAAATTTATATGTTTGGTTTTGAATTGGATTGGATTCATTTGAAGGTAGTAGGCCTCGGATGCTTGCTATAGCATGGTACGGAAATATATGATTGTAAAAATCATAAGATTTATATAAAATATGGTAATGAATAATATGAATGTGTGTATGGTAATATTGTAAGCCCAATACTCTGACTAAGACTAGAGCTAAGATAGATGACATGCCATTGAGGGGAGAGTTCAGTACCGAGTGACCTATATTGGTCATACATATTTGAAGGCCCAGAAGTTAGCGAACTAGAGCACCTCGATGGATTGTATATTTAAAGTCTCAAAGGTTAGCGGACCAAAGCGCCTCGTTGGGTTATATATTTGAATACCCAGAGGTTAGCGGACTAAAGCACTTTGGTGGGTTATATATTTTACAGTCTAGAGGTTAGCAGACCAAAGTGCCTAAGAGGGGAGGGGGGCTGCGTTACCCATATCCATTTTAGTCTAGTTATGAGTAGGTGGGAAAATGTAAGATAATTAATAAATTGTTATGTGTGATAAACATGTGTATGACACTGAGAGGTTGTTTGATATGCCCTGTAGTGATATGCATTATATATATATATATATATATATATATATATATATATATATATATATATATATATAATTTGGATGGCATGTCATGTAGTTTGCGATCTAGTGCATGTGTGGACTTCAAGGTAAGTCATTATAATCGCTCGGTGAGTATATCACACATATTATGCATATGTTGTTGTATGTCTTGCATGTTGTTATGTACTAGTAGGCATGAGTTGCTTAGTGTATGGACTTTCCATGCACTGGTTTAGAATGTAAGGGATGACCGATAGAGGAGGATGCCCAGTGATCAGAGTTGAGGATATACTATCGGGATGGGGGATACATTGTTGTATCATATTTTCAGTTGTTTTGCTATGGATTGGATAGTTATAGCTTTACATATTGTATTTTTATAGACATGTAGTTTTATAACTACTCATTTTGTAAAACTTTGGGCTTGTGTATGCCCATATGATTTGTATTAAACTTCTATTTTATTGAACTTGATTTCATGATTTAAGAATATTTTTATTTTATTAAGTCATCATGGCCATGGTGTATGAAAGTTTTTAAAAAATTTGTAGTTTTAATATAATTGGGTTTAGTCTTAATTATATTGAAGGGTGCTACAGCCTGTGACAATGGTTGTCACAGCTATGAATATCAAGTTTTAGCTAACAGTTACAATGAGGTTCTTCACGACCGTGAAGGAGTTGTTCACGCCTGTGAGAGGCTGTGAAACCTATGTAGGCAGAGCAGATGATGCAGCCACATTTTTCTTCTTGTCATTCCGTTAAATCTGCTCCCCACTCCCTATTAACCAACCTAACATGCTATTTGCATATTTTCTTCCTCTAAAGCACTTCTTACTCTATTATTGAAGCTTGGAGGGATCTTGTTTCAATAGAGAAAGTGAGAGAAAAGAGTGAGAGCGAGAGAGCTTGTGAGCTTTAAGGAAAGAGCTTGATTTTCATGTTTCTGGAATTTGGTTTGAGTTATAGAGGCTAAAAGGATATTTTTATTTTGCTAGGATATGGTAGAGGAACTGGGAGTCTATCACAAGGGAGAGAACAAGCTTGAAGAGCTCAAACTTTAGCTAATCTTCATCTTAGGTATAAGGATTGTACATAACAACATCTTAAGCTTTAATATTGCATTTGTAAGTTAGTGTGACTTGAATGCGTTAGTATGATTTCTGTTTAATGAAATTTATGAGATTTTGGGTTGATATGCATGATAAGAGTTTTATGTTAAATGGTTGTTTTGAGATGTTAGATGAAGTAATTTGGCTAATGTGGATAAATAGAAAGTATATGGTTGTAATAGATGACTTAAATGCATGCTAGAATATTGATAGGTGGCTAACATTGGTCAACTATAGAGAATATTGTATGTGAAAATGGCATGAAGTTATGGTGTTATGTTTTATGGAAATTTTTCAGCTTCACGCCCGTGAATGGTTGTTCACGTGTGTGAAGATTGTATTAATAGTTGATACGACTTAGGTTCATGCTCGTGAAAAGATGATCACGATCGTGAAGTTTCTCAATAAATCACGGTTTAGTTTAAGGATAAACTGCTCGTGAAGGACTTATTCACGACTGTGAAAGGTGTTCACGGGTGTGAAGCTATTTATGTTAAAAAAAACTTGTATGTTTACATGTGAATCAAAATTGATTCATTGTGAGGTGGTAGGCCTTAGTCATCTGCTCATAGCATGATATGGAAATACATGTTGTGGAAATGATCGTGAAAATCATGGTATATTTATATAAAATATGGAAAATGGATAATATGGAAATATATGTAACACCTTTTACCCTTCCATACACTCATCCGTATACCGGACGGATAAGAGGTACTACAAAAAATAAAACTCTATAAAAATACTTCTTTAATTTTAAACATATTTAATATAAGAAATTTAAAATATATACTAAAATATTATATATACACACCTTTTTATTTTATTTTATTTATATACATGATGTAATAAAATTTAAAAACTTGTATATATACATATCAAAATATAACAAAGGGACCAACCCGCTCTGGGTGGCTACCACTGCTACCGTTGTGCTCCATAATGCGAGTCCCCAATCAGCGTCTCTATCTACCAGTCTGGACGCTCTCTGCTACTCTGGTAACCTACGCGAGAGAAAACAAACTCCCGCGCTGAGTATATAACTCAGTGGTAGAAAAATTATTATAATAGTAGTCATTAAAATAAAACATACATTTAAAATGAAATCAATTCAAAATTTTAAATCTCCTTTTTATAAATAAAATAATAGTTTTTTCATATACTAACATATTGTGACATTCTAGACTTAATTCTAGGGAATAAAAGAGGTATCATATTATATCTCAATTTAGGATCCACAGAAATGCACAGGATCCAAATGTAATATGTCTCAGTTCACAGAAATGCACAAGACTAAAAAATGTATCAGGTGATCCACAGAAAAGCACAGGATCACAATATTTCATTGGTCCACAGAAATACACAGAACCATAATTTTTACCCTATTAGCATATCAACAATATCTTAGTTCACGTCTAGGCTAACATGTACCACTGCTACTGTTGTGCTCCATAATGTGGGTCCTCAATCAGCGTCTCTATCTACCAGTCTGGACGCTCTCTGCTACTTTGGTAACCTACGCGAGAGAAAACAAACTCCCGCGCTGAGTATATAACTCAGTGGTAGAAAATTTCTTATAATAATAGTCATTAAAATAAAACATACATTTAAAATGAAATCAATTCAACATTTTAAATCTCCTTTTTATAAATAAAATAATAGTTTTTTCATATACCAACATATTGTGACATTCTATACTTAATTATAGGAAATAAAAGGGGTATCATATTACATCTCAATTTAGGATCCACAGAAATGCACAGGATCCAAATGTAATATGTCTCAGTTCACAGAAATGCACAAGACTGAAAAATGTATCAGGTGATCCACAGAAAAGCATAGGATCACAATATTTTATTGGTCCACAGAAATACACAGGACCATAATTTTTACCCATTGGCATGCCAACAATACCTTAGTTCATGTCTAGGCTAACATGTGGAAAAATTCTCATATTAATAATTCATTTTATTTTTCAGAAAATTAATAAATATTCTTTGCATACCAAAATAATTATCATCACATAGAATTTTTTAACATTTAAATTTCTTTTGGAATACAAAAGAAATATTTTCAACTCAATAATTGCAAAAACTTCATCTTTTCACATAAAATATATTTATATGACTAATATTATAAGGGTAGTTGCACTAACCTCTTTACGCTCTGCCGATATCGGCCGGCTCTTTCCCTTTATCTCAGGCTAGCGTTTGGACCAACGTCGCGTCTAGAGATAAAAAAAATTTTCATTAATTACCGAACCTTATGCGTATATATATATATATATATATATATATATCAAAAATCTAACAAGATCTAAATTGTTCGCAAATTTCTTCCTCTCACGTATATCGAGATCCTATAATTTAAAATTTTTTTATTATGCATTTGTAACGCAATAATCACGATTTTGATCTTTATCATGCTTTCCGGTGCGACCAAAAATTCAAATATTAATTTTTTTTATAATATTTTATTTTCTTTATTTTTCCACCTCCAAAACTATTTTATCCATTTTTTTTCTTTTATTCTTCTAATGTCCATTTCCAATTCAAAAATTCTCATTAAGTCAATAAATATTCTAAAAATTCCAAATAAATTTATATCATCACTTTAATTCATTTTCTTTCATTTTCCATCATCAATTTCATCAAAATAATATTCAACAACTCCCAATAAAAGTTTCCATAATTAGTCCAAAAATCTAAAAATTTACCAAAAATCCTATTAAATTTTTCTTCCATCCCAAATTTTATCCACTTCTATACACTCCAATTAACTCTATTATCTTCAATTTAAGGCAAAATTTCTGCAAAATAATTTTTGTAAAATTTAGCAACAAGTATGGAAATTCTCTAAAAATTCCACAAAAATTATTTTCATCAATTCTTCACTCAATCCATCATCCTCAAGCCTTATTCTCTTCATTTTCTACTTTTCTCTAATTGTTCAAGATTTGTGCCATAAAACCTAATTTTTCCATTAACCAAATATCAACAAAATCACACTACAATTTAATAAATACTTATGGAAATAATTAAACTAACAAAATCACATGGAGAAAGGAACAAAATCTCACATTCTTCAAATGGGTTTCAAGAAATTCTTTGATTTTTTGTTTTGCCAAAATTTCATCCTTTATCTCTTTTTTTGCACACCAATCTTATTTTTATCCTTTTCATTGGTGATTAATATGATTGGAAAAAGAAAAATTGAAGAACTCAAGGAATTTGGGGCTTAGAGATTCTCGACCATGGAGGAGAGAAGGAAGAAGATGAGATTTGTGATTTTTTTATTGAATTTCTAATTAATTTCATATATATACCCCAATTAACTTAATTAATCACAATTAATTCCTTAATCAACTTTCTCATTGGCCAATAACACAATTAATTATCTCTTAATATTGACACATGGCCCAATAAAGATTCAATTAATTTTGACTTAACCAATTTTCAACCAATCAAAATTATTTTTCATTTTTCTTCATAATTAATTTTAATTCTCCAAAATTCAACCTCCAAACAACTTAATTTCATCAAATTAAATATTTCAAAAATTATAAAATAATTTTCTCTTTGAAACGGTCTCTTTGATTTTGCAAAACAACCACCGAAGCAAAAATCGAGCTTTTACGGGTTAATCATTTTTCTTAATTTGATCCGTAAAAATTCATCTTCCGTCCAATTTCTAATTTATCAGTTTTAAAAATATTAAAATTAAATTTCGATCACATCAACTCCATTGTGATCGTAAACATATCTCTCTAGCTACTGATCCAAAAAATCAGGCTGTAAACCTATATTGATGATCAATTTTCCACAATTCAAACCCTTAATCTTAAAATTTCACCTTATAACTCCACCTATGACCTTAAAATAATATTTTCCATATTTTGGTATGCTTAAATTATAATTTCACTACTGAGCAAAAAACCCAATTTTTGTCATGGGCTGTTGTCTCGATTTGCGTGCATAATCCAAAATTATATTGTTTCATTTGATAAAATTCCTATTCATTTATCATACTAATATAATTAAATTTGTATATATTTATCCGTATTTAAACTCCAATCATACGTCTCTATACTGCAGTATAAACAACCGCAGTACACGGATACAGTCAGGGTCGAACTTGCGGATTTGACAATTCTCTCCCCTTAAAAGATTTCGTCCACGAAATCATACCTGGTAAGTCATCACTGAATAGCTGAGGATGTTGGCTCCTCACTATCTCATCGCTTTCCCATGTCGCCTCTTCAGCTGAATGTCTACGCCAAAGGACTTTCACTAGAGGTATCTACTTATTTCGTAGTTGTTTCACTTCCTTAGCTAGAATAGCTATTGGTTCTTCCTCGTACGATAAATCTGGTTGTACCTCAATTTTCTCTACATGTATGACATGGGATGGATCTGATATGTACCTTCTGAGCATCGATACATGAAATACATTGTGAATTTTCTCCAACTCGGGAGGTAAAGCCAACCTATAGGCTACTGGTCCCACTCGCTCAATTATCTTAAAAGGCCTAATAAATCTAGGGCTCAGCTTGCCTTTCCTTCTAAAACGTAGTACTTTCTTCCAAGGAGATACTTTCAGAAACACTTTGTCACCAACCTCATATTCAATGTCCCTGCGTCTCAAGTCTGCATAAGACTTCTGTCTATCACTGGCTGCCTTAAGTCTATCTTTGATCATTCTAATCTTCTCTTATGTTTGTTGAACCAAATCGGGTCCCATTATCTTTCGTTCACTGAGCTTGGTCCAATAAATTGGAGTTCTACATTTTATGTCATATAGTGTTTCATAAGGAGTCATGCCAATACTTGTCTGGTAACTGTTATTATATGCAAATTCCATCAGTGGCAAGTACTTATCCCAACTACCTGTTAACTCAATCACACAACTTCGAAGCATATCCTCAAGCAACTGGATCACTCGCTCCGATTGTCCATTTGTCTGAGGGTGGAACACAGTACTGAAGTGAAGGCGAGTACCCAAAGATCTCTGTAGGCTCTTCCAAAAATGTGAGGTGAATCTGGGATCTCTATCTGAAATGATAGACAATGGCACACCATGCAACCGAACTATCTCTTGTACATACAATTCTGCTAATCGATCCATAGAGTAGTCCATCTTAACTGGTAAAAAGTGTGTAGACTTCGTCAACTTATCGACAATCACCCATACTGCATCATGTTTTCTTTGAGTCAATGGTAGTCCTGACACAAAATTCATAGTAACTCTTTCCCATTTCCATTTCGGTATGGCAATAGGTTGCAGTAACCCTGATTACAACTGGTGTTCTGCTTTTACTTGCTGACATGTCAGACATCTAGTAGTATACTTTGAAATGTCTTTCTTCATACCCGACCACCAATAGTAAGGCTTCAAATCCTGATACATTTTGTTGTTGCTAGGATGCATGGAAAAAGTCGATTCATGTGCCTCTTTCAATATCTCTCATCTCAATTCTGAGATATCAGGCACGCATAGTCTGCCTCTATAATAGATACCACCATCAGCTTCAACTGAGCATTTCGGTTTCTCCCCATTGAAAATGGATTCTCTTATTTCAATTAGCTTGGAATCATGCTTCTGAGCTTCTTTGATCTGAAAGACTAATGTAGGTAGGACCCGAAGCTCTATCATTCAAAGAGAAATATTTTAAGAATACATTATTATAATAATTCAGATGCCTAATTATACTTAGTATTCGAGTTTACTTGCTAGAGTCTTTCAACTCAAAGCATCAGCCACAACATTAGCCTTTCCAGGTTGATAATCAATAACACAGTCGTAGTCTTCAATAAGCTTTAGCCACCGCCTCTGTCTCAAATTTAGCTCTTTCTGTGAAGGTAAATACTTTAAACTCTTATGATATGTATAGATGTAACACTTCTCTCCATACAGATAGTGTCTCCAAATTTTCAAGGCATAAACAATTGCTGCTAGCTCTAGATCATGAGTAGGATAATTCCTCTCATACGGTTTTAATTGTCAAGAGGCATACGCTATCACTTTACCCTCTTGCATCAGTACATGGCCTAATCCATTCAGTAAAGCATCACTGTATACCACAAACTCTTTTCCTGTAGTAGGTTGCGTCAAAACTGGTGCCTCTGTCAATATAGCCTTCAACTGATCAAAGCTTGCTTGACACTTATCTGTCCACTCAAATTTAACATCCTTGCGAAGTAATTGTGTTATGGGAGCAGCTATGGAAGAGAAATCCTTCACAAATCATCTATAGTAGCCTGTTAACCCAATAAAACTTTGTATCTCAGTTATATTTCGAGGCGGCTTCCAATTAAGAATGGCTTCAACCTTACTGAGGTGAACTCTGATCCCATCTGCTGGTACCACATGACCCAAAAACCCAACTTCCTTGAGCCAGAACTCACATTTCAATAGTTTAGCATACAACTGTTTCTCCCTCAAAGTCTGAAGTACAATCCGAAGATGCTGATAATGGTCATCTATATTCCTGGAATATACCAAAATATCATCAATGAAAACTACAACAAATTGATCTAAATAAGGCCTGAAGATCCTATTCATCAGATTCATAAATGCTGTTGGACCATTCGTTAGCCCAAATGGCATGACTAGGAACTCGTAGTGGCCATACCGAGTCCTAAAGGCAGTCTTAGGCACATCACTCTCCTTGACCTTTAACTGATGATATCCCAATCTCAAATCAATCTTGGAGAATACCGCTGCACCTTTCAACTGATCAAACAGGTCATCTATCCATGGTAGTGGGTATTTGTTCTTCACTGCCACCTTATTTAACTGTCTGTAATCAATGCATAGTCGTAAGGTGCCATTTTTTTCTTTACAAACAATACTGGCGCACCCCAAGGTGATACACTGGGTCTAATAAACTCCTTATCCAGCAACTTTTGCAACTGCACTTTCAATTCTCTAAGCTCTGCTGGTGCCATTCAGTACGGTGTGATGGATATGGGTACAGTACTAGGTAATAATTCAATGGCAAAGTCTATCTCTTTGTCCGGAGGCAATCCTGGTAAATCTTTAGGAAACACATCAGGAAACTCACAAACTGTAGAAATGTCCTAAAGCCTCAGACTCTCCTTCCTGGTATCTGCCACATATGCCAAATAAGTTTCATTGCCCTTCCTAATCAACCTCTGAGCCTTCAAAGCAAAAATAATATTAGATGGCATCATCATTCTAATATCTTGTACCACTCTATCCTTGCACCTAGACTTCTTAAAAATTACCTTTCTAGCGGCACAATCTACTATTACCCTATGTCGTGCTAACCAATTCATCCCTAATATGAAATCATATTCATGAAATGGTAATTCAATCAAATCTGCGGGTATAGCTCACCCTGACTCACTAAGGGTAGCTGTCGGTGCACTCTATTAACCCTGACACTATGACCCAGGGGATTCATCACTACTATATCAAATTCTAAATTCTCAACCTCTAAATGCTCCCTAGGAAATAGTGTAGTGCATATGTAGGAATGTGTAGACCCGGGATCAATTAAAGCATATATATCAAAATCAAGTAAAGAGAATTTACCAACGATAACATATGAGGCATCATGCTTCTCTCATGCTCTCATAGCATATGCTCGGGCAGGTTCGGTGTGGCTACCCCCTGGCCTACTAACAGTCTCTGACCTGACCTACACTGATCCAGTTCGAACTCCTCTAGCCTGACCTCTGCCTTGGCCTCTAACAGGCACTGATCCCTGTGTCGAAATCGGTCTTTCCCCTATAGGCTCTGAACTCTGGTCTCTGAATGGGCAATCCCTCCTGAAGTGGCCTATTGCCTCATAAATGAAACAGGCTCTAGATGTCAGCCAACACTCACCAGCATGATATCTGCCACACTGCTGACACTGAGGGCGCAAAACAAATCTTCCCCCTATTGAACCCGAGGTACTGACAACTGATGGTGTTGACCTTGCAGGTTGTCCTCGCCAGGCTGATGCGTCTGAACCTCTAGATCCCCTCTGGAATCTGCTACCAGAAAACCTGGTCTTCTTACTAGTGGATGAACTGACACCCGGCTGAAAAGATGGTCTCTTGGGGTGGCTCAGAACTACTGTCTTCATCTTCTCAGTCACGGCCTCCTCAACTGCCCCAGCAGCAGTTCTCAAAGCAGTAAACTCCTTAATCTATGCTCCAGCCAACCTAGCTCTAATAGAGGGTCGCATTCCCTTCTCAAACATCCTACAACTATCAACCTCATCAGCAATGATACCCCCTGCATATTTACTAAGGCGGGTAAACTCCTTCTCGTATTCCTCTATAGTCATATCCCTTTGTCTGAGGTCCAAGAAATCTTGTCTCTTTCGATCAGTATAGGCCTGGGGAATGTACCTCTCTCTGAACTGCTCCAGAAAGAACCTCTAGAAAGGTGGATCGGGTGTCTAAGGGCACTGTAATATTGTCTTCCACCAGTCATAAGCCCCTTCTTGCAGCAAAGACTCCGCATATCTATATTTGTCTTGCGATGTGCAATCCATCTGTCTAAACACTCTCTCTACCCTCTCCAACCAATATTCTGCAGCTGCTGCGTCATCCTCCCTGCGGCCATAGAAATTTGGAGCTCCCAATTTATGAAGTCTCTCAAATCCCATCTCAGTAGTGGCTGGTCTGGTAGAACGCTGTAAGATCTCAGCCATATCCTCTAACAGCTCCTCTCTAGCTAAACCCGAGACTGGCGCATGTCTCTCATGTCTATGTAATCTATCCGATCCACGGGTGGATACACTGCCCTCAACTGGCCTCCGTCGAGATGAAGGGTATGAAGCATCAGTGTCAAGTGGCTCATAAGTATCTGCGGTTTCTTCTCTAACCCTCCACATTTGAAATCTATATCCCTATAAAGCACAACAGTGACCCACATTAGGAAGCAGTGACAGTTATATTTATACATTCAAATTATTTTTCAAAAACCAATGCATGATCAGACAATCTTGATTCTACCCCTCGTTATCCTAGAATCACCTAAACCACGCTATGATACCAATAAAATTGTACCACCCCTTACCCTTCCGTACATCCATCCGTATACCGGACGGATAAAAGGTGCAACAGAAAATAAAACTCTCCAAAAATACTTCTTTAATTTTAAACATATTTAATATAAGAAATTTAAAATATATACTAAAATATTATACATACACACCTTTTTTTTTATTTATATACATGTTGTAATGAAATTTAAAAACTTGTATTTATACATATCAAAATATAACAATGGGATCAACCCGCTCTGGGTGGCTACCACTGTTACTGTTGTGCTCCATAATGCGGGTCCCCAATCAACGTCTCTATCTACCAGTCTGGATGCTCTCTGCTACTCTAGTAACCTACGCGAGAGAAAACAAACTCCCGCACTGAGTATATAACTTAGTGGTGCAAAAATTCTTATAATAATAGTCATTAAAATAAAACATACATTTAAAATGAAATTAATTCAAAATTTTAAATGTCCTTTTTATAAATAAAATAATAGCTTTTTCATATACCTGCATATTGTGATATTCTAGACTTGCTTCTAGAAAATCAAAGGGGTATCATATTACATCTCAATTTAGGATCTACAGAAATGCACAAGATCCAAATGTAATATGGCTCAGTCCACAGAAATGCACAAGACTGAAAAATGTATCTGGTGATCCACAGAAATGCATAGGATTACAATATTTCATTGCTCCACAGAAATGCACAGGACCACAATTTCTACCCTATTAGGCTAACATGTGGAAAAAATTATCATATTCATAATTCACTTTATTTTTCAGAAAATGAATAAATATTCTTTCCATACCAAAATAATTATCATCCTATAGAATTTTTTAACATTTAAATTTCTTTTGGAATACAAAAGAAATATTTTCAACTCAATAATTGCAAAATTTTAATTTTTTCACATAAAATATATTTATATAACTAATATTATAAACGTAGTTGCACTAACCTCTTTACGCTCTGTCAGTATCAACCGGCTCTTTCCCTTTGTCTCGAGCTGGCGTCTGGTCCAACGTTGCACCTAGAGATAAAAAATTTTCATTAGTTATCGAACCTTACACTATATATATATCAAAAATCTAACAAGATCTAAATTTTTCTCCTATTTCTTCCTCTCACGTATATCAAGATCCTATAATTTAAAATTTTCTCATTATGCATTTTTAACGCAATAATCACAATTTTGGTCGTCGTCACGCTCTCCGATGTGATCAAAAATTTAAATATTAATTTTTTTATAATATTTTATTTTCTTTATTTTTCCACCTCGAAAACCATTTTTCTTTTATAACAATTATATTTATACATTCAAATTATTTTTCAAAAACCAATGCATGATCAGATAATCTTGATTCTACCCCTCGTTATCCTAGAATCACCTAAACCACGCTATGATACCAATAAAATTGTACCACCCCTTACCCTTCTATACATTCATCCGTATACCGGACGGATAAAAGGTGCAACAGAAAATAAAACTCTCCAAAAATACTTCTTTAATTTTAAACATATTTAATATAAGAAATTTAAAATATATACTAAAATATTATACATACACACCTTTTTTTTTATTTATATACATGCTGTAATAAAATTTAAAAACTTGTATTTATACATATCAAAATTTAACAAAGGGACCAACCCGCTCTGGGTGGCTGCCACTGTTACTGTTGTGCTCCATAATGCGGGTCTCCAATCAACGTCTCTATCTACCAGTCTGGATGCTCTCTGCTACTCTAGTAACCTACGCGAGAGAAAACAAACTCCCGCACTGAGTATATAACTTAGTGATGCAAAAATTCTTATAATAATAGTCATTAAAATAAAACATACATTTAAAATGAAATTAATTCAAAATTTTAAATGTCCTTTTTATAAATAAAATAATAGTTTTTTCATATACCCGCATATTGTGATATTCTAGACTTGCTTCTAGGAAATCAAAGGGATATCATATTACATCTCAATTTAGGATCTACAGAAATGAACAAGATCCAAATGTAATATGACTCAGTCCACAGAAATGAACAGAACTGAAAAATATATTAGGTTATCCACAGAAATGCATAGGATCACAATATTTCATTGCTCCATAGAAATGCACAGGACCACAATTTCTACCCTATTAACATGCCAACAATACCCTAGTTCACGTCTAGGCTAACATGTGGAAAAAATTATCATATTCATAATTCACTTTATTTTTCAGAAAATGAATAAATATTCTTTTCATACCAAAATAATTATCATCATATAGAATTTTTAAACATTTAAATTTCTTTTGGAATACAAAAGAAATATTTTCAACTCAATAATTGCAAAATTTTAATTTTTTCACATAAAATATATTTATATAACTAATATTATAAACGTAGTTGCACTAACCTCTTTACGCTCTGTCAGTATCGACCGGCTCTTTCCCTTTGTCTCGAGCTGACGTATGGTCCAACGTTGCATATAGAGATAAAAAATTTTCATTAATTACCGAACCTTACACGATATATATATATATATATATATATATATATATATATATCAAAAATCTAACAAGATCTAAATTTTTCTCCTATTTCTTCCTCTCACGTATATCAAAATCCTATAATTTAAAATTTTCTCATTATGCATTTTTAACGCAATAATCACGATTTTGGTCGTCGTCAAACTCTCCGATGCGATCAAAAATTTAAATATTAATTTTCTTTTATAATATTTTATTTTCTTGATTTTTCCACCTCCAAAACCATTTTTCTCCATTTGTTTTCTTTTATTCTTCTAATGTCCATTTCCAATTCAAAAATTCACATTAATTCAATAAATACTCTAAAAATTCCAAATAAATTTCTATCATCACTTCAATTCATTTTCTTTCATTTTCTATCATCAATTTCACCAAAATAATATTCAACAACTCTCAATAAAGTTTTCCATAATTAGGCCAAAAATCTAAAAATTCACCAAAAATCCTATTAAATATTTCTTCCATCCCAAAATTTATTTTCCACTTCCATACACTCCAATTAACTCAGTTATCTTCAATTTAAGGCAAAATTCCTCCAAAATAATGTTTGTAAAATTTAGCCACAATTATGGAAATTCTCTAAAAATTCCACAAAAATTTCTAAAAATTGTTTTCATCAATTTTTCACTCAATCCATCATCCTCAAGCCTTATTCTCTTCATTTTCTATTTTTCTCTAATTGTTCAAGATTTTTTCCATAAACCTTAATTTTGCCATCAACCAAATATCAACAAAATTACACTACAATTCAATAAATACTTATGGCAATAATTAAACCAACAAAATCACATGGAGAAAGGAACAAAATCTCACCTTTTTCAAATGGGTATCAAGAAATTCTTTAATTTCTTTTTGCCAAAATTCTACCTTTTATCTCTTTTTCTCCACGCCATCCTTATGTTTATCCTTTTAATTGGTGATTAATATGATTGGAAGAAGAAAAATTGAAGAACTCAAGGAATTTGGGGCTTAGAGATTCTCGGTCATGGAGGAGAGAAGGAAAAAGAAGAGATTTGTGATTTGTTTTTATTGAATTTCTAATTAATTTCATATATATACCCCAATTAACTTAATATTAAATATAAATATATAAAATAAATATAATATATAATATATAAATTAAATATAAAATATATAAATTAAAAATTAAAATAAAAAATAAATTTAAAAATTGAAAATAATTAATAAATTCAAATAATTAATAATTTAAATAATAAAATAAATAAAATAAAATGTTAATTAAAATAAATAAAATGTTCTAAATTATTAATGAATTATTAACTAAATTATTAATAAATTATTAAATTATTAAATTAATAATTAATATATATTCTAAATTATTAATAATTAATCAATCCCAATTAATTCCTTAATCAACTTCCTCATTGGCAAATAACATAATTAATTATGGCCAATAGCACAATTAATTATCTCTTAATATTGACACATGGCCCAATCAAGATTCAATTAATTTTGACTTAACCAATTTCCAACTAATCAAAAACTTTCTTTATTTTTCTTCTTAATTAATTTTAATTCTTTAAAATTCAACCTCCAAACAACTTAATTTCGTCAAATTAAATATTCCAAAAATTATAAAATAATTTTCTCTTCGAAACGGTCTCTTTGATTTTGCAAAATGACCACTGGACCAAAAATCGAGTTTTTACGAGTTAATCATTTTTTTAATTTGACCTGTAAAAATTCATGTGCCGTCTGATTTCTAACTTATCAGTTTTAAAAATTTTAAAATTAAATTTCGATCGCATCGACTCCATTGTGATCGTAAACACATCTGTCTAACTCCTGATCCAAAAAATCAGGCTGTAAACCTGTATTGAGGATCAATTTTCTACAATTCAAACCCTTAACCTTAAAATTTCACCTTATAACTCCACCTATGATCTTAAAATAATATTTTTCATATTTTGGTATGCTTAAATTATAATTTCACTACCGAGCAAAAAATCCAATTTTCGTCTCAAGCTGTTGTCTCGATTTATGTGCATAATCCAAAATTACATTGTTTCATTTGATAAATTTCCTATTCATTTTATCATACTAATATAATTAAATTTTTATGTAGTTATCTGTATTTAAACTCCAATCGTACACCTCTATATTGCAATATAAACGACCGCAGTACACAGATACGGTCAAGGTCTAACTCACATATGTGACAATATATGTGGTACGTGTTATGAAATTGTAAGCCCAATACTCTAACTAAGGCTAGAGCTAGGATAGATAGCATGTCATTAAGGGCGAAGATCAGTACCAGGTGATATATATATATATATATATATATATATATATATATATATATATATGATTAACAAGATGTTTTGAAGACTTAGGGCCTAGCCAGGTGGGCTTCCTTCATAGCTGTTCTGTGTCTCATTTTTCTTCGTTTGATTTATATTGAGATATTTGAAGGCCTAGAGGTAAGCAATGAGAGCTTCCTTGGTGGGTTATATTTGAAAGCCCAAAGGTAAGCAATGAGAACTTTCTTGGTGGGTTATATTTGAAGGCCCAGAAGTAAGCAATGAGAGCTTCTTCAGTGGGTTATATGTTGGCTCTAACGAGAGCCGTAGAGTACCCATATATATTTTAGTCTAATTATGAGTAAGGTGGGCAAATGTAAGATAATTAGTTATATTATGTGTGGTATACACTTATATGATACTAGGTGATTATTTGATATACCATGTTCATGATGTGCATTATATATATGAGATCCTTGTGGTATGTCATGTAGTATGCAAGCTAGTGCATGTGTGGACTTTGAGGTAAGTTGTTATAGTAGATCGATGAGTATATCATGTATATTATATATTTGTTGTGTGGTGTTATTGCATGTTATTATGTACCACTAGGCATGAGTTGCTTAACATATGAGCTTCCTATGTATATATTTTGGAGCTTAGGAGAGGATCGACAAAAGAGGACGCCTAGTGATTAAAGCATTAGATATACATTTGGGGTGGGTGATACACGATTTTACTTTTTGGTGGTTTTGTTTGTAAATATAGAAAGAGTGCCCACTGATCAGAATATTGTTAATCCTTTAACTAAGCCACTTCCCCAAAAGAAATATAATTCTCATGTACTCGCCTATGGAATTAAATACAAAGGCAATTGGCTATAGTGCAAATGGGAGCTTGCTAGAGGAGTGCTCTAAAGGCAATCACCTTTAGCACTTATTGTACAAATTTATTTGATTAATAAAAGACTTTTTCATTAATTTGATGTTCATTTGATATATGAATTGATAAGTGATCTTAAATCAATTAATGAAGTCCTTGATACATAACATAGCATGAAGAAATTCATGATGAGATCATGATATTGAGATTCTTATCATGTGTAATTATGTTAGTATCAAAATTATCCCTAGTCATATGATTAATGAGACGAGACATTATTAATCCAGACAGATTAGCACATGTTACACTCCTTGATTGGATCGAGTAGTAGATCTCATAATCTATAAACATGAGATGTTTAGAGTTAACATGTGGATGCTTGCTAAGTGTAGCTAAGTACATTGGATGACCATCTATGAGACAATCATATGGATAATCTATTCAAATGTCAATGATAGTCTCATCATAGCAATGGTGCAAGTATCCTTAGACTTGAGGTACTTAAGGATATCTTGAATATTGATTATGTATTTTGATACTATTCCTTGTTACCTTAGGGAGGTTGCTCATAGGATAGTGATTGGATACAACTTGAGGTATTTGAAGGTAATTGGATAACCAACAAAGGATTCACCACTCCTAATAGAAGGAGTGTATACCCATGACCTCTTGTCGTGGTCATTACTCGGGAATCTCTGGCCGAAGTGGAAATGTCATAAAGACAGTCTTCAATGACATATCTAATAGAGTAATGAGCCTTAAGGACAAGAACTAACATTACTTGGACTAGACGTGACGTAGTCAGTCTAGTGGGAGTTGACACATATTCATACTCTGAACTAAGTGAGATATAGAATGGTGAAAGGAATAATTACACGAAAATTATCTATGGAAAGGTTCGTAGTCAAACCACTGACTTTCCGGTCAATTGGGGGTCATGATGTGTTGCTAGATACCACTCATGACTTGCTTAAATTAATTGTTAATTTAAGTGGCCAACATAACCAAAAACCTAATAGGTCACATGCATTGAAGATATGGAGAATGAATAAAATGATCTTAGATAAGATCCTAAATATGATAGAATTATTTCGGGATGGATTGCATGGAAAAAATCATTTGGGAGGGTCACAGGCCCGCGCGAGCTAAGCAGGCCGCAGCAGGCCTAGCGCGTTGCTGCCTCCCTTCCGTTGGCCAATGGCAGAATTTGGCCTTAATTAGGCCAATTATGGCCAATTACTATTCATTCATTTCCTTTTTCTCTATTTTTGACTTTTCATCTTTTTCTTGAATTTGATTCAAATAGAAAAGACATCAAATGGTAGAAAATAGACATAAAAATATGTTTTTGTAAAAAAAATATTTTTAAGACAACAAAATTCTCTCAAGAACACTTTCAAAGCTAGCACTTTGAATTTGTTTAAACCATTTCCTTTGATAGTTTCTTCTTCATTCTTCGTGTGAATTATCATTAGAGATATCCTAGTGTGGATTGTTATGGTTTGCTACAACCCAACAAAGTGAAGATTTGAAGAACAAATAAGAAATTATAAGGTATAATTTCTAACCTCTATATTTATATAAATTAGTTTTAATGGCACAAGTATGATCTTTTGTTTCGGGTTTTGAAAATTTTATTTTTCTGCTGTGTTTATGAATATGATTCATTCTTCAAAACCCAACATTGTTGTGGGTTGGATAGTTATAGTTTTACATGTTGTATATCAGATATATGTAGTTTTATAACTACTCGTTTTGTATAAATTTTGGGCTGGTGTTGCCCGTTTGATTTATGTAATTAACTTTATTTTATCAAACTTTTTAAATGATGTTTTATTTTATACAAATCATTATGGTCATGATGCATGAAACTTTTAAATTATGATATTTTAACTCATATACATCATATCACCTTTTGGTATAATTAGGATTATTCTTAATTATATCTCAAGGTGTTACAATTTTTAGAAAGTATTGCAAGAACCTCTTTATACTGACAGGGTAGGCCAAAAAGGGTAGCTTGTTGTGAAAGATTTACAATTAAGTAGCCAAATGGAAATGTAGCATCCACTGATATAGTCGGAGAACCCTTATCAACTGTATCGATGGATGTTATGGTGTTGTTTTTCGAAAAATTTATTAAATTAAAACTTTCACATTTTAAACTTATTTAAATATCATAATGCAATAAATGCATAAAATCAAGATAAATAAAATCTCGATCTAACAATCGATATTATAAAAAAAAATATGTTCCCGGCTTCATTAGCCTCAATTACAAAAATACATATTAAATTTTCATCACGTGTTCTTTTTATTCTCAAAACACATTAAAAATTACCAAACAAGCGAAACATACCAATTTATCTCATTAATACCATATTATACATTTTACTCATACAACAATGTCATTAGTCACCATAACATGCCATTTAGTTATTCATTATCATTTACAGAAACACATCACACATTAACATGCATGAAAACGAATTAATATGCCCATATGTACATATCTTTCACCAAAATAGAGCCTTAACTATTCCCTTAAACTTCTCAAGTTTGATTTCCCTTTTGTGATGGGTTCCTTTGCTCTCTAGCCAAACTTAACATCACAAATATGTTCTTATCAAAATCTTATAACCATAAACAACCTAAAACAAATCCTAATAATCGAGTTCTACCTTAACTTTGGCAAAACTCTAACAAAACTCCATATTTTTCAAGCTTCCAAGTTTTAACAATGGTGTTTAGAGTTCTTTGAGGGTGAAGAAGATGACAAATAAGTCTTGGCACATTTTAGAGGTGATAAGGGCAGTGGAAAATGGCTGTAAAGCAAGATTTGGTGTAGAGGAAAGAGAAAAGTATGACTGATCATTGCCAACTGACCTGCGTTTACGGGTGTGATTTTTAACTTCACGAGTGTGAATCGCCTTTCTCGGCTATTACTAAACCATTCACGGACGTGAAAATTCTCTCTTCTCAAATACTTCTGTCATGTCCAAAACTTTGTCGTTTAAACCATAACATGATCTTTCACAGGTAAGAACAATTATTCACGGGTGTGAAGGCTTTCCTTTTTAAAATTTTAACTTAAGCTTTAACACACATTAAACCCCATTTTTCTCCATTCTAACATACATATATAATTTATAGGCCCTCATTTACGGGCGTTACAGGAAATATAAAAATGCTAACACACTTTGACCAGAATAAGGAAAGTGCACCAATTAGGTCACCACTCAAAGGGATTTTATATCAACTAAATTTAAAAAGATCGGCTATTCCGACAGATTTCTACGTGTCTTCAAAATATGGTTTTAGCCGATCTATCCATTTGTCGAGCATAGGCATGGATTTGGACAGATTCCACAATAACTCTTTTTCTATAATCCTAGTTCATTTTTACATGAGAATATCGGTGATTTATCTCAACAGATCAAGTAGATAAAATAGAAGTCTTTTTGAGGTTGGTGGAGGCATGGTCCTAAAATGTACTAATTAAAGTAGTGATAGGGCCTAGTACTTATTGGATGACCATCTATAGGTCTTGCATTCCTTTAGATTGCTCAAAACTCACTTGAATTTATTGAAGAATTATAAAGAATTTCGAAGAAATAGGATCAACTAGATGAACTTTTCAAAGTATTTTCACTTTAAGATAAATTGGCAAAGTTATAATAGGGGATTAAAGACCTTATATAAATGTAAAAATGCAACCTCTTGGAGATTAATGCTTATGAATTGGACTAAATATCGGTTGAAAGGCTCCATGCCTTAAATTTTATTTCTATCAATAATTGACTTTGGGGGCATTATTTAACTAAACAAAATGAACCAAATTGAACAAAGATTGTTAAGACCCATAAAACTGAGAGTGGGGAATCTAAAAGCTTTTATTAGATGATTACTAAAATATTTAAATCTATACGAATACGTTTTATAATATCTAATTGGGATATAATTTCTGCATATGTGTTCCAACCTAAATAGGAACTGTAAGGTTACTAGAACTCTATTTTCTGCTTCCTATTGTACTATAAATACTTGCATTGAACATCAATGATATTCTCTTACACATTTACAACTAAATTATACTATGTGTTTTTTTTTATATTTATCTTAGGAGTAGTTGTAATTTAGCTTTCTTCGTGATATATCACTCGGTATTCTATGCTTCTTAGGTTTTTAGTCCTAAAGTATCATTGAATTGCTTGTCACAACCCTTACAGTCCATTTGTTTCATGGAATTGCTTAGTTACGCCGTAAGATTAGCCACTAATTCCATATTTGATTCAAAAAATTAAATTTAACTTAGTAATCCGGAAGGCATACTAAACTCATAGAATGAATCTTAATTAATATTCATCTCCCCTGTACCTTTACTAATTATTTTCTAATGAGATTACTAATCCTTACATTTATAAAATTATAAACACTAAATTAGCCTTAGTATTTTTTACCTTTTTTTCTCAAAAATAGTCTTTGTAAAAAAACAATTCTTAGTCATCATCTCTACTTTCATAAACTTACTTCTTTTTATATAATTCAGTTTTTTTTTTAATTTCTGAATATATTATTTTAACAAGAATTTTTTTATGAGAAGAAATAAAGCTTTTATATCTAGGATATAATGTTTAAGTTTTTATATCTAGGATATAACCGTTCACTCTTTAATCACTATTATGTCATCATCATTTTTATTTTGACTTAATTATGTTAAAAAGACCCAATAAAAGATTGATTTTTTTTTATATATATATAGTGAATAATTATGGAATGTACAAGTTCACATTTTTTGTCTTTTATGTCTATGTAAGCTAAAATATCTGCACAAAGTTACAAACTAAAAGATTAAAATTAGCAAATCCAAATTGGAAAAAAAATGATAATATGTACATAAAACATAACATTACAAAAAAAAAAATTGTGATTCAACCTAAACCTAATATTAACACTAATTTAGTTCATTATTTAAAGTGTCATATCAAACCTTAAATTATAAATTTGGATTAGTTAATATTATAATTAAAATATTTTTACCAAATAAGAGTTAACTTAACTAATTATATAGTTAAATATTAACACTAATTTTATGATTTAAGCAATATGCAAACCGACTATTATAGTTAGTAGTTATTTAAGACTTGCTTTTTGCTTAAGGAAACCTATAGGTTTTTACCCATCTTTGGCATTCAGTGTTAAGTTCTTTCATTTTTATTGAATTTTACCTTGGAATATTTTAGGATGACAATACTTAATATTCAAATGATAAATAAAATTATTTAATTTTCAAATACTTAATTTTTAATTAAAATAAGTCAGTTCATATTTAATATTAAATAAATAAATAAATAAATTTCTATTAAAAATCGAATTATCAGGTTGATATTGATCCAATCCTAAAATTTCAAGTCAATTTTGAATTTACTCGTTCTTATTATGTCTACTTTTGAGTTGGATCATGATTGATTTTTTCCAAATAATTTTATATCGAGTTTTAGGTGAAATAAAAAATAGTGAGAGGTCACCGAGAAAGAGAAACATCTTAAGAAAAAAACAAAACAACTTTTTTTTTTAATAATTTGATTATAATAGTACAAAATAGTACAATGGTATGCGTACCATATTGTTTAGAATTGATAAAAAAATTTTAAAATAAAAGTGAATGAAGATGATTGATGACTCCATTTTTATAGGATATTGGGTCTTTCTCTTTCGCACGTGGAAGGTGTCAAATTTGGATATTCATATTCAATACAAAATATAAATGGATGGACAAATTTTTTTGTGAATGTTTTTGAGCTAATAATTTGTCTCGAAATTAATATCTGAATTTAATTAATATATAGGAATAATTTTTAATTTATTTTATTTTAAAAATATTTATTTTTATTTTTTAAGTTTAAATGTATGCTGGTTTTATTCTTTTGCTTCTTTCTATTTTTTTTGTCGTCAAAGTGGCTTTTAAGATTTTTAATCATATTAAAATTTAAAATAATTTAATACTTGTAAAACTGATTCTATTTTCCTCTAAAATAAATTCATTTGATACAAAAACAAATATAACTTGTCGCCATTATCAATTTCCATTTTTGCATTTCTGGCCAATAAGTTAATTTTTAGGCATGTACTTTTAATTATTTATTTTTCCAAGATTTGACCCCTTTTTCTCTAAAATTGTTGGACCGACCCAACGAACAAATAAAAATGGAGGGTCAATGTTTATAAGTTCAATCAGAATTGAATTATTGTTGAATTGATTAATTAAATTTTTTTTAAAATATAATATTTAATATATTTTATGTAGAGTAAAATATGAAAATTATTTATATTAGACATATTCTATACACAATAGTAAGATAATATTTATAATTCAAATTAATACATAATTGTATTTAAAAAATTTTCTCAGATATAATAATATATATATAATTTATATTTATTAACGATAAAAATACAAATGATCAAATTCAATTAATTATACAAGTTTCTTGAAAAATGTGAGTAAATTAAAATTAATATATAACCATGTATTGATAAGTCATCTTTATAGTTCAAATTAATATACAATCATATTCAAAAATATTCTTAAATAATAATAACATATATATTTTTATATTATTTTAATAAACAATAGAATTAAATTATTTAATATACTTTAATTTTTAAAATTAAAATAGATAATTATTTAAAAAACAATTTACATTATAACATGTATTCATTTTTCAATAAAATAATTTTCTATAGAATCAATAAAAATTATTTGCATAAATATTTTATCATAATATATATTGATAATGAAAACTCAAATAATTAAACTCCACTTTATTAATTATATATATTTAATATTAAATAGTTTTATAAACAATAACACAATTTTAGCCTTATAAGATTTCAAACAGAATATTTCATAGTCCAAAGGTGTAACCAAGTGGTGAAATTTGTCGAAACTATCCTTCATATTGTGAGTTTAATTCCTCGCTTCCCAAATTTTACTCATTTTTCACAATTTTCCTACCAATTGAACTAGTTAAATTCTGTTCGGTTTGAACTGATTCCGGTTAAACCGATGAATTAGCTGGTCCTTTCCACCGGTTGGATATATATCGGATTATGAGTGCAAACCAATTTGATTTAGAAGTTGGTTTTCAATACAACTGGTCTAAAACCAGCCAGACTCAACCGATTTTAACAAAAAAGCTTTTCTCTTATTTTTTTAATTTATGTTTTATTCCCCTATTTAAAAGTTGATTAGGTAGATTAGTTTTACAATGTTTGTTACCTTTTCCTCCCTAACTATACTTGCTATTTATTTTGTAATTTACATTTCATTTTGCCTATATAACTTCTCATTAATTATATGTGAAAATAAAAGTGAGTTTTTTTTTTGACATGATTGTAAATTATTGACTCAATCCATTATGTTCAAAAATATTACCTGATGAGGGAACATATACGTACAACATGTGCCACAAAGATAAACTTACTTCTAATATTACATATGTTAAAAAATAATTAATAATATTTTAATTAATATCTTTACATTGGCTAAGAATATATTGAGAAAATTAAAAAAATAATTGAAATTTATTGCAAAATAAATTAGTTATCGGTAAATTTTAAAAAAAATGACTTAAATTTTTGTGGGACAAGAAGAGAGGAAGAATTTTCTAGTAATAAAACTCAATATTACATAGGGGGCCATAAATCTAAAAGGGAGTGGGGTCTTAATGGCTAATAATAGAATATGTTGATACTGCACTATATGAGTTGGAAGTAGAGTATTTTTGAATTCTGCATGGCCAATAGATGATATATGTATATTTTGCTTTGCAAATATGATCCTAAATTCCTAATCTCTAATCTGTCAAACACTGATTTTTCTGTTATCTCTCGCCCACCACACCTGCCCCCAAAAATATCGCTTTGGCCAACTTGCGCTCTCGTCTCCACTCTCCATATGGCTCTTTTCCCCGCTTCTTTTTCAATACCGCAAGATTGCTCACTATCTTCAATTTCACATTTCAGTTGAGACATCTGCATTTTCTCGATAAACTGGTAGCACTACTTAAATGAGATTTTTTTTTTTTTTTGTGTTTTTGGCTTTTGCGTAGTTCTTTTTCGTTTCAATGAAAATGGATTTTAGATGCTGTTGTGCATCGTTTATTGATTTACAGATTGATTTTGTTTGGATTTCTAAAATTTCCTTCTTTCTGGTTTGCTCTTTTTTAAACATTTGAGTGCCCCTTGATTCCGGTGTTAGGCATTGTAAGTGGGTTCTTGCTGTACTTGTTTTGGATCAGAGATTACTGGAATTATCATAATATATTTTTTATTAGTTCGTTAATGGGAAATTTGTGGATGGGTGTTTATGTCATGGCTTCGTACTGTTTCTTCTCTTCTGTTTATTGATAACTTATTATGTTATTTGCTATCTAGAGTTCTACATAAAAGCTAAATATTCATTTCCAATTGCAAGCTTAGGTCGACGTTGTATCTCCATTCTCTTAAACTCTAGTGTAACAATGGCCATGTTCTCTTTAGCTCTTAATCCCTTCATTTTTTTTAAATTGCTTTTTCGTGTGCTTTTATCTATACGGAACATAATGCATTTTTTTCCCTCTTTGTTCACTGTATTACTAAATCATTTCATATTTTGTTTGTTGTTTAATCAGATTATTTGTCAGATGATGAGCATTGCATAGCAAGATGCTTTTACTGGATTGTGTCAAAGATATTTCCAGCTTAAGATAGAGAGAGAGAGAGATACTTAGGCCCACTTTGTTGACCCAATTCATTTGAGAATCTGAAAATGAATTTTTATAGTTGAAAGATGATTTTTAATTGTTTAGAGCGTGTTTTTGCAATGATATGTAATACTATGCAATCATTAATGGGTTTCATGGTCAATTTTTGTTTTGTTTACTAAGCTGTTGTTGACTGAGCCAATTTACAATGTCAAGGAAGAGTAATTATTATGACTACAATTTGCAAAATTGCAGGCTTTGTTTTCAGATAAGCATATGCCAGGCAATAAATTTTGCTCCTCTCCTGTCACGCCCAGAACTAGGTTAGAAAGGCTTCTGCGTGAGAGAGAGCTTCGGAGGTTCAACAGGCTTTTCAATTCAACTGATGAAGTAGGTGCAAATGTCATAGAGACGGAGCTCTTTTCCAATGATTCAGTGTCTACTGAGGACGAAAATTTTGGTATATTTAGTGAGGCAGCACTGTCAGAAGGGACTGGTGGAAATGAATTGTCAGATGCACGGCCTCCTAAACAACGTTTGCTGGTGGTTGCCAACAGGTTGCCGGTGTCTGCAGTTAGGCGAGGTGAAGATTCATGGCAACTTGAGATAAGTGTAGGGGGGTTAGTCAGTGCACTTTTGGGTGAGTGATACCTTCAAGTTCTTTCTTCCCACTTTTCATTTCCTGTTGCATTGTACAACTTTTTCCTTTCTATTTATTTATTATTTATTTTTTTATACATAATTGCTTCATTACTTCATAACTCAATTGCCAGAACAGACATCAAAGTACAATAAGGTCATCACATGAGATGGAGGAAAATGGACCCAGTCTAGTGGGCAGAAAAGAACAATGGACTAAGCTATCCAGTCAGCAGCAATGTTGGCTGTCTTCCTGACATTGTTTTTGTAAAGGCTTCTATTTAGCCATTATCTTAAAATCGGAGATTCTGATATCAATATCCCAAAAAATAACTTGGCTTGGAGCCTTAATATGATGATATTAAGCTGTAAGGAGTCTTGACTCAAACTGGATTGGTTGATTACCATTGCTTTTGGCCACGTAAAATTCTTTCTCTATTGCCAAAGCTTCACCTGCTAGGTCAGAGAGTGCTCTCCTTCTCCTTGCCTTCCATTGGACCAGATCTCTTTCATGGCTGTGAGCTATCACAGTCTAGATTGCTTGCTTTGTGCCAATAAAAAATGGACTTCGTATTTAACTCACCCCCAAACTGCTAGATCAAGGCAGCAAGATTGCCAAGCTGTTATGAGAAGCACTTATACCATGTAACCAACTTTGCAAGATGGTTGATCTGTTTTCATTTTAAAATGGACCTTGGAGCTAGCTCCAACATCCATTTTCAATAGTTTTTTTGGAGAATGCTGCATGTGTTAAACTTGATTATTCCCGTTTTCTGGGGCTGGATACCTGGTTGGGATATGTTGGGTGGCTTGTGAATAAACTAGGGTAGTTCCTAAACTCCATCATAGCTTTTTGCTGCTCTTTCTGCTGTTTCCTTTGGGTTATTAAAAACAAACACACTCATCATCGTCCATGTATATACACCAACATATGTAGATGATTTCTGCCAGGACTTGCCTATGATCTTCCATTCCAAAGTTCTCCAGAATTCCTTTCTACCAACAATTCATAACTGATTTGTTGGACTCTTGGCTTGATTACCTGCACTATTAACCAATCACCCCTGCCCTGTAATGTGGCATGTATTATACTGTTAATTCATAATGAATCCTTTTTTATAATTATTTGGGCTATGCTTTTCTGTTTGTTATTTCTTGCATATTAAGATGCTTGTTCACCCTTTACATTTGATTGGTTGTTTTTAATGCATTTATTTAGTTCCTATAGATGAAATGAGTAAAATCTGAGGCCCTGTTATTGTTTTTTTCATTGAAGGTGTGAAGGAGTTTGATGCTAGATGGATTGGCTGGGCTGGTGTAAATGTACCTGATGAAACTGGACAAAATGCACTAACTAAAGCTCTGGCTGAAAAGGTTCAGAAATCTTCATTTAAGTATTGAAGTTCCCATTTCTTATGTGTCTGCGATTTTGCATAACTATATTTATGTGCCTCTTCCCCATTTTCCATCTCTAAGAACTTCCTCTCTAAATATTATTGTGCACAATGCATTTCTTCTTAATTTTGCTCTATTAACTGCAGAGATGCATCCCTGTTTTTCTTGAAGAAGATATTGTTCATCAGTATTACAATGGTTACTGTAACAACATGCTGTGGCCACTGTTCCATTATCTTGGACTTCCCCAAGAAGACCGACTTGCAACTACTCGTAGTTTTCAGTCTCAGTTTGATGCATATAAGAGGGCAAACCAAATGTTTGCTGATGTTGTAAATGAGCATTATGAGGAGGGGGATGTTGTTTGGTGCCATGATTACCACCTAATGTTTCTTCCCAAATGTCTGAAAGAACATAACATTAAAATGAAAGTTGGTTGGTTTCTCCACACACCATTTCCTTCCTCAGAAATACATAGGATGCTGCCATCTCGGTCTGAGTTGTTGAGATCTGTTCTTGCTGCTGACTTAGTAGGGTGAGTTATTTTTGTTACAGCGAAGGATTTTGAACTACATTCTGTCACTCAGCTTTTATATGTTTTTCCCATGAGATGCTTCGTATGTTTGGACTATATTTTAATGCATTGAAAAAGTTTTCCAGATTTGGTACGTTTGATTCAGATTCATGCAAATGCTTCTGAAGTTTACCCAGGACTAGATTTAAGCTCGTCTGAGTTCTTGAAATGCTTCATTAATGGTTAGGAATATATATACACATAAACTTATGTAGTAATGAGGCACATGCGATAGATTTTGTCTGCTGTGCCACAGAAGTGTGTTGTTTGCAACACCGCAGAAATTTAAGCATTGGTATGAAAATCTGATGTAAAATACCAAGTCACTGGATGCCAGTATGGATTTTTGAGCAAATCTACATCCAAAAGATTAGCTGAACATCTTGAAAAAACTAAATTGTGTTAGTCAAATAAACAAGCTTCAAATGTGAAGGAATTCAGTACAGTGAGATGCACATTCATAATGTAGTTGACCATGTACCTGTGAAGCTGTCAGTGAACTATAACAGAATATGGTCCTAAACTCAAAATTAGTTATTATTGCAGTTACTAATATACATACTACTGTAGCAGAGTTAAATTGAAGGTAGCTTGGAAGTATAAACAAAAAACTAAGCTCTTTGGTTGGCTGTTTTGTATCCTTAACCCACTTAGGTATACATAAAGAGAAGTATTGTCTTCATCTAATTTACTAGAAGATGTAAATTCTCTCTCTCTCTCTCTCTTGTGTTGTATTTGGACACTTATTGGACTGCAGTATCTGTTACTATGCAGATATTGGTGTAGAATTCAACATCTGTAAAATTTTGCTTCATAGTGTGGAGTTATTACCTTATACCTTGGCAAAGAAATAAGTTTGTCTCGGCTCAAAATTTAAGAACTTTAGAAAGAAATTATCTGTATTCTGCCTGAGCTCTTGCAATTTTTGTTGGCTACCTTTTGATATTCCCTGTCCAATCCAGCATGTTGGTAGGAGGCTTAAATGGTAGTGAGTGGGAGACTTTCTGTCGAACTTTTTTTTGCCATGCTCTTGACTGAACCACATAATTCCAGTTGTGGCATGGTGTAGTCGGAATTAACAAGAATCCTCTCTGGCATAAATTTTTAACTCAATAGTGAAGCTTTTTTAAGGATCACCAGTTTCTAATAGTTGGGTTTTTTTACTTACAGCTTTCACACATATGACTATGCAAGGCATTTCGTAAGTGCATGTACTCGTATCCTTGGACTTGAGGGTACACCTGAAGGAGTAGAGGATCAGGGAAAACTGACTCATGTGGCTGCGGTATATGAGCTGATCACTTTGTTCTTTCCTTACCTATGCACCTGCAGACTTGTTGCTTTCTTATTTAAAAGTGAATGGATCTTCTCAGCATTACATATAATTCCATTTAAACACCCTGATTCTTCCTCATGATGCCATCACTTTCTTTTTGGGAGATTGAAACTACAGTTTCCTATTGGGATAGATTCTGAGCGGTTTGTACGAGCTCTTGCACTCCCTCAGGTCCAGGAACACATGAAAGAATTGAAAGAAAGATTTGCTGGTAGAAAGGTTGGGCCTTCTTGTTTTGCACGAGAGTATCACATCTGTTACTACTCTTTGATTGCTTTAATGTGCGTTAAAAAACTTGTTTTATATTCTTTTATGGGTTTGAATCTGGTTCTTTTTCTTCTTACTTTGTATTGAGGTTTCTTTCTCTTGTACATTCTTCTTAACTCATTGCTAATTTCAGATTGTAGACTGAACTAAATCTTTCCTTCTACTCATTTATCTAGGATTTATGAGTTCTAAATTTTTTTTTTCTCTCTTAATCTATCCTTTCTATTGATTTCAATTTTCACATGGAGAAAATGCTTTTGCATTTTACATTTTTAAATATCCGAGCTAATGTTCATAACATTGAATTTCTAGTAATTGATAACTGTTCTATTTTCATGATGTAATTATTTTAATTGTTTCTTGCCACCATTTGATCATGGGGGCGTAATGCAAGGTGTTGGCACCCAGTATGATTGACTTGCCTGTTCTCGCAAATTCGAGTCTTCCTCCTGATTTATATATGAAGTTCCTTACTATTAAGATTACTTAGTTATACTTTTTGATGGCTGATAGTTACTTTTTGACTATGGGCAGGTAATGTTAGGTGTTGATCGTCTTGATATGATCAAAGGAATTCCCCAAAAGATTTTGGCATTTGAACAATTCCTTGAGGAAAATCCAAACTGGCGGGATAAAGTAGTTTTGCTGCAAATTGCTGTGCCAACAAGGACAGATGTTCCTGAATGTATGCTTGTGTTTTCCACTAACTTTACTTTTGTTAAAAAAAAAAATCATAAATCTGCATGCTTTCTCCTACATGAACAAATCAACATGCATGCTACCCCAACTTGTGGTGCTTTGGCTGGGATTTTTAAAAGAAGGGGGAATTTGCTGCAGATGGTATTGGGGAATTTTAGGGGAAAAAAAGGATTGGGATAACGCTGGGATTGAAATGTTAGAATTTAAATGCTGTTTATCAAGCTGGTTTCCATCAAAAGGTATATCCTTTGAGTATTACACTGTAAAGAAAGAATGAAGAACTGGAAGTTGCCAGCATTAAATCTCTCTATGTAGAAGGGTTTTCTGCAAGAAAAGGCCTAATGGACTTATGTAATGATAAATACCTTGCATAATGATTTTTTCTCTAATTATGTGATAGGTTTTGCATGACTTGAGACATTGTTGCTAAGATTCCTGTTAGTTCACTATTTATAGCTGGTGTTTCCAAATGATCTGGCTCCAGTTGTATGATGCAAAATAACCATCTGAAAAATTGCAAGAAGTATACTCCCGTTTTATCTGTGTACCTTTACTTAAACAGAACTTGGTCATTCATTTTTTTGGTTAGATAAAAGGCAATAAACCATCCTGTTTTTTGCACCTTCTGCAATTTGACAATGAACCATAAAATTCTGTATGAGTTCATTATGTGTGACTTTGATGCAAATCTAATTTGATATGTAATTTATTTTGTTTCGTACTCTTCAATTGTAACTTACAACCTCAGTACAATTTCAATATGCACCATGCAATTAATTGAGTCTTTGGCTATGCAAATACTTAATTAGTCTATGCTTAAAAATAACTGAGTTGCTATTTTTAACTTGTTGGATATGAATGTTGCTGAGTCCTCCTAGACATGTAATGCATATAACAAATACTCGACTCTTCCATCACTTAGGTGTGAAAGAAGCTTAGAGCAATGAGTCCTGAGATTGAGTACTTCAAAAAGGGTCTCGTTTTACTTGACATTGACAATTTCTGACTTTCTTATAATAGATCAATTGGTTGAGATTCTTCTCACTGTATGAAGATGCTTGCATAGTGTTTCTATGATTTGTGTTTTTGGTTCTAGTAAATGCCTTTTGAGTCAGGTCTACATGTTTCCTTTGTATTCTGATCTTTGATCTTTTATGTTTTCATATTTTATGGTTTGTTTTCAGTCTACTTTTGTTAACATGACTATGATTATGTGACTGTTTAGTGTAGAATTAATTGCTACCCTAAATTCAGAAAAAGAGAAAAATGCTACCCTGGAATTACCTGTTTTGTATGCCCAGATTTCATTTTTCTTTTTCTTTCGTTATTTCATTTTATTTTTCCTCTAAAACTTGTCACCTTGGACTGTGATTTTCTACTATTGTCTTGTTATTTTTCTGTTTACAGATCAAAAACTTACAAGCCAAGTTCATGAGATTGTTGGACGCATTAATGGAAGATTTGGAACTCTTACAGCTGTTCCAATACATCATCTGGTTTGTTTTTTTGCCACTAATTTCACTTTCATTACTAGTGCTAGATGATGCAAAGAAGTAGAGGCCCACAGTCTCCATTCATGACAGGCAAAATTGCCAGCCTCCCTGGAGCAATTGAAAATTTAGAACTATAAACTTTGAGTTTTAATTTGAACTGATACCAAATTGAACAGTTCATCAAATCTTTCTCATATCTCCTCTCCAAAATTAACTTCTCTTCATTTTACAATGTTCATATTGATCGTAGACATAGTATTTTAGATTCTGATGTTTCAATGTGTCTTCATCACTAAAGGGCATATTTTGTTAAAATTAAATTTGGAGTTGCGGACAGAGCTTTCAGTAAATTGTACATGGAAAAATGAAGGATAACAATCTTTTTTTTTTTTAATTATAAATATTGAGGCAATTCATTGTAGATTTAAGTTAGAATTAGGCAAGACCTTCATGGAGTTAATGTTTGGGCATGGTGATACATGTATTCTCATTACATGATAATCTCTCTCTTGAAAACATGTTTTTTCTATCCACTTATTTTATGACTTATTTTGTAAAATACCTCAATGCATCTGTTTTGCTCTTACAGGATCGATCTCTCGACTTTCATGCATTATGTGCACTTTATGCTGTTACTGGTACTCCTTTATGTGAAGTTCACAGTTATTTATGGTTCTGTTTCAGTGGATAATAATTTGGCCTGGGTTTTTTCATTCTTCCATAAATAGTTTTTTTTGCATCCCTAGAACATGATGGATGAACTGCTAAACTTGTAATAGGAAATCTTTAGTTGCGTGTAAGATTGGGAATGAGATGCTCTAGCCAGGCTGGACATGTCATTCTTTCTCAACAATATTTCACTTTTTTTTCCTTGAATTGTGACTCCTACATTGATTGGGGCTCTAGGAGTGTGAAGGGGCATGCATATATAAAAATAGTTTATCACCAGCTATGAACATAACACAGTTAAATGCTGAAAAATAACTCAGTTCGTTGAATTGTCAGACACATGTATTTCTCGTCCACATATGATTAATAGAAACTAAATAAAATGATGAGCATTCTGCAAAACTGGTATTGCTATTTTCCAATTACATGTGTCAGTATGCATTTGGTATTTTAATTTACCTAGACCATTAGTGAGAGATGTACGTAGATCACGTTTGCTTAGTTTATAGTTGTAGGAAGTCATTTGTCCATATGAAGCATGCACGTTGATATTCAACACAATTGAGTCTCAGAAATAGTTAGGGTTGACTGTATAAATAGTTTTTCTCAAATTCTTTTTGAGTCTTTTACATTCTTGTTTCTTTCCTTTAATTTTAATGTTCAAAATTTTTAATCCAGATGTTGCACTTGTCACATCTTTAAGGGATGGGATGAATCTTGTGAGCTATGAGTTTGTTGCCTGCCAAGCTTTCAAGAAAGGGGTCCTCATTCTAAGCGAGGTAATTAGAGCTTTTACTATTTTTTTTTCTTTTCTCGAGTTTGTACAGTTGCAAAGGGACATGGATTTCTAGCATGTATTAGTGCAATCTCCTGCAGAATGCTCTCATGATTTACATTTTCCTATTTCTTACTATCTATGATCAATCTAAAAGTGCCGTCAACTGAATTTGACTTGTATCAGACATGCTCTACTCTTTCTTTACTGAAAGTTGGTCAATGTCTCTGAAGATAACTTCATTGCATATCCAGATTATCCTAGTTTCTCATTGTGAAAGACTCCAGTGTCTTTATTTTTGGTCTAAATTGTGATTTTCAGGACCAGTGGTTGTAACCATCAATGAGTTTTCTACTATTTATGGTATATTGGCTTGAATGGAAATAGCTAGCGGTGCTCCTAAATAGATGGTGGTTGTAAAATCTCAGAATTTTGGTAAATGGGCAAATGCAACCTGTACATAATGTGAAATGATTATTGCATAAATATGGGGATGACATCTTGTTATGGGGTTTATGAAAGTGCTGTTCTGTAGAGGGAAAATTTTTATAGAAGAAAAATTGTGAACCCAAAATCTTTGTAATAATGACATTATCAGAAAATTATTCAAGTTGAGTTGTACGGTTAAATAACTTGTTAAAGTTGGGTTTTGCAGCTACAAGGGTCCAGTAGAATTTGTCTGGAAAGCCATTTTCTCCAAACTTATATCTAGCCACGTAATTTGAAAAATGCCTCCTCTTTTACAGGGCTCTAGTACAAAATTTAGTTTAGAAAAGAGAAAATTTAATTTGGCTCAGTTGTTTGCTTATTACCGAGTCAAATTGTTCATTTGTGAATTTTATATCAATTTTCATAAATTTCTAGTTTGCAGGTGCAGCCCAGTCCCTTGGTGCGGGTGCTCTCTTGGTCAATCCATGGAATATCTCAGAAGTTGCTGCTTCAATTGGTTATGCCTTGAATATGCCAGAAGATGAAAGAGAAAAAAGACATGACCATAACTTCAGGCATGTTACAACTCACACATCGCAAGAGTGGGCTGCAACTTTTGTAAGGTATTCACAGTATTCCACTACCAACTTTTTCAGTTGCCTAGAATTTAAACCTAATTTCCTATGCTAAAAGGATGAAGGAAAAACTTATTCATTGACTGTAGTCTGTATCGTGCACATGATATCTGTTATTATGTTTCGTGCTCAGAGCTTAGATATGCAGAAGTTTCTTCCCTAATGTCACTCTCTACACATTAAAACCCAATGAACTAAACAAGAAGCATAAATAAACGAATAACCATTTAGAATATATAATGAAATCATGCTGCAATAAGCGTGTTTATTTTTATTCCTTTCTTTCTCTTCCACTATTTTCTATTTTGTATTTGACAAGGAAATTGGAAAATGCTATTGTTTTCAATATCTTAATCTAGAACAGTTTGTCAATCATTTTTTAATAGGGGATTTGTCACTGTAGATTATGATGCTCAGTGTCAATCCTAGCAAAGGCTCAGATATTGAATCTTAGAACTAGTTGTACCTTGCAATTCCTTCTTTCTTAATATTTTTATCTTTTTCTTTTTTCTCTTTTTTCAAAAAGAATTATCATTCTGCTTTAACAGATTTGAAAGTCAACATTCTATCACGTTTTCCATCATGCTATTAAAGAAATTGTTAAAGTAGTTAAAGTAACAAACTTTGTGACAACAGGATTCCAAATGGAAGTATTCTATTGACAAAAAAGAAAAGAAAAGAAAAGGATATTTTATTTTCAAGAGATAATAAAATTATAATTTTTTTCAACCAACTTATTTAACCATTTCTTTTTGAACAGACATTAACCAATTGAGTCTTTTTTGTGTTTGTATATATATATATATTTGAAGAATAGATATTGATGCTTGTTTCTTTTATAATGGTCTTCATGGTTTTAGTTAATTTGTATAGATTCCAAATTTTGTATCATCATTTGTTATCTTACATATTACAATTGCAAAACCTTGTTTCTTTGTTTTGATTCTGAAGTCCATCTTGTGTAGTGAACTCAATGATACTATCGTTGAAGCTCAACTAAGGACAAGACAAGTTCTGCCCTTGCTTCCTATCAAAACCTCAGTTGAGAGATATTTGCAATCCAATAACCGTTTGCTTATTCTGGTATGCTGATTTTCTTTTCTAAAATATGAAACATGAATAGCCTTTTTTACTTTAATTATGTGATTTTATGAGTTGGGTTTCTGAACTTTGGATTTCTTTTCCTGATCTCGTTTGAGTGAATGTCGAAAACAATAAGTGACTATGATGTGTTTTAAGTGTATAAAAGTGTTGTATGTTTGAAAAAGTCTCAATAGTCTTGTTATACATAGTGATTTATAAAACAAGCTTCTCCATACAATCTTCTATGTTGGACCTTTGGCAATCAAGACACCTCTTTTCAACATGTTTTTAGAGATTGATTTGAGGTGGCTTCAACTCCAAATACTGTAGTAGAAATCGGGTTAGTTTCCATTAAAATGAATAATTGGGTCAAACATTAAGACAAAAAAATTCTCAGGTAGTTGGTGGAGTCACAAATGGTCTCACTTAAAAACCAACTTCCTTAGACTCTTAAAATCTTGGTGACAAAATTTTTCTCAGATAATTTAAAACACAATATATCACTAAAATAAATTACCCGACAATAGCTATTAAATAGACAATAAAGGAAACACTAGAGTTTAATGAGATTCGACTAATTGTTCCTACGTCTTCGGACACTATTAAAATAATATTCTACTATTTAAAAGAATATTACAAAGTAAAATATTACAAAAGAGAGAGAAAATACAACCAATCTTAGAAGTAAGAGACTAATGTTTTGGGATCAATTGTTAAGAGGGGATGAAACTTTTTTATAAGCTAATATTTTTCTTCCTCCCTCCCACTTCAGATGTGGGATTAAGAGATTGTCAAAATTCAACAAACCTCTACCTTGGCAATCTCACAATCCCAAACAAATATTCTCTAAACTCTTATTTTACAAATTTTAATAATGTCTCTAAATGCGCTTCGAAGCGCCCAATTTCAAATTCTAAGAACATTTATCAAGTCCAAATAATGTTGGAACTTGACACCTGTCACAACTTTTGTTGTCATATCTACGGTAATTTCAGCAGTTATAATTTTTTAATCGAGCAGGTTTCTTAATATTCATTTTTGGCTTTCGTAGTGCAATTGACTCAACTTGCTAAGGAGGTTCTTGTGTTGAAACCTCTGCTTTCTCATCTGATCCATTTTCTACCATTAACTCCTCTTCTGCCGTAGGAGTAATTTTATCAGACTTTACAATTACTGGATCAACAATTCTTCTTCTATCAAACTCCACCTGTTTGGTCTGTCTGCTCCTCTATTACCTTTTTTAACACAGTAGACTTATCAAAGGTAACATGTCTACTAAAAATTATTTTTTTCGTCTTTGGACACCATAAACGATATCTTTTGATACCAGAGGATATCCCCATGAAGATCTAACTTCAATTCCTTAACATGATAGTATGCAGTTGAACCAAACACATGTAAGGAATTATAATCTGTGGCAGGTTTTCCATACCACACCTTCAAAGGTGTTTTTCCATTGATAGCAGTTGATGACGAACGATTAATGAGATGACATGCGTATGTTACAGTCTCAGCCCAAAACTGTTTGCCCAACTCAACATTAGACAAAATACACTGAACTTTTTCCAGTAGAGTTCGGTTCATGCGTTCAGCCACCTCATTCTGTTGTGGTGTATTTCTGAGAGTGAAATGTCGAACAATTCATTCATTTCTACAAACTTTCATGAAGGGGTCACTTGTATACTCTTCGTCATTGCCTGTTCGAATACACTTGATCTTTCTGCCTGTTTGAGTTTCCACCATCTTTTTCCAGATAAGAAAAACTCCCAACACTTCATATTTTGTTTTCATTGTATATACCCATACTCTTCTTGAATAATCATCAACAAAGGTAATATAGTAATGTTTACCTCCCATTGAAGCAGTTTTGGAAGGACCTCATACATCTGAGTGAACATAATCCAGAATACCTTTAGTATCATGGATTGCTGTGCCAGACTTCACTTTCGTCTGCTTCCCTTTGATGCAATGCTCACAAAAGTCTAATTTGCAAGTTCGTACTCCTTGCAATAATCCTTGATTTGCCAGAAGTTTCAAAGATTTTTCTCTTGCATGCCCCAAGCACATATGCCACAATCTGGTTGTTACTAGCTCCTGATCATCACTAAAAATTGTTGTTGTTGTTCCAACGATTGTATTGTCTTCATAGTAATACATGTTGTTGTTCCTTTGAATTCCTTTCATCACTACAAGTGCTCCAGATATAACTTTCATTACTTTATTTTTAATGATTATAGTGAAACCCTTTCTCCCAAGGACTTTCATAGAAATGAGGTTTTTCATCAGACTTGGTGCATATCTTACGTCTGTCAGAGTTTTGATTGATCTATCACGAATCCTCAACTGTACTGAACTAATTCCAGTTGTTTTACAAGGGCTGTGATTTGTTATATAGACAACTCCACCTTCAATTTTTTTATAATCGAAAAACCATTTTCGATTGGGACACATATGGTGGTTAGAGGCTGAATCTAGGATCCAAGCAGTTGAACTGTTTATTGATGGCATCAATGCTAGTGAAAAGTCTGAATCATCACATTCAGCTACATTTGAATCTGCAACAACCTTGCTTTTGCCATATTTACTTCTCAACTTAATTTTCTCGACAAAAGACACATTCATCTTTGCCCACTCTAGACTTTGATCTGTCTTTTTTTCCCTTGTTCTTATTTTTCAAATGACCTCTTACTATCAAGCTTCTGTTGCTCCACTGGTGTTATCCTTGTATTTTCTCCTTAATTCATAGCTGTATAGTGCATAATATACTTCGTTAAGAGACCTCATCTTTCTCATAGAGTAGAGTAGTTTCTAAAAACTCAAACTCCTCAGGAAGGGATTTCAACAGTATTAGGGTCAAATCTTCATCTTTAAAAGTCACATTCAAATTTGCAGATCTGCTACAAGTTGATTAAAATTGGTGATGTGATCATTCATCGTGGTACCAGGAACATATGTGAATCTGAACAACATTTTTTTCATATGAAGCTTATTTTGACTGTTTTTTTTTCAAGAATTTTTCCTCCAGTGTCTTCCAAAATTTACTTGCAAAAGTTTCTTTACAAAAGACATACTTTTGCTCTCTAGACATACACGATCGAATTGTACCACATGCTAAACGATTGATTGTCCTTCATTCCTTCTCATCTGCACCTTCTGGTTTTCCTCAATGACAATGTCTAAACCTTGCTGAAATAAGGCCTCTAGAACTTCAATTTGCCACATACCGAAATGGCCTGTACCATCAAAAATCTCCACTGCAATTCTCGTATTTGCTACAATAGTTCTTGTCAAAATTGATGAAGTAGAAGCTGCTGTGTCTATCGTGGATTTTCGTCCGTTTCTTGCCATTTCTTCTTCAAGAATATTTAATAGCTTTCAAATGCGGAATACCAAAGAATCTAAGAAAACCTTTCTGATGTGGAAAATCAGCTTACGCTGCTATCACAAAGCATATAACTCAATAACTTTGGCTCTGATACTAATTTTTGTGGAAATCGGGTTAGTTTCCACCAAAATGAATAATTATACCAAAAATTAAGACAGAAAAAATTTTCAGGTAGTTAGAAGAGTCACAAATGATCTTTCTTAAAAATCAACTTTTTTAGACTCTTAGAGTCTTGGTGACAGAATTTTTTTTAGATAATTTAAAGCACAATATATCATTAAAATAAATTATCCGACAATAGCTATTAAATAGACAATAAAGGGAACGCCAGAATTTAATAAAGTTCGGCCAATTATGCCTACATCATCAAACACTACTAAAATAATATTTCACTATTTCAAATCGAACACTACTAAAATAATATTCCACTATTTCAAAGAAATATTGCAAAGTGAAATATTACAATAGAGAGAAAATACAATCAATTTTAAAAGTAAGTGATTGGTGTTTTGGGATGAATTGTTAAGAGTGGATGAAGATTTTTTATAAGCTAATATTTTTCTTCCTCCCTCTCCCACTTTCGATATGAGATTGGGAGATTGTCAAAATTCAACATGTTCAGAGGATAATTCAGTTTTCTTTCTATTTTATTGCTGCTTATCTTGTAGGTTGGCGTCTTTTAATTTCTTTCTTTTTGCAACTATGTTCTATACCTGAAACATAGAGTTTATTCAATTTACTGGATCAATTACTTCCAGGAACGAGATTGACTTTCCTTGCCTCTTGCTTCAACTTTGAATGGAATGACACTACAATATTCTATGAAGCATCGTGAGATTAGATATAGCATTTTCTCTTCGTAATCCAGGATTTCTCTCTCCATCTGCTTCCTGGTTTTATAATGTTGTCGGGATATTTCAGTGATTTGTCTAATCCTTGTAGGGTGATCCCTTTTCTTGTTTCGAAATTCTTTGATCACATCATTCTTTTCTCAACTCCCTTACTGTATTTTGTTCCAATTTCAGAAATGTGGTCAAACTTAATCCCAGATGAAGTTCTTTTTATTTTTAATGACCAAAGGCAAAACAGTGTGGGGCACAGAAAAGCTGCAATCCATGTGTGAAGGGTAGAAAATCACAATGCCTTCTGTTTTCTCCTTAAAGTCTCCGGTATACTTCCCCGTTGCTTTCATTTCTAGAGCCTGCAATTTTAGTTGAAAAAGCCAAAGCTGGCTTCTATTATTTTGGTAAAAGCTGAACTTTCCTGTACCTCTTCTTTTTTATTATTATTTAAAAACAGCACAATAAAGTGCTCATCTTACAAAACCCTTTTGAAGATTTTATTCTAATGCTGATAATTTGTGATTTTCATTTGCTTCTGTAGGATGTATTATTAAAATTAGCAGAACGTGCTAGATAAAATTACTCAGAATCACTTGATTATTGATATATAGTTTTGCCTTATCTGCCCTGTTATTGCGGATGACCCATATCCATTCTCTGACTACTAATTTTATTTATTTATTACCTTGCTTTTGCATCCTTCTACAGGGATTCAATGCAACTTTGACTGAACCAGTGTACACCTTAGGTAGAAGGAATGGTCAAATTAGAGAAATGGAACCCAGATTGCACCCAGAGTTAAAAGAACCCTTGAAGAAACTTTGTGATGACCAGAAGACAACAATTGTAGTAATTAGTGGAAGTGATAGAAGCATTCTTGATGAAGTACTCACGATTCTCTAATTATCTTCCTTGCCAATTGCAATATAATGCTTCCGGTTCTAACAACTTCTTATGCAGAACTTTGGAGAATACAATATGTGGTTGGCAGCAGAAAATGGAATGTTTTTACGTCTTACAACTGGAGAATGGATGACAACAATGCCAGAAAATCTTAACATGGATTGGGTCGACAGTGTTAAGGTTTGTACATTATCATTGAGAAAGTTAGTCTCTTCCAGTTAGAGGTCCTGTAGAACCTAAACCCTTATGCTTGTTCATGATTTCAGCATGTGTTCGAGTATTTTACAGAAAGAACACCTCGTTCTCATTTTGAGCTTCGTGAAACTTCTCTTGTATGGAATTACAAGTACGCAGGTACTTACCATCAGTATGAATTGCACTTCCTTTTTAGCTGAACTACTTGAGTTTTGAAAGTGGCACAGGATGTGGATAGGTCTTTAGTGAAAATTTTACTGGGCAAACCTACATTATTGTGTCTATGCACACACATACTTGTAAATTGATGTGCTTGTATTATCATATGTAGAAATTCAGCTGATATATACGTTTATGTATATACATATGCCCATATAGACACATTTTTATAGTATGTTAAAGAAAAGCAGTATGATGGTTTTAGATGATGTTTATACTCATTTACTCATTCATTTTATTTCTTAAATTTGTTAATTTTAGATATTGAGTTTGGAAGGATTCAAGCAAGGGACATGTTGCAGCATCTCTGGACAGGTCCAATCTCAAATGCAGCAGTTGATGTTGTTCAAGGTGGCCGCTCGGTTGAAGTTCGAGCAGTTGGTGTTACAAAGGTGTGGAGATCATGATTAGATAACAGAGCCACATATCTGCTCCTCTATGATTCGTAGAATGACAAGATTGTCTTTCTCATCTAATATTTTCTGTTGTTTACAGGGTGCAGCGGTAGATAGGATTTTAGGAGAAATAGTTCATAACCAAGGCTTGAAAGCACCCATAGATTATGTCCTCTGTGTCGGTCACTTTCTACCGAAGGTATCTTTTAAGCTCGATGTAAACCATGAGCATCCTACATTTTCATGCTCGATGCAGTGATTGATTACTTGACAGCAATTTTGATGGATTGGAATCTTCTATTGCTTTAGGATGAAGATATATATACATTTTTCGAGCCAGAGCTTCCTGGTGAATCAGCAACCATAGTGCGATCGAGGACACCAGATCCTCTTATTTCACCTTTGCCAAAGATTCCATGCAAAAGAAGCCAATCCAAGGCTCATCTTAAGAAACAACGCTCATTTTCAACAATTGAAAGGAACAGCATTGCATGGCGGCCTATTGTACCTGATAGAATTTCGGTGCATGAAGGTTCATCTGTACTTGATCTCAAAGGGGAGAACTACTTCTCTTGTGCTGTTTCTCGAAAGCGATCAAATGCTAGATATGTTCTTGGAACTTCAGATGATGTTGTCACACTCTTAAAGGAGCTGGCAGATTCCTTATCAGGAAGTTGATTTCATCAAATTCAAACCTAATAAAGCAGGTAAAAGTAAAAAATAAGGATGTTCATTGTTGTTCCATTGGGAGCTGTCTATACTCCATTGTGCATATGAAAGCCTCTTCTTATAGCTTTTCATTGGCATATTTACTTTTTTTGCCTACAATTTCTGCCTCCTGTTGCCGTGGCTACATGTAGTTTGTTTACAAGTGCATATAATTTTTGGATTTAGAGTACATAGTGGCATATTTTTAATACCACAAAACTATACAAGAAGAAATCATATGTTACTCAGTAACTTGTTTTGACACAAAAGCAATGTCTCCTGACATCACAAATCTGGATTTTCAAGTAAAAATGGATTCATGTGTCACATGCTGCCAGCCTATATTATTATATTTGTCTGAATTTTATGCCTGCATAATGATTCTTCTGTAAGATCTTCCAGTCTTTTGTTTCTGCATATATGAAAGCGAATTATAATTTTTTTTTCTCCAAATTTTCAAGAAAAATAGAAGAAAAGAAAAGGCAATAAGCCAAGGCTATCCCTATTCCCTAGTATTTCTTTATTAATGGTTTTTGTAATTATTCAAAGGATCACGGGTGTGGATAGAGTGAGGAGACACCACAACATTTTCCATGACAAATACGGTAAGTCAATTTTTAGGGCTTATTAATTATTATTATTATTATGGCCATGATTTTAGAAAGAAATTTCTTACATGGCAAAGTTGAAAAAGAAATTGTTGTCAGTCAGCTCATTTCTATTCATATTCATGTGAGAATGACAAATAATATTCGTAATAATTTCAGCAGCTCACTTAAAGATGAATAATATAGAAATTTAATTACATATAAATTATAAAAATAGGTGGGTTATTAGACAATCAAACAGTTGAAATTGTATGAATTTAACATAAACCAGATTATGATAGAAGCCTAATATACTCTCTATTATTTGAATTAGGTTAGTCAAGTGAGTCATCAAATCAATCTATCTTTTGAATGTCAAATTCAAAAATAATTCATTGGAATTTTAGGAATGAATCACAAATTAGCAAGTCTATCGGTACAAGAACAAGGAGTATCCAACCAACGTAAGCAATTGCTCTGATTAAGTGGACCTTTTGCTTCACAAAGTTTTTGGCTTTAAAGGCTTCAGAATCTCTGTGACAGACAAATTCTCGCCCCACATGAGCAGACCCACAGCCTGTCTTTGGCTGAGAGGACAAATATAATAATATCAATAGTAATGATAATAGTAAGTTGAGTTCCATATCAAAGAAAAACTTTTTTTTTTCTTTTCCCTAAATAGCCAAACTACAGAAGAATTTGTCGTTCTTGAAAATTGCTTCATAATATTCTACAACCCAAATGTGTTTGATTAAAATTAATGGCCTACTTGTATTAAGAATAAAAATGGGCCCCTAATTTGAGGGATTTCATAGCTGATAGCGATTATTAGTTTTTAATAATTAATTAATTTTACTATCAATTATTACTTTTATGTTAAATGACTATCTATATAATAAAAAATTTTAAAATAAGACTTATTGAATTAACAGCTAATTGAAATTCGAATAAGATATCAACAACTAACTATAAACTTTTATTAAATATGTAAGAAATAGCTATCAGGTTTCATCATTGACAGTCGATTGAATGGCCATTAATAATTATATATTCGACCGCCAAACAAAGATATTTAGTAAAACTAAATTTTAATTGTCAAACTTTTAAAATTTTTACTAAAAAAAGTTAAAAATCTTAGCTTTTATCAATTGTCAATACAACTTTCTATATTCTTGTAATTAATAATTTGCTAAAAAATATATTTTTATTTTTTAATTTTATATTCAATTTATTTTAAATAGTGCACACTGTAGGACGGATACAAACACTAGAAAATAATATTTATAAAAAATATACGACATAGATACATTAAAAATATGTGAATAAATTTATAAATAATTAAATTCAAGAGATATAATTGTAATAGATTATTTTAATATAAAAATAAATAAAAAATGACATATAATCAAATATATTGAACGATAATTAGTTTTACACATATTTTAAGTTTTTTTTAAAGAGAAAAATATATTTTTAAATTAAAAAAAGTGTATTTCTAATTTTTAAAAAAAATTACTAAACGCGTTTAGAATGTTTTGTATTGGAAACGTACGTGTTGGAAACCTTCATAGGTAATAAATGAAAAATTGTAACACAAATAATATAATATGAATATTCTAAATAGTACATAATTTCATAAATTAAGATAAGTTTTTAACTGAAATTAAACAATTTTCAATTAATTAGAAATTATTGACTAATAACCGTTGACTTCTAATATTAGCTTGATATGTTACTTATTGATAAAGAATTTGTATTTGAATTATACTATCCTTTAAAATTTTATTAATTACAAAATATTTATATATGCAATTCAATTTCTTATCAATAAATTATTTACCATTATAAAATAATATGTTAAGAAATATAAAACAATTATAGATAATAATTAAATTAGTTATAATATTTATTCTTATATGATAAAAATATGTATATATATATATATATATATAATTTTATATTTAATGTTAAATAAGTTGTGTTACTTAGGTATTGTATTAAGAATAAAAACAAACATATATAAAAATATATTCAGAAATAAATTATATCATTATATTCATTAATAATAATTTAGTGTATAAATAAGCAATTTTTTAAAAACAATTCATCGACTATCAATTATAAGTTGCTATCATTAGCTAACAATTACCAATATTTTTGTTTTGCTTATATTTATGTATTTATATATTTTATGTAACCAATAAATTTTTTTTATAGTCTTAAGTTTTTAACATATTATTGTTTTGTTTTATTTTTAATAACCTATATTTATATGTGAATTATTAAAAAATATTTTAGGAATAATTACCAAAACACAACAATTTTCTTACCTTTTATTCCATTGGACCCATAATCTAAAAATTACTTTAATTGGACTCCTAATGTTTTATGTTGTTTCTAATTGGATCAATTGGTCTAATTTTCCATTGAAGACTAACCGAATAACTGACGTGGATAATTCACTTTGATTACATAGATCCACATCTTTTGATGTTAAAAAGATACACATTGTGACGGATTTAGCCCCTGTAAATATATCACTGTTTCTTATGATTAAGAATTTTTTTTTTTATGATTTTAAAGTATAAGTGTTGATCAACTTTTATAATTTAAATTTAGTTTTTTATTAAATATTTTATTTCATTAATTCTTTTTCTTTAAATTGTTATAATAAATTTATAATTCCTTTTATTAATAATATGTGAATAAATTTTAAGATAATATATGCTTTTTTCGTGATGATCTTATAATATTAGTAAGTTATAGTTTAATAGTATAGGTTTGGTGACTAAAGCTTTCATGAGATCTGGAATTTAACCTCACTCAGACTTCTTATAAGAAAATATATTATTACATATCATTTAATTAATGAAGAACGTGAAGATAAAAAAGAAAAAATAAAGATTGTTATTAGTTATTAAATCTGACAATTTCTAATTCGACCTGAATTTATATTCAAAGAATATTTTAGGATCGAACCAAAATTCAGTTTTAAGGTATATATTTAGGGAATTAATAAAATGTAAGAAATTATATTTGAATTAATGACTTCATGGAAAATAAGATTTTCACTTAACATCTCAAATTTTTAGCATATTTATTAATAGTATTATAAATAAATTTATATTAGTATCAGCATTTGACATATGTGTATTTTTTTATAATATTGAATAAATACATAAACTATATAACAACTTACTAAGAGTATAATTATCTACATGTTTTACTTTCACAATCTAAATACATTATAATTTACAATACTATATATACTTATTTATTTAATATTTTAATGTATATTAAACAACTAATATATTGTATTTAATTAAGTTATATATTATAATTATATTATAGCTCAATTTAATTTATTTTTATACTTATATACTTGTATAATTATATACTTTGCTTTTTTACTTATATTCTATATCTATACTTTATAAGTTTATTATTAAAAAAATTTGTATACTACTAATAATAGAATATAATAACTTACATTACTTTAAAATTTTATATGGAAAATTATTTATTTTTTGCTACATTTGGATTAATCTAAAAATAGATTTCATCTACATTTTATTTCATTTTTTTGTTATATCCTTCACTCCTCATTCACTTTGGACTTTACCCATTTTCACTCTTTTTCATAGTCACCTTGTCACTCCCTTCCTTTAAAGCAGCCACAAGCAACATATTCACACTTAACAATTTGCAACACTCAGCAAAATAGTAGTATTTTTTGTTGAATTTTGGCAATCTCTCAATCCCACATCGGAAGTGGGAGAGAGAGAAACAAAATATTAGCCTATAAAAAATATTTTATCGTCTCTTAACAATCCATCCTAAACGATAATCCATTACTTCTAAGATTGGTTGTATTTTTTCTCTCTTTTGTAATATTTTACTTTATAATATTTCTTTGAAATAGTAAAATATTATTTTAGTAGTCTCCAAAAACGTAGGTATAATTAGTCGAATCTCGTTAAATTTTGTTGTTCCCTTTATTGTTTATTTAATAGCTATTGTCGAGTAATCTATTTTAGTGATATATTGTACTTTAAATTATTTAAGAAAAATTCTGTCACCAAGACTCTAAGAGTTTAAGGAAGTTAGTTTTTAAGTGATACTATTTATGACTCCACCAACTACCTGAGAAATTTTTTTGTCTTAATTTTTAGCATAATTATTTATTTTGGTGGAAACTAACTCGATTTCCACAACAATTGATATCAAAGCTAAGGTTACTGAGTTATATGCTTCGTGATTGCGGCGTAAGCTGATCTTCCACATCATAAAGGTTTCCTTTGATTCTTGGGTATTCCGCATTTGAAACCTATAAAATATTCTTGAAGAAGAAATGACAAGAGACGGACAAAAATCCACGATGGACACAACAACTTCTACTTTATCAATTTTGATGAGAACTGTTATAGCAAATACGAGAATTGCAGTGGAGATTTTTTATGGTACAAGTCATTTCGGTATATGGCAAGGTGAAGTTCTAGACGCCTTGTTTCAGCAAGGTTTAGACATTGCTATTGAGGGAGAAAAGCCAGAAGGTGTAGATGAGAAGGAATGGAGGACAATCAATCATTTGGCATGTGATACAATTCGATCGTGTTTGTCCAAAGAGCAGAAGTATGCCTTTTATAAATAAACTTCTACAAGTAAATTGTGGAAGGCACTGGAGGAAAGATTCTTGAAAAGAGCAGTCAAAATAAGCTCTATATGAAGAAAAGACTGTTCAGATTTACATATGTTCCTGGTACCACGATGAATGATCACATCACCAATTTCAATCAACTTGTAGCAGATCTGATGAATTTGGATGTGACTTTTAAAGATGACGATCTGACCCTAATGTTGTTGGGATCCCTTCTTGAGGTGTTTGAGTTTCTAGAAACTATTTTACTCCATAGGAAAGCGGATGTGTCTTTTAGTGAAGTATGTGTTGCACTATATAGCTATGAATTAAGGAGAAAAGACAAAAAAGATAGCACTAGTGGAGCAGCAGAAACTTTGATAGTAAGAGGTCGTTCGAAAAATAAAAACAAGGGAAAGAAAGACAGATCAAAGTCCAGCGTGGACAAAGATGAATGTGCCTTTTGTCGAGAAAATGGACACTAGAAGAAAGATTGTTCTAAGTTGAGAAGTAAATCTGGCAAAGGCAAGGCTGTTACAGATTCAAATGTAGTTGAATGTGATGATTCAAACTTTTTCATTAGCATTGATGCTATCAATAAGCAGTTCGACTGCTTAGATCTTGAATTCAGGTTGTAGCCATTATATGTGTCCCAATCAGGAATGATTTTTCGATTTTAAAGAAATTAAAGGTGAAGTTGTCTATACAGCAAATGACAGCCTTTGCAAAACAACTGGAATTGGTTCAGTCTAGTTGAAGAATCGAGATGGATCAATCAAAACTCTGACATACGTAAGATATGTGTCCAGTCTGACGAAAAAACTCATTTCTATGGGAATCCTTGGGAGAAAGGCTTTTACTATAGTCATTAAAAATGAAGTAATAAAAGTTATAATTGGAACACTTGTAGTGGTGAAAGGAGTTCAAAGGAGCAACAACTTGTATTACTATGAAGGAAATACAGTTGTTGGAACAACAACAATAGTTTCTAGTGATGACCAGGAGCTAGAAACCACCAAATTGTGACATATGTGCTTGGGGTATGCTGGTGAAAAATTCTTGAAACTTCTGGAAAATTAAGGATTATTGTAAGGAATACGAACCTGCTAATTAGACTTATGTGAGCATTGCATCAAAGGAAACCAGACGAGAGTGAAGTTTGGCACTGCAATCCATGATACTAAGAGTATTTTGGATTATGTTTTACTTAGATGTATGAGATCCTTCCAAAACTGCTTAAATGAGAGGTAAATACTACTATGTTACCTTTGTTGATGATTGTTCAAGAAGAGTATGGGTGTATACAATGAAGATAAATGATGAAGTGTTGGGACAAGCAGAAAGATCAAATGTCTTCGAACAGACAATAACGGAGAATACACAAGTGATCCCTTTATGAAAGTTTGCAGAAATAAAGGAATTGTTCGACATTCACTGTCAGAAATACACCACAACAGAATGGGGTGGCTGAATAGATGAACTGAACTCTATTGAAGAAAGTTCGATGTACGTTGTCTAATGCTGGGTTGGGCAGACAGTTTTGGGGTGAGGCTGTAACATACACATGTCATCTCATTAATTGTTTGTCATCAACTGCTATCGATGGAAAAACACCTTTAGAGGTATGGTATGGAAAACCTGCTACAGATTATAATTCTTTACATTGTTTGGTTTCACTGCATACTATCATATTAAGAAATCGAAGTTAGATCCAAGGGCAAAAAAAACTATTTTTATGGGGATATCCTCTGGTATCAAAGGATATCATTTATAGTGCCTAGAGACGAAGAAAATAATCTTTAGTAGAGATATTACCTTTGATGAGTCTACCGTATTAAAAAAGGTAATAGAGGAGCAGACATGTAACACCCCTTACCATTCCGTACACCCATCCGTATACCGGACGGATAAAAGGTGCTACCTTTAAACAACTCCCCAAAAATACTTTTTTAAATTTTAACATATTTAATATAAGAAATCTAAAATACATACTAAAATTTTATGCATACACACCCTTTTTATTTTATTTATATACATGCCGAAATGAAATTTAAAATATATATATACATATCAAAATATAATAAAAAGACCAACCCGCTCTAGTTGGCTTCCACTACTACTGCTATGCTCCATTTAGTGGGTCCCCAGTCAGCGTCCCTTATCTACACGTCTAGACGCTGTCTGCTGCTCTTGTAACCTACGCAAGAAAAAATAAACTCCCGCGCTGAGTATATCACTCAGTGGTGCAAAAACTCATATAATAAAAATCATTAAAATAAAAGATACATTTAAATTATTGCAATTCAAAATTTTGCTGAGTTCTTAATAATATATTTTTCATATACCCACATATTATAATATCCTAGACTTGCTCCTAGGGAATCAAAGGGGTATCATATTACATCTTAACTTATGATCCACAGAAATGCACAGGATCCAAATGTAATATGACTCAGCCCATAAAAATGCACAGGACTGATAGTTGTATCAGGTGATCCACAAAAATGCACAGGATCACAATATTTTATTGGTCCACAAAAATGCATAGGACCATAATTTTTACCCTATTAGCATGCCAACAATACCCTAGCTCATATCTAGGCTAATACGTGGGAAAAATTCTCAAAATCATAATTCACTTCATTTTTTAGATAATAATTAAATATTCTTTCAATACCAAAATAATTATCATCATAGATAATTTTTAACATTTAATTTTTCTAGAATACAAAAATATATATATAACTCAATAATTGCAAAAATTCCCATTTTCACATAAAATATTTTCATATGACTAATATTATAAGGGTAGTTGCATTAACCTTTTTACGCTCAACCGGTATCTACCGGCTCTTTCCCCTTATCTCGCGGTGGCGCCTGTCCCGACGTCACACCTAGAGATAGAAAATTAATATTAGCCATTGAACCCCCTTACGACAATAAAATCTAGTAAAAATTAAATTTTTCTCTCTCACAGATATTCAGATCCTATAATTAAAAATTTTCTTATTATGCACGTTTAATGCATAAATACCGGTTTTAGTCTTCATCACGCTTCCCGGTGCAACCAAAAATTCAAATATTAATTTCCTTTTATAATATTTTATTTTCTTTATTTTTCCACCTCCAAAACTATTTTTCTCCATTTATTTCTTTTATTCTCCTAATGTCCATTTTCAATTCAAGAATTCTTATTAATTCAATAATTACTCTAAAAATTCCAAATAAATTCCTATACTCACTTTAACTCATTTTCTTTCATTTTCCATCATCAATTTCACCAAAATAATATTCAATAACTCCAAATAAATTTTTTCATAATTAGGCTAAAAATCTAAAAATTCACCAAAAATCCTATTAAATATTCTTTCCATTCCAAAAATTATTTTTCACTTCTAAACACTCCAATTAACTCCATAATTAATAATCTTCGATTATTAATTTAATTACCTAATATTTTAATATTCTAACTCAACTAATAATCACCTCCATTTAATAATATAAAATCCAATTATTCATCAAATAATCTCCAATAACTCCAATAATTATGCAATTAATCATGCAATTCAACTAAATTAATTAATCACTTTAATAATAAAATATATCCAAACTTCACAAATAAATTCATATTTCATTATCTAAAAACAGCTAGGAGGTGCGGTTTGTACCGGATGACTCGGTTTAATGAGCCGAAAATTCTGCCCAAAAAAATCCGATTAGTGGCCGCCGGAAAATTTTCGACGGCGGTGGATCGATGATCGGCTGATACCAAAAGAAAGCTTGATGTGTGAGGAGTCCAAATATATAAGTTTTGTGGCCTGAAAGTGGCTGGAAACGTGTAGATCTGCAAAAATTTCCCCTGCTCCGGCGAGAATTTTCCAACTCCGATCAGCCCTCAAATCTCGGTTTTTGGAGCTCAAATTACACCTACCAAGGTTTTTCGACGTCCTGAGTCTGTTTCCGGTGCCAGATTTAAGAAAAGAAGCTAGGAAACATGCGAAATGGTAAGGGCAGCCCGAACTCCGACTTTCGCTGCTCCGATCCCGAAAATCCGGTCAGATTTTTGAAAATCAAACGTCACCAGAGTGATAAGGACGTGGAGAACTACTTCTGGTTCAAATTTGATGAAGATCGGATGTCGTTTTGTTGATGAACGGAGATGGTGATCGGGTAGGGAGAACGAGAGAGAAAATGAAAATTTTATTACTTTAATCTTTGAATTCTTTATATATATACACTCAAGGGAAATTTTGTAATTTTTTTACAAACCTCAAATTTTAATGAAGTTTTACTCAGATAAAATTATTAAGTCACCCAATAAGTTAAGAAAAATCTTAATTGAACAAAAATTAAAAATATGGGGTGTTACAAGACAGATGGTTCTCCACAGCAGGTGGAGGGAACTCCCAAACAAGTAGAGTTTGATAGCAGAAGAATTGTTGATCCAACAATTGTAAAGTCTGATAAAATTACTCTTACGACAGAAGAGGAGTTAATGGTAAAAAATGGATCAGATGAGGAAGTAGAGATTTCGGCACAAGAACCTCCTCAGCAACTGTAGCTAATTGCACTACGAAAGCCGAAAAGGAATATTAAAAAATCTGCTCGACTTGAAGATATGACTAATTATACATTTTCAATAGATTATGAGATTCCTTCCACTTATTGTAAAGCTATTCAAAGCTCAGAATAAGAAAAGTGGAGAAAGATTATGGAAGAAGAGATGTAGTCTCTTAAAAAGAATCAGACATGAAAGCTAGCAAGTCTGCCAAAGGGAAAGAAAACGATTGGTTGCAAATGGGTTTATGCAAAGAAAGAAGGATTTTCTGACAAGAATGATATTCGCTACAAGGCAGGATTGGTAGTTAAAGGTTATAATCAAAAGGAAAAATTTGATTATAATGAATACTGTTGGCCTTGGTAGCATAATTGGATCTGGAGCTAGTTCAGCTAGATGTAAAAACTGTATTTTTACATGGAGACTTAGAAGAAGAAATCTACATGACTCATCCAGAAGGATTTAAAGTTGCTAGAAAAGAAAATTTGGTGTGCAAGTTGAGCAAATCATTGTATGAATTGAAGCAATCTCCAAGACAGTGGTACAAACGATTTGATAAGTTTATGATAAAGTAGAATTATACAAAAAGTAAATATGATCATTGTGTATATTTGCGCAAGCTATGGGATGATTCCTTTATCTATCTTATCCTTTATGTTGATGATAGTTTTGAAGGATGAAGGAGAGATTCAGAAGTTAAAAGCTTAACTAAATCAGAAATTTGAAATAAAGGATTTAGGAGAAGCTAAGAAGATTCTCGGTATGGAGATATGTAAAGATAAAAAATTGGAGAGACTTTGTTTGACTAAAAAACAATATCTGAGAGAAGTACTAAAGCGTTTTGGGATAAATGAGAAGACAAAACTAGTAAGTACTATACTTGCTCCTCATTTTAAGCTTAGTGAATCTTTATCTCCGAAAAGTGATGAAGAACGAAAATATATGTCAAAGGTTTCATATGCAAATGCTGTTGGTAGCTTGATGTATGCAATGGTGTGTACAAGTCTTGATATTTCACAAACAGTTGGAGTTGTGAGCAGGTACATGCATGATCTTGATAAAAGACATTGGCAAGCTGTGAAATAAATTCTGCTGTATATTCAGAATACTGCAGATGTTGACATAATATTTAAGCGGGATGAGAAAATTGGTCAATATATAGTTGGATATTGTGATTCCAACTATGTAGATGATTTAGATAAACGTCGTTCTACTACCAGTTATGTGTTCATACTTACAAAGGTACCGGTTAGTTGGAAGTCCACCTTATAGTCAACAGTTGCTTTGTCTACAATAGAGGCAGAGTACATGACAGTTTCAGAAGCTGTTAAGGAGACAATTTGGCTTTAGGGATTGCTGAATGACTTAGAAATTGGTCAGAAGTATGACAAAGTGCATTTTGACAATCAAAGTGCTATTTGTTTAACAAAGAATCAAGTTTATCATACAAGGACAAAACACATCGATGTTCGATATCATTTTGAATGGAAAATTCTTGAAGATGGTGAGATACTACTTCAGAAAATTTTGACTGTTGAAAATTCCGCATATATGACAATAAAAGTTGTGATAAGTGTCAAGTTCCAACATTGTTTAGACTTGATAAATGTTCTTAGAATTTAAAATTAAGCGCTTCAAAGTGCATTTGGAGACATTACTGAATTTTATAAAATAAGAGTTTAGAAAATATTTGTTTGGGATTGTGAGATGACCAAGGTGGAGATTTGTTGAATTTTGGCAATCTCTTAATCCCACATTGGAAGTGGAAGAGAGAGAAAAAAATATTAGCCTATAAAAAAAGTTTCATTCCCTCTTAATAATCCATCACAAACACCAATCTCTTACTTCTAAAATTGATTATATTTTCTCTCTTTTGTAATATTTCACTTTCTCAATCCCACATTGAAAGTGGAAGAGAGAGAAAAAAATATTAGCCTATAAAAAAGGTTTCATTCCCTCTTAATATTTCATTCCAAACACCAATCTCTTACTTCTAAGATTGATTATATTTTCTCTCTTTTGTAATATTTCACTTTGTAATATTTCTTTGAAATAATGAAATATTATTTTAGTAGTGTCCGATAACGTAGGTATAATTGACCGAATCTCGTTAAATTCTGGTGTTCCCTTTATTGTCTATTTAATAGCTATTGTCGGATAATCTATTTTAGTGATATATTGTACTTTAAATTATCTGAGAAAAATTATGTCACTAAGAGTCTAAGAGTCAAAGGAAGTTGATTTTTAAAAAATACTATTTGTGACTCCACTAACTATTTGAGAATTTTTCTGTCTTAATTTTTGGTATAATTATTCATTTTGGTGGAAACTAACCCGATTTCCACAACATTTGTCCCTATAGCGCAACAACTAATCTCAGGGTACTATGACTCGAGACCCGACTTCAACCTGTTTGAAACAAAAAATGACCCGACCCGAGATGATATGAAAATAAAAATTCAAAAGTGATTCCAACTCAAAATAATCTAACCTGAGCAAAACCTAAATTTGACCGAGCCCACTCAATTGGCAGACGTAAATTATATCATGAATCTGTATTTATTGTGCATTGTGGTCCCAATTTTAAAATAACATCGCATTATTCTTTAAATTAAATAATTCACATATATTCACTGTGTATTGTGAATAGAAACAATTATCATTTCAATGATTTTCTTTATTATTATCATTATCATCATCATCATCTTCTTCTTCTTCTTTTACAAAAAGTTCAATAGAAAAAAAAAAAGAAACTTATTTTTTCATTGCAAAACTATTTTAGAGAGAATTGTTTTTTTAATTTTCATATTTGATTTTATTTTTAGTATTTTTGAATATTCTAGTTATTGTTTTTATTGTTTGTGATGAAAAATATTAGTTTTGATATATTTATGGAATAAAATGACTGAAAATAAAGATATTTGAACCAAAAATAAGTAATATAAAAAGAAAACATTGTGCCTTTGGAGGCTAAAAATTATGTATTTGGTAGAAATAATAAACTTGCAAGTGATGAACTTGCAAGTTGCAAATGATAGACCTATAAATGATAAATCTGCAAGTTTTAAATAATGAACTTGTAATTTATATATAATAAATCTGTAAGTTCAAAACGATTAATCTGAAAGTTATAAACGATGAAACTGTAAATGATAAAATTGTAAAATCTAAATGATAAATCTGTAGATTCAAAATGATGAATCTTAAAGTTCAAAATGATAAACCTACAAGTTGTAAATCATGAATCTGTAAGTGATGAAACAACAATTTGTAAACGATAAATATGTAAGTTCTAAACGATAAACTTGTTGCTTCTAAACGATAAACCTATAAATTGTAAAGTTACATGTTATAAACAATGAGCGATAAACTTATAATTTTTAAACAATAAACTTCTAAATCCAAAATAAGGATCATGTAAATTATAACTGATAAACCTATAAATTCAAAACGATGAACCTATAAATTATAACCGATAAATCTATAAGTTCTAAAACGATAAACATGTAAATTATAACTGATAAATATATTTAATATTCTTTAGTTTAACAAAATTCAATTCTGAAAAAATAAATATTTTTATTTTTATTTCACACATATAAAAGAATGAGATCTTTAATATAATACATGTACATGTTCCATGATATAACAACCTAGTTCTACTTGTTAGCACTTCTCTTTAAATTTTACCACATTTTGACCATAACTGGAACCTTATGGCATGGTTTGCTCTTTTCTTAAAATTTTTAGAAAGTATATATTTCTAGATCCCAACACGTAGCTAACCCATCTGCGAATATGGTTTAATTCTAAAATTTTAAATTACATAGTTATTTTTATCTTATATCTTAATAATTTATGAAAAATATTAAAAAGTTTTATAATAAAATTGAATAAGAAAACAGTAGTTAAAATTGTTCATTTAGCTTAATTTATGAAAAATATTAAAAAGTTTTATAATAAAATTGAATAATAAAACAGTAGTTAAAATTGTTCATTAGCTAAGAAACATTAAAAAAATCCAGATAACTTAAGATATATTTATCCATTAGAGATATTTTAGCTTTAAGTGTATTAATATATTTAGAAAGAATCTTATCTAAATTGGTTTCGGAAGATTCTTATTTAAACTAATTTAGTAAGAATCTTATTAAATTAATATAAATCGAGAAGGATATGGTATATAATACAGGCTTGGTGAAGTGGATTGAATTGTTATATCAGATAATTGTTGATAACTGATGAACACCGTCCAAGCAAAGTCCCTTCTTCATAGGGATCCTATGAGAATCCAAATTCTCTTGGTTTATCTTTATCTGTTAATTCCCTGAATATATATAAAAAAATATTAATTGGAAACTTTATTTAACACATTGATAAGCTAAGCAATTCTTTTTTCAGTAGGAATCTTTATTTTTTAGTGTTAATGGGATAGATTTAAATTTGAAAATGACAGTTTATTTCTATTTAAAAAGTTTGTATATATATATATATATGGTCCAGTGTATCTTATGGATTCCTTTTATGCAATCTTCATTATCAATCATGAATAGAAAATGTGTTTTCATCTTCTTTCTTATTCTCCTCTCTCTCTTAGCCTCATGTGCAGCACAGGAGAATAAGAAGGTTTCATTTTTCACTTTTAAATTTAATTATAAATATTTATCCAACAATATATAGGTTCTAACGTTTCTGTAGCATTTAATCGCAGGTTTATATAGTGTATTTTGGAGAGCACAAAGGAGATAGACAATGGCATGAAATAGAAGAAAGCCATATCTCATATTTATCAACAGTGAAAGCTGAAGAAGAAGCAAGAAATTCTCTTCTTTACAGCTACAAGCACAGCATCAATGGCCTCGCGGCACTGCTTACTGCGGAGGAAGCCTCCAAGCTTTCTGGTAACAAGTACAACGTTTCATTGTAAAATATCGTGAATCTGTCATGTTTTTGGTTTGATTATTGAGTTTTGAAGTATTTTGGTGACAGAATCTGAAGGGGTGGTATCAGTGATTCAAGCTAAAAAATACTCATTACAGACAACAAGATCATGGGAATTTGTAGGATTAGGAGAAGGAGAACAAAGATTTAATCATCATCGTTTAGAGAAGGAGAATGGATTAGCAGCAAAAGCTGGATATGGCAAAGGAGTCATTGTTGGGCTTCTTGATAGTGGTAAAAAAATAAAAATAAAAAAACTGTCTTATTTTTGGTTTTCTAGTTTCTATTCATTCATATGATTCCTCTCCTATCTTCTTCTTCTTCTGCCCTTTTTTTTTGTGTAGTTTACTAAATATATTATTTTAGAAATGATTATTGATTGGTTGATATGGAAATATAATTGCATGTGACGATGAAGGGTGTTTTTTTAATATATATTTTGTTTTTCAATTACAAGGTGTTTGGCCAGAATCAGAGAGCTTTAACGATGAAGGGATGGGACCCATTCCAAAATCATGGAAAGGAATCTGCCAAACAGGGCCTTCTTTTAACTCATCCCACTGTAACAGGTAAATGTTATGTTCTTTGTTTCTCATAATTTCACTGTGAAAAAAACATATTTTTGCATGGTCTCTTTTGGCTTGTGAAAACAATGGTTTTGAACAATTTCTTCTTCCTTCTTTCTCAATGAAGACGATGATGATGAAGAGGAAGATGATGTTGTTAAGCTGTCAAAATCTAGAATCCCTACTTGATTGAAACTCCTTTTCTTAATTTTACATGAAATTGTTGTGGCCTTTATGCTTTTCAATGATGGGTGCTATCATTATCAAGAAGCCACACATTCACCACTTGCATCTTTTCAAAGAAACAAATTGCAACTATTTTCCTTAAGTTATGGAATCTTACACATCACCCTTGAACTTTTAAAGAAGATAGGGAAGAATTATTCTAAACAAGATTAAAATTATATTCCATCTTATTATTGTTCAAAAAATATTATATTCCCTCTTGTATCTAGCTAGAAAAGATACCTTATCTATAAATTACTGTTATTGAAAAGATTTGCCTTTTGTATTCTATTGGATTTTCCTAAAATTCCAAGAATGCATTTCATTTGACAACTTCAAAAGGACCTATACCCATCCCTGCTACATTTTGTGTTATATAATTTTATTTGATCTCTCTTATTTTGTTGTCTACTTCAAACAAACAAAATCTGTCCTTTTTCTTTCTTCCTTGTCTTCTTTATCTCTGTTATCTTGTGATTTGTGAGCTCTTTCTTATCCTAATATCCTTCCATTCCCTATGCAAATGATCCAACCTATTTTTGTTAGATTTAGACCTCAGCTTTCATCTCTACATCACCATTTCTTATTTTCTTATTTAGGGCTTCCAAATCAAATTATTGAAACTTTCTTATTTATAAATTACATTAAATTATTTATTGTTTCTTTCCAACTTACTGTAAGATACCGTATAGTATTTCTTTCTTTCCTCCTTTTTTTTTTTGGGGAGGATAATACCACGTCTAGTATATTATCATGATTTTTTCTTATTTTAAAAAATATTACATAAACTTTAAAATTTTTTTACTGACTCCATTGAAACTTACCAATGATAAAATTATGTCACAATAAGAAAGATATGGGTACTTAAAAATATAAGGAAAAAGAAATTGATGGGTACTTAAAGATGGGATTCCATTGCTTATTTATATTTAATAACATAATCATCGAATAATTGATTGCTTAATTGAACTAAGAATTAAAAATATATATATCAAAAGAAAACCCCATTTCCGAATTTCGTGTGATATTGTAATGGGCATATTGGTAGGAAAATCATTGGAGCTAGATATTACATCAAGGGCTTCGAATACTACAACGGCCCACTAAATGCATCGGAAGACTCGATGTCACCACGTGACATGGATGGCCACGGCTCTCACACAGCCTCCATAGCCACTGGCAGGCAGGTCCATAACGCCGAGTCATTTGGCTATGCTCGCGGCACAGCCTCTGGCGGAGCTCCGTTGTCCCATTTGGCTATCTACAAGGCGTGTTGGGCCATTCCTAACAAAGAAAAAGCCGGAGGCAACGAATGCTACGAGGAAGATATGTTGGCTGCCATCGACGACGCTATTGCCGATGGAGTCCATGTTTTAAGCATTTCAATTGGTTCTAATGATCCCGTCCCTTATAATCAAGATGGGATTGCCATTGGAGCATTTCACGCTCTGAAGAACAACATAGTAGTAGCTTGTGCTGCTGGTAATAGTGGGCCTGCTCCTGCTACCTTGTCCAACACTGCTCCTTGGATTATTACTGTTGGTGCTAGCACTGTTGATCGTTCTTTCATTGGCCCTGTTTTGCTCGGCAATGGCAAGAAAATTATGGTAATAATATTCTCTTTTCTATATATGTTCAGCTAGAAATTTAATTAATGGTTTAATGATTGGTTTTGATCTTAGGGACAAACTGTGACTCCACGTAAGCTGGACAAAGTGCATCCATTAGTCTATGCAGCAGATGCAGTTGTTCCTGGTCTTCCCAAAAATGAAACCGAGTATTTTCTTATCCCAATTCCCTTTTTCATTTATATGTTTATTAAAAATGCAAAATCAATTAATTGGTAATAATTGTGAATTAATTTTGATTATGCAGCCAATGCCTCCCCAATAGCCTTTCTCCTGAGAAGGTGAAGGGTAAGATAGTGTTGTGCATGAGAGGGGAGGGGATGAGAGTTGGAAAGGGAATGGAGGTGAAAAGGGCAGGAGGTGCTGGTTTTATCTTAGGAAATAACCCTGCTAATGGCAATGATGTCCCTGTAGATGCTCATGTTCTTCCTGCTACTACTGTTTCCTCTACTGATGCTATCCAAATTCTTAATTACATCAAATCTACCAAAAACCCCACAGCTTCCTTGGCAGACGCAGAGACTGTCTTGCATGTTAAACCAGCCCCTGCCATGGCTGCCTTCACTAGTAGGGGTCCCAATCGGGTTGATCCCAATATTTTGAAGGTAATTGGTTATTAAGTATTATTATTGTTATTGTTATTAATTAATCCCAATCATAGAAACTCACTCTGTTGGTCTTGTTTCAATTCTCAGCCTGACATCACAGCACCAGGAGTAAATATATTAGCAGCATGGAGCCAAGGAGATTCGCCTACTAAATTGTCAATTGATCATCGTATTGTGAAATTTAATTTTGATTCAGGAACTTCCATGGCTTGCCCTCATATTGCTGCTACAGCTGCACTCCTCAAAGCCATACATCCAAATTGGAGCTCTGCTGCTATAAGATCAGCCATCATGACCACAGGTAATTAACATTTTTTTGGGGTATGTTTTCATATCAAAATCTCAATTTATTTTTATGAATAATATATTCAGTTTTTTCGAATTAGATTATCATCGGTAAAATGCTAATATATAATAATAATAATTATTGTTATTATTTGCTGACATAGACTGAAACATATGATTGAAGTATGTCTGCAATCCAATTATTTGTTTTTACATTTTTACGCAGCATGGATGAGAAACAATGAAGGTAAACCGATCACTGATGAAGCCGGTGGAATTGCGAATCCATTCATGTTCGGTTCAGGTCATTTTCGGCCGTCCAAGGCGGCAGACCCAGGTCTTGTATATGACGCAACCTATGAGGACTACCTTGCCTACTTCTGCAAATTTGGATTAAGAAAGTTTGACCCATCATTCAAGTGTCCGAAAGAAACAACTCCCAGTTATGATCTTAATTATCCATCTATTTCAGTTAATAAACTGAACGGCACAGTAATCATTCGTAGAAGTGTAACGAATGTTGGTGGAACAAATTCTACATATTTCTTCTCTTCAAAACCTCCAGTAGAATTCTCTGTTGAAGCCTCTCCAAGTATTCTGTACTTCGATCGCGTTGGCCAGAAGAAAAGCTTTGTTATAAAAATTTCAGCGAGGAATATCTACAAGGCAAAGAAGATTTGCAAGGATGGTTATGCATTTGGCTGGTACACTTGGACTGATAGTTTCCATTATGTTAGAAGCCCCATTGCAGTTTCTCTAGCATAGTTCGCAGCCTATATTTTTATTTTTATTTTTTAAAAACTTTTCTTAATTTTTGGTTTTAATATTGATATTGATTATTGAATATTAATTTTAGTTTCGTAGGCATTTTCGAAATTTGATAATTGAATATTTCATTAAATATTATTGGATTTGGTTATATCTTATACATAAATAATTAATTATATCATTATCGTGGCTTTCCATTTGGTATTTTGTTTTTTAAACCTGCTCTTTTCTTATTTTTCCGGAATAAAGAATTTTTATAGTTGTTAATTGAATCTCAATACTGCATGCAAGATTAGATGGGTCAAAAAAAAAAAAAAGAAGCAGATTTGAAAATTTTAAAAAAACTTTAGGGGAAAATTGCTGATTTTCCTTAATTTTGGAGGCTATATCTTTTACATAAAATTCTAATTAAATTAGAATGTTATTGAATGTCATGAAGTAAAGTTTGTAATTGGATTAGGAAAGGAACTAAATCCTAATCATAGTTTTCAAATTCAATCTAAATTGGTTAATCACTAGTACAAAAACAACTTTTAAGTTAAAAATTATACATATCTGTTGTGAAAATAACAGACGCTTAAAATATAAGCGGTGATATTTTTGTAAATATATTATAAAACTGTTAGTTTTAATACAAATGATAGATATATAAAATGTAATTTGTACTTTATGCGTCTATTTTTAGAAATAACAGACACATATTATGAAGAATAGATGTTTGGCAAAAATAAAGAAAAAAGATATATTGTTTACATGTACATACCATTAACAATTTAGAAAATTATTCATTTTTGTCCAAATTAATTTAGAGAATACAATGTTAATTAAAAATTTAATTAAAATAAGAAAAATTGATATTTAACTAAATAATATTGAAATTAATTAAATGTCAAGCTTGGTTATATATATATATATAGCAAATTATAAAAGCTATAGGCAAATATTTATAACAATTAATTAATTAATATTTCAATAAAATTTAATTAATTAAGATAAAATTGAATTTAGATTTTTTTAATTTTTAGTTATATATATAGATATAACAAATATTAAAGACGCATATTATAATTATAGGTTTGTAATAATAATAATAATAATAATAATAATAATAATAATAATATTATTATTATTATTATTATTATTATTATTATTATATTAATTAATTAATTGATTCAAGATTTTTTTTTCTAATTAACATTATTGATATATATATATATATATATATATATATATATATATATATATGCGGTAGGTGGAAATATTTACTAATTAATTAATTGATAATAATTCGGTCCATGCATGCATACATATAATTATATATTAATTATCTTGATAATAACTCATGCATATAATAATTATAATAATTAAAAAGATAGTAATACGGATAATTAAGTTTAATTTATATGATATATTAAATATTAAATAAAAATATAATAGGCATGTGGTTTTATCTAATGCCAAACGCATAAAACAATTTTAGACGTATAATTTTATTTAATGTCAGACGCATATATTATAAATAGACGTCTGTTATATTTTAAGACATGTTTATAAATTTTTTTTAAACTAAAACATGAGCGTTAATTTGTTTGTCGTCTCTAACAATTTGCATATATATATATATATATATATATATATATATATATATATATATATATATATATATATATATATATATATATATATATATATATATATATATACATTTCGTCAAGAATAAAACTTGCACTACTCTCTTTATGAAACTCTCTCTATGAAATATATGCAGCAAAAGAGCTTTCGTCATTGGTTGATAATGAAGCTGTGCTCGACCACCGTTTCTCCAATGCCAAAAACCTGTTCGTCGACACACAGTAGTCACTATTTCTCATTTTGTGGTGTTTGAAAAGCCACCCTCATGGGCCAACAAAGTACTCGCTCCATCAGCCGGAAGAGCTCTCCCATTTCAAAATTTTTGATTTATTATTATTTTTTTTATTTTTTAATGGGTATGATTTCTTTTCCCAGTGAATGTTTCCTTGTGTTAATGAGTATGACTTCTTTTATTTTTCTCATTGTTGCCATTTTTATAATTATTTAATAGGTATAAAAAATGCATTTCAAGAACAAAAGTGTAGGAATGACTAACAATATTTTTATTAAAAATTATTATTTATATATTAAGTATTTTATAAATTAAAATTTTATTTAATTTAAGTTGATGAAATATTTTAATTATATATTTGTCCAAGTATATGAACCACACTCAAATATATTATTATTATTGACTCTGAAATATATTCATCTCTCATCATATTTTGAAATAAAATATTATGTACAAATTTCTTCAATTTATTATGTTGTCCAGATATTAGACCAAGAAGGGGGGTTGAATTGGAGTTTCTAAAATTAAACTTTAAAGTGCGGAAATAAAATTGCTAATTTTAAAAGGGATAGAGAAAATCAGACACAAAGATTTATAGAGGTTCGGGTATTAACAAACTCTACTCCTCTCCCCAATCGCAATTGGGAGTTTTACTAACACACTAAGTGTTACAATAGAGTTTTACAAGCTCACTCCCAACTATGGTGTTTCTCACAATGGCTCACACCTAACCCAGAAATCCCTTGTGTTTTAATGGCTCACACAATAACCAATTCCTTTGTGTTTTACAGGCTCACACAAACAACCTACACTTGTGTTTTACAGGCTCACACAATAACCTACACTTTGTGTTTTGCAGGCTCACACAAACAACCTTTTAAATTTGTGTTTTGGAGGTTCACACAACTAACCCTTACAAATGTTCTTCTCTTAACCCAGAACTACCCAATGCTCACTTGAGTAAAGATTACAGAGAGAACCACTTATAAATCTTTATTGCTCAAATATGAGGAGCAAAAAGATTTTTACAGAGAATGGATTGGTTCACAAAGCATAAAAATACAAGATAGCTTGTGATTTGAAATATATAATAATCTTTTATTTTTCTTATTATTCTCTTATCATCCTCTTGTTTCTTAATGCATAAATGACTTCCATTTATACTCCCATGGCTAAATATAGCCGTTGGGGTGCATTAATTTAAAAACTAGCCGTTATACCAACCAAAAAATCGCGCCTGACATTTTTCTCTTTCATTGGTCACGGGCGTGAATATGCTTGTCACGGGGGTAACAGTTCTTCCCAAGCCGTGACTGAAGTGGTGACCTTGGTCGTGAAGCTCTCTAGAATGTCTTGACATATAGAGTCACAGGCGTGATGTTAATTAGTCACGGGCGTGACACTCTTCCCAGCCGTGAGAGAAGTGGTGACTGAAGTCGTGAAGCTCTCTGGATGAAATTGAATATATCCTTCATGGGGGTGACACCTACATTCACGGGGGTGAACATCTTCACAACCATGACCAAAGTGGTGACTCTGGTCGTGAAGCTCTCTGGTTGAATTTACACAACTCTTCACGGGAGTGACACCTATAGTCACGGGGGTGACTGAAATGCTTACTTCACGGTTTGGTTTTCCTTCATGGTCGTGAACTTCAAATGTTGGTTTTGGTAACGGCTAGCTTTGTTCACGGGAATGACTCATAGAGTCACGGCAGTGAACATGCTACTTCTTGCTTTTTGTTTCTGAAGGATTATTCTTCCAATTCTCCATTCTTGCTATTTTAATTCACGTCCTGTATAATATACTTTCAAAAACAAGTATGTTAAATACAATATTGCTATATTATTTATTATCATCAAAATGACGGAAATACCCCTCAAGGTTAACAATCTCCCCCTTTTTGATGGTGACAAATAATCTAGCAATATGTGATTTTGAGAAGTCTCCCCCTCAAAATATACTTAGGATAAAAATTATAATGTGCAAGAATAGTAAATAAAGATGTAGCATTTAACTTGATTTTAAGTATATGCAAGTTATATGAGAAGTATATCCAATACATACCATAATTCCTTTTCAAGATATAAAGTGTATGTAAAGTATGTTTAAGGTATATCATGGCATGTTTTTATTTGTAACTTGCTCTTAAGGTGTATGCAAAGTATACTTAGGGTATAATTCTACTTTGCAATTAATTTCAAAATTGATTCACAATTCTTATTATTGCTAGTTTGATCCTACTTTCCCTTATCATATAAATTCTTTCATATATTGCTAGTTTTCTCCCCCTTTTGTCATCAATCAAAAAGAATATGTAGATTGAAGTAAACAAAAGCAAATATATATTATATGAAGGAAAGGATACAGAAACATAATAAGTAACAAAATAAAGAAAAATGATCAAACATAACAAGTTTAGGCTACTCTCTAGCCTATATCCTAGCTAGACATCCTATCACGAAGCCTAGCTATTTCAGCCTCAAGACTGTCGATTCGAGACTCCATGAAGTCCTTGAGGTTGTCCAACCTCTCATCCATGGAGGTCTGCAGCTGCTCGAAATGTGGTGCCAAGAGGTCGACCACCTGCTGCGCTAAAGACGGTGTGGAGGCTGAGGACTGTCCAATGTTCTGAGCGATGACTGGAGTGGCTTCCTCAATCCTAGCCCTCTTTTTCTGCTGGACTCCCTGGAGGCCTGCTTTAAAATCCTTCGTGTCATGATCTTCCCAGATAATTTCTCCAGCAGTATCAGTGAAGCGGTAGAAGATATCGTTTTGAAAAACGATTCTGACAGCTGCTCCCATCTTGATGAATGACTCTACATCCAACCTATCTCGTGGGTGTGCAGGAATGATGTTGAAGTGGTGGTTATCCATCTTTAAGTAATTGAGCTTCACTGCCATATGAGTGAGATAAGCCCCAATCAATATATCTCCTGTGGGCTTGGTAGCGATTGAGAGAAGATGGTTTGCAAACCATCTGGAGAGTGCCACTGTGACTCCCCGTCGAGCCATCTCGAATAGGAAGAGTTCTGACTTCCTAATTGTTCCATTGCTCTCTCCCCGAGCAAAAATGCTATAGGTTAGAAACCTATGCAAATACCTGTGTACTGGGGTCCTTAGATGTGTGCTCTTAGTTTTCTTGACATCCCAGCTGCAATCCGTGTCAAAATGTGTCAATGCTGCAGGGGCAGAGAATTCTACCTCAGTCTCATTTAGAACGCCATCAGATGGTAGGTTGAATAATTCTCCAAATGCAATGGTGCTGAGGGTGGTTGCATTATTGCAGAGTTGGAATTTCACCACTCTGATTGGTGAAACCTGCAAGGTGCTGAGGTATTCCAGCGTTGGCTCCCGTAGAGTTGGCAGATGAATGTCAAAAAATTCTCGTAGATGACAGGCTTGAAGTTGCGCTGTCATAGCCATCTCGAGTCCGAGATTACGGACTGTCTGCCATTCGAAGGACCTTGAAGATAAAATTGGTCTCTTCTTCAAAGTTGCATACCGAGGATGGCAACTTTCGGGAATGATGTTCATGAGGTAATCTGAATACCTCTTTGGTGCATGGGACTTCTTTCTCTTCCCTTTTGACGAAGCAGACTCCATTTTTGAAGATTTAGTAGTTGAAGGAATTTAAGAAGATTTTTGACAGAGAGAAAATATGATGAAATACCCTAGGAATGTCTGTTTTCTGCTGAAGATTCGAACTTTTGAAGGAATTTATAGTGAAATATCAAGGCTTTGGGGTCGGAATCTTCAATGTCTCAATGAATGAGAGTAAATGAGAGCAGTTTTGGGAGATGGAGAGTTAAAATGAAAAGTGTAACCGACTGTTTTCTTATATATTCGATACATTCACGGGCGTGACTTATGGTTTCACGGACGTGAATAGACGTGTTCACGGTTTGCTGAAGCAGTGTTCCACCCGTGAATGAAAGTGTGAATAAGTTCACGGGTGTGATAGATGAACATCACGGGCGTGAATGATCATAGATCACGGGGGTGAAAATATTGTCACGGGCGTGAACTATTGAAGTTCACCACTTATGCCCGTGAAGCAAGCCGTGACACAAGGGGTGAAAGCTTCTGTTAGTTTGGGGTGTAATTGGTCACGGGAGTGAAATTATGTCACGGCCATGAGGGATCTTTGCCACGGGCGTGAATCAAGCCGTGAAACTATGTTTCACCACTTGAAGTAGTGAAACATGCCGTGACCCGAAGCCGTGAACGACATTGCCTCTTTGGGCCACTTAAGTCACGGGCGTGAGTGTATGTCACGGGCGTGACTACCCTATAATTTTCATTAATTTGAAACTAAGTTCTGCAACAAGACTAAATCATTTCAACAAAGATTTTGCTTCATAAAACATGAATTTTCATCAAAATATTTATCTTCTAACTTGTGATATGTTATAAGATCAACAATTAAGATTTCATTTTCTTGTAATCACAAGGTTAATCCATCAATCATGCCTAATTCTCTTCTAATGAAATTAAATCTTTCCTCATTTAGAGACTTAGTGAAAATATCTGCTAATTGCTTTTCTGTGCATACAAATTCTAATTCCACATCTCCATATTGAACATGATCTCTAATAAAGTGATGTCTAATGTCAATATGTTTACTTCTAGAGTGTTGAATAGGATTCTTTGAAAGATTTATAGCACTGGTGTTGTCACATTTTATAGGTATATGGTTCATTTCATGACCATAGTCCTTAAGTTGCTGTTTTATCCAAAGAATTTGTGTACAACAACATCCAACTGCTACATATTCAGCTTCAGCAGTTGAAAGAGCAACTGAAACTTGTTTCTTGCTAAACCAAGAAACCAAACATTCTCCAATGAAGTGACAAGTACCTGAAGTACTTTTTCTATCCAAAAGACTACCAGCATAGTCTGCATCTGAATATCCTATTATATAGAAAGATGAATTCCTAGGATACCATAAACCTAGATGCAATGTTCCATGTAAATATCTTAAAATCCTTTTTACAGCATTTAGATGAGATTCTTTGGGACATGATTGAAATCGTGCACATAAGCAAACACTATACATAATATCGGGTCTAGAAGCAGTGAGATATAAAAGTGATCCGATCATACCTCTATAAAGCTTTTCATTAATGCTCTTACCCTTTTCATCTTTGCCCAATTTTGTTGATGTGCTTATAGGAGTCTTAGCATTTTTGCATCCTTCCATACCAAATTTTTTGATTAAATCTTTGGCATATTTGGATTGATTGATGAATATGCCCTCATTGCTTTGTTTGATTTGTAGACCAAGGAAATACTTAAGTTCTCCCATCATGCTCATTTCAAATTCCCTAGTCATGCACTTAGCAAATTCTTGACAAAGCAACTCATTAGTAGAACCAAATATTATATCATCAACATAAATTTGAACAATTAGTATCTCATGCTTATGCTTTTTGATGAACAGTGTAGTGTCTACATTTCCCTTTGTGAAGCTATTTTCTAGTAAAAAAGAACTTAGTCTTTCATACCATGCTCTTGGAGCTTGTTTTAAACCATACAAAGCTTTTGAAAGTTTAAAAACATGATTTGGTAAATTATAGCTTTCAAAACCTAGTGGTTGTTCTACATACACTTCTTCATCTATATAGCCATTTAGAAATGCACTTTTCACATCCATTTGAAAAAGTTTGAAATTCATGTGACATGCATATGCTAAGAGAATTCTTATAGCTTCTAATCTAGCTACCGGTGCATATGTTTCATCATAGTCAATACCTTCTTCCTGATTATATCCTTTTGCAACTAGTCTTGCTTTATTCCTTGTTATTAACCCCTGTTCATCTAACTTATTTCTAAATACCCATTTGCTGCCTATGATTGGATGATTCTTAGGTCTTGGTACTAGGTTCCATACTTTATTTCTCTCAAATTGGTTAAGTTCCTCTTGCATGGCAATTATCCAACTTTCATCATTAAGAGCCTCATCAATGTTTTTAGGCTCAATTTGTGAAATAAATGCAATGTCAGTGATTAAATACTTGAAATGCGATCTAGTACTTACTCCCCTTGATAGATCACCAATTATTTGCTCTTTTGGATGATTTCTGTTCATTCTCCATTCTTTTGGAAGGTCTTGCTCCATTTGTTCTTGATTTTGAGGTAGTAGTTTTTCTTGATCGTTTTCTTCTTTTCCATTTTCAATGACAGGTTTTTCCATATTATCTACAACATCATCAAGAGCACTACCTTTCACAAGATCAAGTCTACTAGATTCATTAAAAACAACATGCATGGATTCTTCCACAGTTAATGATCTCTTATTAAATACTCTATATGCTTTGCTGGTTGTAGAGTATCCTAGAAAGATACCATCATCAGACTTAGAGGCAAATTTTCCAAGATTGTCCTTGGTGTTCAATATAAAACACTTGCATCCAAATACTCTAAAGTATGATACCATAGTCCTTAAGTTGCTGTTTTATCCAAAGAATTTGTGTACAACAACATCCAACTGCTACATATTCAGCTTCAGCAGTTGAAAGAGCAACTGAAACTTGTTTCTTGCTAAACCAAGAAACCAAACATTCTCCAATGAAGTGACAAGTACCTGAAGTACTTTTTCTATCCAAAAGACTACCAGCATAGTCTGCATCTGAATATCCTATTATATAGAAAGATGAATTCCTAGGATACCATAAACCTAGATGCAATGTTCCATGTAAATATCTTAAAATCCTTTTTACAACATTTAGATGAGATTCTTTGGGACATGATTGAAATCGTGCACATAAGCAAACACTATACATAATATCGGGTCTAGAAGCAGTGAGATATAAAAGTGATCCGATCATACCTCTATAAAGCTTTTCATTAATGCTCTTACCCTTTTCATCTTTGCCCAATTTTGTTGATGTGCTTATAGGAGTCTTAGCATTTTTGCATCCTTCCATACCAAATTTTTTGATTAAATCTTTGGCATATTTGGATTGATTGATGAATATGCCCTCATTGCTTTGTTTGATTTGTAGACCAAGGAAATACTTAATTTCTCCCATCATGCTCATTTCAAATTCCCTAGTCATGCACTTAGCAAATTCTTGACAAAGCAACTCATTAGTAGAACCAAATATTATATCATCAACATAAATTTGAACAATTAGTATCTCATGCTTATGCTTTTTGATGAACAGTGTAGTGTCTACATTTCCCTTTGTGAAGCTATTTTCTAGTAAAAAAGAACTTAGTCTTTCATACCATGCTCTTGGAGCTTGTTTTAAACCATACAAAGCTTTTGAAAGTTTAAAAACATGATTTGGTAAATTATAGCTTTCAAAACCTAGTGGTTGTTCTACATACACTTCTTCATCTATATAGCCATTTAGAAATGCACTTTTCACATCCATTTGAAAAAGTTTGAAATTCATGTGACATGCATATGCTAAGAGAATTCTTATAGCTTCTAATCTAGCTACCGGTGCATATGTTTCATCATAGTCAATACCTTCTTCCTGATTATATCCTTTTGCAACTAGTCTTGCTTTATTCCTTGTTATTAACCCCTGTTCATCTAACTTATTTCTAAATACCCATTTGCTGCCTATGATTGGATGATTCTTAGGTCTTGGTACTAGGTTCCATACTTTATTTCTCTCAAATTGGTTAAGTTCCTCTTGCATGGCAATTATCCAACTTTCATCATTAAGAGCCTCATCAATGTTTTTAGGCTCAATTTGTGAAATAAATGCAATGTCAGTGATTAAATACTTGAAATGCGATCTAGTACTTACTCCCCTTGATAGATCACCAATTATTTGCTCTTTTGGATGATTTCTGTTCATTCTCCATTCTTTTGGAAGGTCTTGCTCCATTTGTTCTTGATTTTGAGGTAGTAGTTTTTCTTGATCGTTTTCTTCTTTTCCATTTTCAATGACAGGTTTTTCCATATTATCTACAACATCATCAAGAGCACTACCTTTCACAAGATCAAGTCTACTAGATTCATTAAAAACAACATGCATGGATTCTTCCACAGTTAATGATCTCTTATTAAATACTCTATATGCTTTGCTGGTTGTAGAGTATCCTAGAAAGATACCATCATCAGACTTAGAGGCAAATTTTCCAAGATTGTCCTTGGTGTTCAATATAAAACACTTGCATCCAAATACTCTAAAGTATGATACCATAGTCCTTAAGTTGCTGTTTTATCCAAAGAATTTGTGTACAACAACATCCAACTGCTACATATTCAGCTTCAGCAGTTGAAAGAGCAACTGAAACTTGTTTCTTGCTAAACCAAGAAACCAAACATTCTCCAATGAAGTGACAAGTACCTGAAGTACTTTTTCTATCCAAAAGACTACCAGCATAGTCTGCATCTGAATATCCTATTATATAGAAAGATGAATTCCTAGGATACCATAAACCTAGATGCAATGTTCCATGTAAATATCTTAAAATCCTTTTTACAACATTTAGATGAGATTCTTTGGGACATGATTGAAATCGTGCACATAAGCAAACACTATACATAATATCGGGTCTAGAAGCAGTGAGATATAAAAGTGATCCGATCATACCTCTATAAAGCTTTTCATTAATGCTCTTACCCTTTTCATCTTTGCCCAATTTTGTTGATGTGCTTATAGGAGTCTTAGCATTTTTGCATCCTTCCATACCAAATTTTTTGATTAAATCTTTGGCATATTTGGATTGATTGATGAATATGCCCTCATTGCTTTGTTTGATTTGTAGACCAAGGAAATACTTAATTTCTCCCATCATGCTCATTTCAAATTCCCTAGTCATGCACTTAGCAAATTCTTGACAAAGCAACTCATTAGTAGAACCAAATATTATATCATCAACATAAATTTGAACAATTAGTATCTCATGCTTATGCTTTTTGATGAACAGTGTAGTGTCTACATTTCCCTTTGTGAAGCTATTTTCTAGTAAAAAAGAACTTAGTCTTTCATACCATGCTCTTGGAGCTTGTTTTAAACCATACAAAGCTTTTGAAAGTTTAAAAACATGATTTGGTAAATTATAGCTTTCAAAACCTAGTGGTTGTTCTACATACACTTCTTCATCTATATAGCCATTTAGAAATGCACTTTTCACATCCATTTGAAAAAGTTTGAAATTCATGTGACATGCATATGCTAAGAGAATTCTTATAGCTTCTAATCTAGCTACCGGTGCATATGTTTCATCATAGTCAATACCTTCTTCCTGATTATATCCTTTTGCAACTAGTCTTGCTTTATTCCTTGTTATTAACCCCTGTTCATCTAACTTATTTCTAAATACCCATTTGCTGCCTATGATTGGATGATTCTTAGGTCTTGGTACTAGGTTCCATACTTTATTTCTCTCAAATTGGTTAAGTTCCTCTTGCATGGCAATTATCCAACTTTCATCATTAAGAGCCTCATCAATGTTTTTAGGCTCAATTTGTGAAATAAATGCAATGTCAGTGATTAAATACTTGAAATGCGATCTAGTACTTACTCCCCTTGATAGATCACCAATTATTTGCTCTTTTGGATGATTTCTGTTCATTCTCCATTCTTTTGGAAGGTCTTGCTCCATTTGTTCTTGATTTTGAGGTAGTAGTTTTTCTTGATCGTTTTCTTCTTTTCCATTTTCAATGACAGGTTTTTCCATATTATCTACAACATCATCAAGAGCACTACCTTTCACAAGATCAAGTCTACTAGATTCATTAAAAACAACATGCATGGATTCTTCCACAGTTAATGATCTCTTATTAAATACTCTATATGCTTTGCTGGTTGTAGAGTATCTTAGAAAGATACCATCATCAGACTTAGAGGCAAATTTTCCAAGATTGTCCTTGGTGTTCAATATAAAATACTTGCATCCAAATACTCTAAAGTATGATACCAAGGGCTTTCTTCCATTCCATAGCTCAAATGAGGTTTTGTTTAAAAGAGGTCTTTTGAAAACTCGATTTGAAATATAGCATGCAGTGTTTGTGGCTTCTGCCCAAAAATAAGTTGGTAATGCATATTCATTAAGCATTGTTCTTGCCATTTCAATTAATGTTCGATTTTTCCTTTCAACTACACCATTTTGTTGAGGTGTTCTAGGAGATGAGAAATTATGTGAAATGCCATATTCAAGACAAAAACTTTGAAAGTTTTCATTTTCAAATTCTTTCCCATGATCACTTCTTATTTTTGAAATGCAATATCCTTTTTCATTTTGAACTCTTTTAGCAAAGTTTTTGAAGTTTTCAAAAGCATCACTATTTTGAGCTAAGAAAATTACCCAAGTAAATCTAGAGTAATCATCTACGATGACAAATGCATAATGTTTTCCTCCTGAGCTAGCAACCCTAGTAGGTCCAAATAAGTCTAAATGTATGAGTTGAAGAGGTTTTGAAGTACTTACTATGTTTTTGGCTTTGAAAGATGACTTGTGCTGCTTTCCTCTTTGACAAGGTTCACATGTCTTGCCTTTTTCATATTTAACTCTGGGTAATCCTTTTACTAGCTCTCCTGTGCTGAGACTTTGTATGAAGTCCATGTTAGCATGACCAAGTCTTCTATGCCACAGCCAAGATTCATCACTAGTAGTCACAAGACACTTAGAGGAATGGTTAGAGAGTTCATGTAAGTTTATTATGTATGTATTGATATCTCTATTTCCTTTAAATATTTCTTGACCTTCAATAGAGATTACAAGACATTCATTTGAGGTGAAAATTACTTTGTTTCCTTTATCACATAATTGACTTACACTTAGCAAGTTATGTTTTAAGCCATCAACAAGTAAAACATCCTTAATAAAAGTAGTACCATTAATACCAATAGAACCAATGCCAATTACCTTACCCTTTGCATTGTTTCCAAAGGTAACTTTACCTCCATCAATACTTTTGATTTCATTGAAGAGTTCTTTGTCTCCTGTCATATGCCTTGAGCATCCACTGTCAACAAGCCATGCATTTTTGTTTATTGTGGACTTGAGGCATACCTATAGAGTTAGAAATCAAGTATGATATTTAGGTATCCAAATGAGTTTGGGTCCTTGGGGGTTAGCACATGAAGGTTGCCAATGAGCCTTCCTTATCCAGCAATGTTTATTTATGTGACCTATTTCCATACAATAATTACATTGTTTAGGTCTAAACTTGCTTTTTGGTCTTGTGCTGTATTTAAATGCCATAATTTTATTAATATGATTTTGAGAACAATGGCATGCACATTCATGATTAATTTGCATTTTTCTAGATGCATGCTTCTTATACATAAAGGCATGATTAGTCTTTTGAGGATTGTTTTTTAGGTTTACTAATCTTTGATTATTCCTTTTATGTATAAAGGGATTAGTATACTTATTCTTTGGTGCTTTTCCAGCAAGTGTGGAGATGTGATGTTCTTTAGGTTTGACAAATATAGTTTTGTTAGAAGATGATGATGTGTCTTTAAACCCTAGACCATGTCTTACTAAAGGTGGTCTTTGAGACACAATGAGAGTGTCTAAGCTCTCTTTACCCTTGTGAAATTTAGAAATGGAATTTCTAAGTTCTTCAACTTCATTTTTCAAAGTATTGTTTTCTTTTAAAAGTGAAGCTGTTAAGGGTTTTGATGAGTATTCATCTAATGACTTTTGAAGAGATTCATTAGATGATTTAAGCTTTATGTTCTCCTTTTCTAAGCCATCTATCTTATTTTTCAAATTAGAGATATTATTTCTATAAGTACTAAATTTACTTCTATATTTCTCTAATTCTATATTTAAATCTTCTATTAGGCTTTGCTCATCATCATCACTATCACTATCATTATCACTACTATCATTATTGAAAGAGTATGAGTGTAGTGATCTTACTTTGTCCAAGATGTGATCCTCAATAGCCATGAAGCATAGGTTGACCTCTTCACTTTCATTATCATCTTTTTCGCTTGATGAGCTTTCGTCATCCCATGTGGCTTTGTGACCTTTCTCCCCACTGTCTCTTTGGAATTTGCTCTTATGCTTCTTGAGCCTTGGACATTCAGGTTTGATATGTCCTTTCTTTCCACATTCATAGCATTTTACCTCTTCCTTACTTCTGTGTGTATCATTTGAAGTTTGTTTGAGGTTTATTTGCCTGAATTTTCTGGAATTGCTCATTTTCTTCTCAATGATTCTTTTTAATCTTCTTGAAAGCATAGCGATGTCCTCATTTTCATCATCACTCATTTCTTCATCATCTTCACTTTCTTCTTGAGATTTTGAAGTAGAGGCTTTGAGTGCTAATGGTTTTCTTTTCTCTGGCTCTGCCTCAAGCTCTCTATCTCTCTTTACTGCCATCTCATGTGTAAGAAGCTTACCAATCAGCACATCAGTGTTCATGATACTCATATCTTCATGTGCTTCTTCTATGCCAGCAACTCTTGAACCATAGTCTTTAAGAGGAAGACTTCTCAGGATTTTATTGTTTATATCTTCCAAGCTCAGATGCTTCCCAAGTTTCCTCATTCCATTTATAATGGATAGAAGACGGTTAGTCATATCAGTGATTGACTCATTTGATTTCATTTTGAAGAGCTCATATTCTGAGGTTAGAAGTTGAATCTTCTTGGATTTGACTTGCTTAGTTCCCTCATGATAGTTCTCCAATGTCTTCCACATACTAAATGCTGTTGAGCAATGTTGTATTCTCCCACATTCTTCAATAGATAATGAGCTTGATAGAATTTTCATTGCCCTCTTGTTTTTGAAATTTGCTCTTCTTTGGGGCTCAGTCCAATCATCTGTTGATAGGATTTCCTCTTCACCATCAGCTCCTCTTCTGGTTGGTGGTGTCCATTCTTTTCGTACACTATCCCAGACTTCAATTCCTCCACTATCCAAGTATGTCTCCATCTTAAACTTCCAATGGGCATAGTTTGCTCCATCAAAGTAAGGTTTGAGACTTTGGAATCCCTCACTGGCCATATCTAACTCTTTACTAGCGCTTTTTAGGCTTTGATGCTAGACAAGGCTCTGATACCAATTGTTGCCCAGATATTAGACCAAGAAGGGGGGTTGAATTGGAGTTTCTAAAATTAAACTTTAAAGTGCGGAAATAAAATTGCTAATTTTAAAAGGGATAGAGAAAATCAGACACAAAGATTTATAGAGGTTCGGGTATTAACAAACCCTACTCCTCTCCCCAATCGCAATTGGGAGTTTTACTAACACACTAAGTGTTACAATGGAGTTTTACAAGCTCACTCCCAACTATGGTGTTTCTCACAATGGCTCACACCTAACCCAGAAATCCCTTGTGTTTTAATGGCTCACACAATAACCAATTCCTTTGTGTTTTACAGGCTCACACAAACAACCTACACTTGTGTTTTACAGGCTCACACAATAACCTACACTTTGTGTTTTGCAGGCTCACACAAACAACCTTTTAAATTTGTGTTTTGGAGGTTCACACAACTAACCCTTACAGGTGCTCTTCTCTTAACCCAGAACTACCCAATGCTCACTTGAGTAAAGATTACAGAGAGAACCACTTATAAATCTTTATTGCTCAAATATGAGGAGCAACAAGATTTTTACAGAGAATGGATTGGTTCACAAAGCATAAAAATACAAGATAGCTTGTGATTTGAAATATATACTAATCTTTTGTTTTTCTTATTATTCTCTTATCATCCTCTTGTTTCTTAATGCATAAATGACTTCCATTTATACTCCCATGGCTAAATATAGCCGTTGGGGTGCATTAATTTAGAAACTAGCCGTTATACCAACCAAAAAATCGCGCCTGACATTTTTCTCTTTCATTGGTCACGAGCGTGAATATGCTTGTCACGGGGGTGACAGTTCTTCCCAAGCCGTGACTGAAGTGGTGACCTTGGTCGTGAAGCTCTCTGGAATGTCTTGACATATAGAGTCACGGGCGTGACGTTAATTAGTCACGGGCGTGACACTCTTCCCAGCCGTGAGAGAAGTGGTGACTGAAGTCGTGAAGCTCTCTGGATGAAATTGAATATATCCTTCACGGGGGTGACACCTACATTCACGGGGGTGAACATCTTCACAGCCATGACCAAAGTGGTGACTCTGGTCGTGAAGCTCTCTGGTTGAATTTACACAACTCTTCACGGGAGTGACACCTATAGTCACGGGGGTGACTGAAATGCTTACTTCACGGTTTGGTTTTCCTTCATGGTCGTGAAGTTCAAATGTTGGTTTTGGTAACGGTTAGCTTTGTTCACGGGAGTGACTCCTAGAGTCACGGCAGTGAACATGCTACTTCTTGCTTTTTGTTTCTGAAGGATTATTCTTCCAATTCTCCATTCTTGTTATTTTAATTCACGTCCTGTATAATATACTTTCAAAAACAAGTATGTTAAATACAATATTGCTATATTATTTATTATCATCAAAATGACGGAAATACCCCTCAAGGTTAACATATTCCTATTTTGACTTGAAAGTTATAAAGAATTGAAAATGTTCACTAAAAGATTTACATGCGGCCTAGTTGATTAAAAAATATAATTATATCATATTAGCATTATATCACATGCGGCCTAGTCTATTATGTTCATTCAATTTATGTCATATTATAATATTATATCATATTAATGAAATTAATGAAATCATAAAATCAATAATTAGAAATCATTAGTTTTTTGATATAGTATTTACTTTCAATTTAAATTTAATTGAACCCTTTGCATTGAAAATATATAATATATGAAAATTTTGATTAGCCTAGATACTCATTCAAGATTTACTCATTAGGAGTAAGTCTTGAATAATCCGTAGTTTGGGACTATTCTTAAACATCAAATCTCACTTAGGATGTGAATACATATATAGTTTTTGGTTCCAATAAAAATTTTGGTGTCATTTTTCTAATGTTCTCTGTGCATATGTATGTAAATATATCATTCTATTTGCATTGTATATTTGGAGAACTGAAGGGAAATACTGTCATTTTTTTACCCGAAAACTAGATATGCATTCACTAGTGAGATTAGATGTTTAAGGATGGGTTAGGTTGGATTGATAATGACCTTATATATAATCTTTCTCCTGATTAAAAGCAATGAGGTTTATATATTGAACTTTTTTTGTGTAGTTAGATATGGATCAAAGTTAGATGTATGGTAAACGCATTACATTTGAATTTTTGAATGGAGTTACGGAATTTGTTAGAATTGCAGAGGAAAAGCAAATAAGGGAAAGAGAAGAAATGATTGTATGTCCTTGTGTTGATTATAAGAACATGAATTTTTTTTGGGATATTCAGATAGTGAAATATCATATAATAAGGCGTGGTTTTAAGAAAAGTTACACGCGATGGATATGGCATGATGAAAGTGTTTTAACTGGGACATGTTCTAATAATAATGAATTTGAAAGTCAATGAGAAAATAGCATTGATAATAAAAAGAATGATTGTATATACGAGATGATAGATGATATGAAATATTTTGTGGAAAAGTCGGAATACCTTTAGAGATTGTTAAAAGATGTTGATAAACCTTTGTATCCCGATTGCACTAATTTCTTGTCCGCCATATTCAAACTCTGTAACATGAAAGCAAAAAATGAGTGGAGTGATAAGAGTTTCACAACACTATTAGAATTGCTGGAAGACATACTTCCTGAGGGAAACGAGCTTCCCACATCTACATATGAGGCTAAGAAAATATTGTGTCCCATGGATATGGAATATAAGAAGATACATGCATGTCCAAATGATTGTGTATTGTACCAAAATGAATATAAGGACTTGCATGAGTGTCCAAGTTGTGGGGCGTCACGCTACAAGCGTGGGAAAGTTTCTTTTGAGGATAAAAGGGCCTTCAGCTAAAGTATTATGGTATTTACCTATAATACCAAGATTCAAACGCCTGTTTGCAAATGGAAAAGATGCAAAAAAAAAAACTTAAGGTGACATGCAGAAGGCAAAAAACATGATGGAAAACTGAGACATCTTGCAAATTCTCCGCAGTGGAGAAAAATTGATAGAACGTTCCCTGAATTTGGTAGTGAAGTTAGGAATCTAAGGCTTGGACTCTATACGGATGGAATCAACCTCATGGCACACTCAGTAGTAAACATAACATGTGGGTAATTCTTCTTGTGGTTTACAATTTGCCTCATTGGCTGACTATGAATCGTAAGTATATTATATTGTTGTTGCTTATATCAAGGCTTAAACAACCGGGAAATGATATTGATGTTTACCTTGCACCACTTATTGATGATATGAAACTGTTGTGAGATGAAGGTGTACTGGTGTATGATGCATACAGTGAAAGCATGTTTACCTTACATGTCCTGATATTTTGCATTATAAATGATTTTTCGACTTATGATAACTTATCTTAATACACCGTGAAATAAGCAAAAACATGTCCAATTTGTGAAGGCAATAAAATGGACCAACGTTTAAATCATAGCTAGAAAATTGTGTATATGAGTCATTAGATATTTATCCCTCCTAATCCCCCTTATCGTAAGAAGAAAAAGTCTTTCAATGGACATACTGAAATGCTAGTAGCTTATTTGCCGTTAACAGGAAAGGTGGTTTATGAATGGGTTAGAGATATTGATAATGTATTTGGCAAACCTTTTAAGCCTGCTCAAAAGGGTCTTTGGAAGAAGAGATATGTATTATAAGATCTTCCATATTGGGAATACTTACCGATTCGTTATTGTATTGATGTGATGCGCATGGAGAAAAATGTTTGTGATGCTATAATAGGGACATTATTGAATATATTGGAAAAAAAAGATGGTATCAAAGTTAGAAAGGACATGTTAGAAATGGGAGTGCAGATGGAGTTAGCGCCTCAAGGTATAGAGAAACAAACATATCTTCCCCCGACTTGTTATACGTTGTCTAAAAAAGAGAAAACAAGCTTTTATGAGTGTCTTTATGGTGTTAAAGTTCCATATGGATTTTCATCAAATATAAAAAGTTTTGTGTCAATAAAAAGAATTGAAGTTGATAGGTATGAAATCTCATGATTGTCATGTTTTGATGCAAAAATTTTTACTGATAGCAATTCGAGGCATACTACCAAATCATGTGATGAATGTTATTACAAGACTTTGTTTTTTCTCCAACGCAATATGTTGTAAGGTGGTTGATCCAGAGAATTAGGATGAGTTGCAGGCCAATATTATTGTTACTCTATGTCAACTTGAAATGTATTTTCCATCTTACTTTTTTGGTGCATTTGGTTATTCATCTTGTGAGAGAGATTAAATTGTGCGGTCCGGTGTATTTGAGGTAAATGTATCTTTTTGAGAGATTCATAGGTATCTTAAAAGGATATGTGAGGAGCCGATATCAATCAGAATGTAGTATTATTGAAAGTTACTTGGTTGAGGAGGGTATTAAATTTTGCACATACTACTTATTAGGTGTTGAACCTATTGGCATTCCTAAGTCTAGTCACGAGGGAAAACGTAGAGGTAAAGAAACAATTGGATTTAAAATGGTATTTGTCGATGCTTAAATGCACGAGAAAACACATCTCCTTGTGTTGCACCACTTTACACAGGTTCATCCATATTTAGAAGAGCACATGTCCATTTTAAGGCGTTTGAATCCATCCAAAGGTAAAATATGGTTGAAAAATAACATAATTGTTCTTTTATTGGATGATTTAAAGACCAAGTGATGCGTCAGTTATCAGAACTGCCAAAGGATGTAACTGATACCATAAAATGGTTAGCCCTATGGCCCTGGGTTGAATATACAGTCTCATAAAGGATATGACATCAACGAATATACCTTTTACACTAAATGTCAAGATGAAAAAAACATAATGCAAAATAGCGGAGTTACGTTGATAGCTTTATCACGAGAATTTTCTAGTGCTAAAAGAATCATGCCAATAGATGCTACGATGTTATATTATCATGTAATTGAAGACATATGGGAGTTTGATTACAGGGAATTCAGGATTCCTCTCCTCCAATGTAGATGGATTAAAAACTGACTCGGTGTTCAAGTGGATGAGTTGGGAATCACTTTGGTTGATTTTAGTCGATTGGGTTATTAAGATGATCCATTCATTCTTGCTTCACATGTCAAACAAGCATTTTACATTTTTGACCCTGACGATAGTAAGTGATCTATTGTTCTTCAAGGTAAGAAGTCTATTGTTGGTATCGATGATGTGGTAGATGAGGAAGAATATGATCAGTTTGATGAGACTCCCCCATTTTCTATCGGGTTACCTATGCCAGTTGAGGAAGATATTTTAGATTCAAATTACATGCGTGATGATCATACTGAAGGCTTATGGATTGAAAGTCGCCAATAACTGATGCACACGTGTCTATAGTAAGTTTATTTAGAAATATGTAATATGATTAATGTGGTTTATACTCATAATTACCAACTTTTGTTATTGTTTATCAAATAAATCTATTTTTTTTTAATTTTCCATTGAAATAAAGTGTTATTATTGTGAATTATACTAACATGTTTCTTTATTATGCTTATGTTATACGAAATCATGTCGAATGAACAAGTAGATTCTTAGTCACCAAGTAGCATGATAAAAAGAAAAACTAGGGGAGCTATCACGTGCAAAAAAATGAAGAAGAAAGGGGATGAACAAAAGACAATAGAGTTTAATGAGTTTGATCGCCTAATAGGAACATATGCCGATATATTTAGTTCTTACATTAGCCTTGAAGCACGTTCTCATGTGAACATCACAATAAAAAGCTGAGATATGGTCAATAATGGTCTTAAGAATACAATTTGGGAAGATATCAAGGCAACTTTCCTTTAAAATTATTAGCAAAATTGATAAAAAGGATTAAAACTAATTAATCTAAAATATTATTTTGTAGAAAGAGTTCAACATTTCGGATGATAAGAAAAATATTGTACTAAAAATTGTTGGAATGCGGTGGAAGGATTTTAAGTACCTATTGGTGGTTAAGTACATAAAGAAGAAATCCATGTAAACATCACCCTTGGAATTTTATGACTTCATCACTGAGAAAGATTGGGAGGAGTTTAAATAAGCACATAAATCCGAAGAATATGAGGTACTAATTATGAAGTAGAATGCAATTTATATTTACATTTATGCAAGACATGATAATGACTTCTTCATTATTTTTGTTTTTGTTAACAGCAAATCAGTACCAAGGTTTACTAAATCACTCAGAAATGATTTTCAGAACTCAAGTTATGATCAAACCACTAGACACTATTCATAAGACGAATTTTCCAGCACATTAAATAATTCATACATTTTCCATTTTCATGCATCAACCTCATTGTCTAGTTTTTATTTTCACATTCATGGCATCATTTAATCACTCAATCAAATGTTCAGAATTTCATACATAAATTCACAACATCACAAAATCAAAATCAATACTTTTCTACATTAAATTTTTGTCAAATGTACATACCTCAAAGTTCTACTTCTCTTCACTTTTCTCTTCCTCTTAGATAGCCTTTTCCTTGCCCTTACTTCCCCTTTGATTTTGGTTCAAAGGTTGTTCACTTCTTTGCCCTAACAATAAATTTTACACTAATCAAACACTAATCCACCCTTAATCACCATTAGCATACTAATAACCCTAATTTACTAGCTATAATGGAAACTAACCCCAAACTCGAAGAAAAGAGAAAAAGAAAGTAAGGAGATGAAAAATCTAAACTCACCTTTGATTATCTTCCAAATGGCTAAAATCTTTTTTCTCTCTTTTTCTTTTCCTTTCTTCCTTGGTTTTGCTCACTTTACTTCACTTTCTTCATGATCTTGCCTAATCCTATTCTTCTTTCCATTTAATCTTAGCTTTATTTGAAGAAAGAAAAGAAGAACAATGGGGGAGGAGGAGTTCACGACAAACGAAGAAGAAAAATGAGAGAAATGAGTTTGGTCAAGATGAAAAAGAAGAAGAATGGTAAAAAAAATGGAAATTTGACTTTTTATAGTTGGATTAGGTGGGTGGTTAGGATTAGTTGTTAATCTTGCTTTCCATTGGTCCATTAATTTAAATCGCTCTTAATTTATTTTAATTAAAAGAATATTCATTTCCTTAGATAAAGAATTTTCTATTTTTATGCCTTCTTATAATTTATGTGCCAAAAACACTGCAATTCCTAATTTCGTTCAGCGAAAAATTATTTTTTTCCCAATTTTAATTCCAAATTTCAAAATTCTCAATTAATAATATCTAAAATATTTTTCTCCCATCTCATTATTATTTTAATTTATTTATTTCATATTCGAATTTAGACCCGATCGGTTCGGCGTGCCTGATTTCGGTCAACCGCGACCGTGGCCTAAATTATCGGGCATTACATGATATGGAGGTGGAGATGGATCCTACATATGCTCGCCCAACTCCTAGTAGTTGTCACTTTATGGGCCTACCATTTCCAATATCAAAATTACAAGTAAAAATTTTGAATTTCATTACTTCCATTTCCACTTTAATCTAGCTAATATTGATTTTTTATGTTCTTGCAGACACCTACATCATGCAGACTTGCTACAATTAATGAAGGTAAGCAGGTGATTGTGGCAAGGGGGATGGTTTATCCATCCCTTATTGATGTTATGGTGCACAATTCACCTATCATGCCCAATCACGTCAAGGTATCTATAGATAAAGTATTTTCTGGCTATCATGAAGCCCAACTTTCTATGCCTACTGAATACCTCACTACAGTAGGGGAAGTTCAATGGTCGTAACATCTCATGGTTCTTGGAAAGGTAATAATTCATAAACTTATAAAACAATAAAATTTAGATTATCACATTTCATATATCATAATGTGTCATAATTTATTATTAATTGATAGGAACTCAAATCTAACCCATTAAAGAAGGCTCCAAAGAATAAACAAGGTAGCAGTTGATCGAAAGAATCAGCTACAAAGCAACATAGGCCTTTAGATAATGAGAAAATTTTGGCAATTCTAAGTGGTGACATGAGGTTGATGCATGACATGGTTGCTAAATTGCCTACTGGGTACATTTTTGAAGTTCCTGCCGACATTACAGTGTTTAAGTATTCAGTAGATTATCTTATGATTCATGTTGGTATGGAAGACATTGCTCAACTCCTCTCTATGGAATGACTCAATGTCTCGATCATTTGTATATTTATGATGTAAGGCACTACTATTTATTACTAATATTATAAGATCGATTTACAAAATATGAAAATAATTACTTATGTATGTTTTTTGATTCATACATGCAGGTACCTTCATAACTTGTGCAAAACATTTTTTATATTGTCAATTGGATTTCTTTATCTAGCAATGCTTCGTTTGATGTTCACAGAGACCAATGTGATGAAAATATATATTATAGAAGTTTTGAAGAAAGAAATAGACAAATATTTCATTCTACTATCATACTTCCAGGGGTAGGAAATATTTACATTCATGTTTGAATAATTTTTATTCTCAATATTTTTACTGACTTCAACATATTTGTATATCTCTAGTAACCATTCGATGTTGATTGTATTTTGCAGTAAACAGAGTGAGACATTTTTTATGGATCCTCTGGCCTGTGTCAGCCACGATATAAGTCTGAAACCTCATACTAACCTGTAAGTTATAATAGTATTAGCTAATAGTTTATACAATGTTTGTAGAGTTTTTAATATTAATACCAATTTTGATATACATTTATTTTTTAGAGCCTATAGAATTAATAGAAGGTGAAAAAAATAAAGGTGCAAGGTTAAATTAGAATGCTATTTCGATGATAATTTATATTCCTAATTACTAGTTAGATTAAAGTTTTTATGATTTTATAATCATTTATTTGGCTTTTTCTTTGTCCTTTTTTTTCTATTTTAAGTGCCCTCAACAATAAAAAGGTGTAGTATGTACAAAATTATCGTATATCATAACAGTAATACAACATTGTCTAAGGTATGTTCTTTCAAATACTAGTTAATTTATATTACAAGTATGATATATAACTAGCTATTAATTTATTAATTTTTAACATGTTTTATATTCTTTGTTTGATTTGTCTTATAGGCTTTTGAAAATAGATTATATAGTCAAGATCAAATAGATGAAATTCGACATATGCAGTCCAATTACTTTATAAGAGAGTGTATGTAATCTTTTTATTTACTTTTATAAAATATTTCATATTAATGAGAAATGCAATTTTAAATTAATGAATTTATAAGAACTTGTGGATTAATTGTTGTCTTTGAATTGTTTTAGACATGTTGTGTTGATTTGATTTATTAAATTTTTGTAGATTGTGTTGTCTTGTAAATATTTTGTGAATTGTTGATTTTTGAGTATTTGTGAATTGAATGTTGAATACCTATTGTGGCTTGCCATATTGAAGCAGATTATATGAATGGTAACAGCATAATATGAGCTCTAATTTTTTAAAAAAATAATAGGTGTCTGTCAATTCGTTGTGATAGACACATATAACTTGATTATACGTGTATGTCGTTAAAAATAGCAGATGCGTATAACCTGATTATATGCGTCTGCTATGACTAAACGACAGACGCATATAATAGTATATGCATATAATTAAGTTATACGCATTTATTCCAATGACAGACACATAAAATTCATATCATATGTGTCTCCTACATATGTGTCTATTATTTAACAAACGCATAAAGTACAAAATGACAGACACATATAACTTTTTTCTGTACTAGTGTCACTTTCCTTCTTATGATTTCATTCCATTTCTCTTAATTTATTTAGACAAACATTTGATTAGATACAATGTGTTGCAAGAGAAATTTGATTTATTTAAATGATGAAAGTTAGATAATTAATAAAATAAAATTTACTTAAATTTTTATTATTTATTTACCTTAATCAAAATACATGAGAAGTTAAAAATGGAAGCTTTGGTTTGATTACTTAAACAAAATACTAATTCTTATCAAACATGTCATGAAAATTTTAGAAACCTTGAGAACAATCGTTGTAGTCAATGAGTAATAATAATTATATAATAAGAATATTTTGCCATGGGATCATTGTTCCTAATGCATAATTAAAGTATTCAATATTATTAATTCAAAAGAAAAAAAATAATCTCACTATCCGAATTCCCTAGAGAAAAAAAATTAATGGCATTTAGTTTTGTTATAAAATTTCCAAAAATGCAAATGGTATTTGTTGGGTTATTTAGGTTGGGATAATAATAATTAAAAAAATAAATAAATAAAATAAAAATTAATTGACAATAGAGTGGGAATTATAATTGATATATGTAAAAATATCTCCCACAAATTTCTTTTTCTCGTCCTTTTTCTTTTCTCTCTAAGTCTCTTCTCTCAATTCATCAAAAAATCAATTTTATAGAAGAAAAATTTCACACATAAGACTCTCAATCTTTCCTTTGTGGATTCAACACATGAGTCAAGTCATATAAGTTTTGGCTTTTAATTTCAATATTTTATATGTTAATTTGATTGAAATTTGATTGTGGATGTTATTGATCTTGGGCATTGATTTGTAAATTGATGTTAAAACCAACAAATGATATCAGAGCCATTATTTTCTATTCTTGAATTAATTATTGAATAGGTTTAAACATGAAAAATCTATGAAAATCAAAAATTTTCTTCAATTTTTGGGAAATCTTTTTCTGTTTCATGGGTCGTATTTGATATGCTTATAAAATCTCATTGCAAACTTTTCAATGAATATTTTTGCAACTTGTTTTTTGATGAATGATTGAATTTTTATGAATTTTTGAAGTTTCTGACTAAATTTAGGGTTTATGTTTTCTGAAAATCAATTTTAAAATGAATCTCAATCTCAGTTGTGTTGATTTTTATTCAAACACAACGAAAAATGACTTAGGTAGAAAAACCTTAAAAAGTGAAATAATAGAAAAAAACGAGTTAAAATAATCTCGTAAAGGCGACGCGTGGCATGTCATGCGATATAAAATGGCACAAATCACCGCCATATGGCAAAGTATGCCATATGGCACTCATTGGTTAGTGCACAATGGAAGTAGTGTTGAGGTGGCCATCTACATGATATTCCTGCATGTTAAGGACATGTAGCATGGTGTAGGACATGTGGCGAAATCCGGTTGGACCACTTGGAACCATTGTTAAGGTGGTAGCAACATAGCAATTGACATGTGGCATTATGTCACTTGTCCAGTTGGACCACTACTGACGTGGTGGCTAGGTGGCATGTGGGCAGCCTCTGTTTGGAGCATGAAGGCATATGAGTGCTCCCTTTTTTTATGAATTTTTTTAAAAATGCTACGAATTTAATTTTCTATTTAATAAATATTTCTTCAGAATGTTTAGAATGCAATTTGAAGTAATTTTGGATAATAAAATGTATAGAATATGTAAAATTATGCATGATTAATGAGAATATATTGGATCTCATACGATTTAGATGTAGCATTATAATTTGCTTCCAATATGTGTTAACTTGTATCAATTTAATAAAAGACATGCATATATAATTAAAAAGCCAAAAAACAAAAGTATAGTTTCCTTAAATTGACTCAAATGAAAGTTATGCGAGTCTATCACTATCCATAGGATGAAATTATCTTATATTTTTAGTTGTTGAGATTAGTTCTAACTCATATATAATGTTAGTACATAAATTATGATTGTAAATATTCATATTTATCAATTCAATTCTTTTATAATTTCTTTAGCATGAAATTAATTTTGTTGAATTATGAAACTTGTTAAAACAATTTTGAATTTGCTCGTTATAAATTAATCAAAGTTTTAGTAACTTTAAACCGTGAATAATTAATTATAAAGTAATTAATCGAACAAAGAATTTTTAGACGATGATCGGAAATATAGTGAACTTTTAAATATGAGTATGTGCAAGATTAACACTTTATAATTAATCAAAGTTCATGTATATACTAAGAATTGATTATTGTGTTTAAATTTCTATTGTAGTCGAATTTAATATGGGTAAAAAATTGAATGGCGACAATTATGTAATTTGGAGTATGAAAATTCAATATGTGCTGGAAGAGCAAAATACTTTTGAAGCTCTAAACATATCCAAGATTGAACTTGAGTAAGACAATACTACCCAACATAGAAGGGACCGTGATGCCTATGAGGCCTGGAAGAAGAAGAACTTCATTGTTCACATTACGTTGCTGAGCAGTATGGATGATGACATTATAAAAGAGTTTCGAAAGTATGAGATTGCAAACGACATGTGGTTCGCTCTTTCTGAAAGGTTTGGTTGTATGTCTGTGACTAAGTTGAGGTCACGTATTATCAAGTTTACCATTTATAAGAAACTTCTTGAATATACAATTAAGGCAAATATCAAACATTTGGTCAAT
>CM042912.1:5350000-5452500 GCA_023653625.1 Triadica sebifera
TATACATTTTACTCATTTAATCATATTATTAGTCGCCATAACATGCTATTTTTCATTTTGTTTTACATCTCCTAATGTGAAAAATATACCAGATGCATGAAATGAATTTAAATGCTCATATGTACATACATTTCACCAAAAAGGAACATTAACTATCTTTTAAAGCTTTTCAAGCTTGATTTCCTTTTTATGATGTGTTCCCTTGCCTTCTAACCGAACTTAACATCACAAACATATTCTTATTAGAACCTTATAACCATATACAACCTAAAACAACCTTAAGAACCAAGTTCTACCTTAATTTTGGCAAAACTCAACCAATCTCCATTTTTCTCAAGCTTTTAATCTTCTCTAATGGTATTTAGGGCTTACAAGGTTGGGGAAAATGACTAAGATGTCTTGGAGTGTGTCGAAAGTGATAAGGCACAGAGGAAAATTGTTTTAAAGTAAGATTGGAAGTAAAAGAAAGAGAAAAGTGTGGTTCATCATAACCAACTGACCTGCATTTATGAGCGTGAACCTTTACTTCACGGGTGTGAAATGCCTTTCACAGTCATTACTAAACTATTCACGAAAATGAATGTTCTCTTTTCTCAAACACTTCCGTCATGTTTAAAATGATGTCGTTTGAACCATAGTATGACCTTTCACGGGTGTGAACAAATATTCACAGGCACACTTAAACATTAAAACACTTTAATCCCCATCCTTTCCCACTTTAAACACATATATATCTTATAGGCCTTCTTTTATGGGCATTACACCTTCATATTAGAGCCAATTCCTTTTGTTTTTATTTGATTCTAAGATCTCAAAATACCAAAACCCAAAGAAAAGTTTTAAGTTTATCAAGTTCTTGAGTGAGAAAAACAAAAAGGAGTTTTTTCTTGAAGAGGCCGACCTAAGGAAGAAGAGAGGAGTTTGATATCCATCATCTAAGTTGTGTTTCTTTCATATTTGGTAAGGAATCACATTTTCTCTCATTTTTACAAGCTTTCATACCCTTTTTCATGTATAACTCATTTTGATAGAGATACATTTCCAAATGGGTTAGATCTTAGTTCAAGCTTGAGTTTTTATGGATAAATACTCTCATTTAAGCTTGATTAAAGGTTATAGTATATGTTAGAAGGGGTTAAGTGAGTTTAAGATTGTTCCGAGAATTAAAGTTGGGGTTTTTATCTTTATGGCATTAAGTTAAGATTATGGTTTATAGATGTTGATAGAGTTATGTTATATGTGAATGATTCACACATACCTTATGACATGTTTGGCTTATGCATTTCAATATACTGAAAGAAGAGGTAGTGGATGTAATGTCATACTTTATGCATTTCAGTATAACCTATCCCTATTCAAATAATCACATATGACATACTAACAAGACATAAGATCATGTTAACAATAATAGTAAATTTTTTTCATCATATCCTATAATATCATTCAATGACTTTGCAAGTCAACATTGAGCTTTTCACCACAATATAATATATCACTTATATTAAAATTTAAACTTTATATCTGAAGGATTATGAGTTGCTTCCATTTATACATTTTAAAACTAATCCAAAGTGGCTATACATGTTCAAATATATAAGTCCAAAATATAGATGACATGTTTTCATGCTCGTGTGGAATGCAAGGAGAGAGAGTGATAAGGCTCAGCCGATGACCTGTGCTCCATGTCTTCTATATGTCACTCAAAATAACTATCACTTTCCTTTACCTAAAAAATAATGCAAATGGATGATTTACGGCTCAGTGAGAGTAATCATCAAACAAGCTCTAAAGTACCAAAGCACTCATAGTAACAAATTACAAATCCAACGCATACCACGTATTCCATTTCATTCACCAAGATCATATAGTTACTTGTAAAATTTAAGCATATAATCATTACACTTTACGTATGTACATGCTTAGTTTATTTCATTTTGTTGTGACCAAGTTAAATAGACATTGCCCTGGGATTCCATGTGAACATTTGCTAGCTTGGTCATTTGTTTCATTTGCACATTTGTTGGGTCATAGGCCTCTTCTTTTGCTTTACAATATCGATTAACTAGTTACAATGCCTTTTTAGTCCATATGCATATACATTTGTAACTAAGTATTCATCAACCAATGTATCTTTATCACATATACCATACATATATCACATATATACCACATATGTCATGCATATACTTCACATATACTATACATAAACCATGTATATATCACATATGCCAAATATATATCTCAAATATACCACATAAATATATATCTCAAATAACCATCACTTTCCTTTACCTGAAAAATAATGCAAATTGATGATTTATGGCTCAGTGAAAGTAATCATCCAATAAGCTCTAAAGTACCAAGTGTCACGACCCTAAACTTCAACTAGCAATCGTGCGACACTTAGCATGATCCGTTGCATTAAGTCTGCCTTCCAATCTGACAAAATACTCCAAAGAGAATAGAAAGGAACTTAGAGATTTAGAGGATTCAAAAGCAAAGCAAGAACACAAGAGAGTTTATGAAGAATTGCTTTGTATTGCTCTAGAGAGGTTATCTTACAATTTCCCAAGGATGATACAAATGAAGGCCAAGAGGCCTATTTATAGTGTGGCACCAAGCCTAAGGTTATGCCACAAGTTTCTAGATCCTACCAATTCTAGAATGTACAAGAGTGTCTGCAACATGCCACAAGGTTCTAGGACTTTCTAGTCAAGTCTAGCCAACTCTAGAGTTTTCTAGGATTGTCTCATTCCTTCATGCAATTTCCAGGATGCTCCAGAAGTTTCTAGGGACTTCTACATCCTTCATGAACCATTCATCATGTTCTAAAATATTATAGTTCCTTCCAGCACCTTCTAGCACCTTCGAGCAGCATCTAGCACCTTCCAGCGCTATTTCTTTGGATTTTGAGGGACAATTTGAGCAGGACATAACACAAGGCACTCATAGCAACAAATTACAAATCCAACGCATACCACGTATTCCATTTCATTCATCAGGATCATATAATTACTAGTAAAATTTAAGCATATAATCATTACACGTTACGTATGCACATGCTTTGTTTATTTCATTTTGTTGTGACCAAGTTAAATAGACATTGCCTTGGGATTTCATGTGAACATTTTCCATATGAACATTTTCTAGCTAGCTAGCTTGGTCATTTGTTTCATTTGCACATTTTTTGGGTCATAGGCCTCTTCTTTTTCTTTATAATATTGATTAATTAGTCACAACGCCTTTTTAGTCCATATGCATATGCATTTGTAACTAAGTATTCATCAACCATTGTATCTTTATCACATATACCATACATATATCATATATATACCACATATGCTATGCATATACTTCACATATACTATACATAAACCATATATGTATCACGTATGCCAAATATATATCTCAAATATACCACACATATACCACATATGTCACAAATTATCCATCATCTCATTATCAATATCAAATCATGACAATCATATGACTCACATAACCATAAATCACATAGTAAGCAACATTCATATGCACTAAAGAAATCATCTAATAACTATACTCATCTTTGCCTTTTGATTCCGACCCTTAACTTATTGTTAATCCCCTTCATGTGGGTCTTTAATAAATTGTGAGCCTAATATGGAAATATAATTGATTAATTTATGACTAAAGAAACTTAATGTGGCTTAAACAAATTAATGTGCATAGTTCATCTACATAATTAGAGTTTTTTCTATAGGGCAATGTAACCTTATAAGACTGATTAGCCAATAAATTTTTCTAGAATATACCAATTTATGTGATTCTTATTCCAAATTAAGGTTAACATATAATTATATAACATATTCAAATTTCAAAGAAATTGGAGCATTGTACAATTTTTGGTGGAATTTCCAATTGTATTCTGTTTTCTACCCTGTTTCTGCCCTTTGGCAATTTTAGGGTACGGAATTTGGTCCTTCATATCTTACAATATGTAAATCATAGAATAATGAAACTTAGTATAAACTTAGATAGGTTAAAATGGGACAATTTTTATGTTCATAACTTTTATTAGTTATGTTTCTAAGGTCTTCAAATTATAAGAAATATTTCATTGGGCCATAACAGAGTTAGCTTCTAGACTAGTATCGCTTGTGAAGGCCCTATCATACTATAAATAACATATTAAGGTGATATTTATACCAAAATTTATCTATAACATAATGATATAATTTCATGTTTTCATAATTTATAGAATCCATCTCTAAGGAGCTCAAAATGTCCAAATAAATTGCTGGATCTGCCCAAGACACTAAGCAGGCAGTTCAAACTATGGAACAGTCAATGTTCCATTCACCATAACTCAACATACATAAGAGATATGAACCTGAACTTTGGTATAAGAATACATAACACATGTATCTACAACTTTAAAGTTTTAAGAATCCTAAAATTCAGGCTCTATCATATTCAAAACCAACTAACATAGTAGCTAACTCAACTAGGGTTTACACCAGACTAGTTCCAATAAGATGCTAATATATTTTCATATTCACCAAATATTGAAAAACTATTTTTTATAGATAGAATTCTATATTTCTATATTTTATATATCTAAACAATAGCTATATAATAGTAATAGATATAATAGATATATTTTCAATTTAATAATTTCAGTAAAATTTCATTTACTGATCTCATCTTTTACAGAATCGATCCTTTTTTTTTAAACATTTCCAGAATTAGTTTCTATTGGTATCAAAATCGAGGTGCAAGAATATGTTGCAGCTTAACCCTAACAGTTCAAACCAACACTAGAACAATGGAGAGAAGGTTACTTACGAAAAATGAACTTGAAATGGATCAATTTTCTGCAAAACCTAAGGACAAGAAGAAATTGGAGGAAGAAGATAAAATTTCGCTCCCACCTCACTTTTGTCATTTTCTTCTATTTTGTTTCTTCTTTTCTTTTCTTTTTCTTTTCTTTGACTTTTCTTTGACTTTTTCTTTTTCTTCTTCTTCTTCTTCTTCTTCTTATTCTTCTTATTCTTATTCTTATTATTATTATTATTATTATTATTATTATTATTATTATTATTATTATTATTATTATTATTATTATTATTATTATTATTATTATTATTATTATTATTATTATTATTATTATTATTACATTTAATTCCACTAATCAACCCAAAATACAACTTAATCCCGTGGCCTAATTTAATTAAATTAATCAGGTCATATTTTTATTATTTCGATCTAGTCATTTTCCTCACTTAAATATTAATTTCATGTCATTCCCAACAAAATTATAAAATGTACACGTGCAACTTGAAACAATTATCAAATACTAGGACAAGTAGCTAGTGCGTGTCATGAACTTGTTCCTATAACAATACACGTAGAATGCACATGATCAAATGAAATACATGCTAAATACATATGTTCAAATAATATGCCTATAGAAATACATATGAGAGAAGTCGAGGATATTACAATTTTCCCCTCATTTTAAAAATTTCGTCCTCGAAATTTAATATCTGGGAACAGGTGTAGATATTGCCTCTTTTATATTTTCTTTTATTTCCCATGTTTCCTCTTCTAGTAAATGGTTATGCCATAATACCTTAACTAAAGGTACTTTTCAGTTTTTTAACTGTTTGGTCTTGTCTTCGATGATTTCTACTAGTTCTTACACTTAACTCATGATATCTGCAATTTCAATGGCTTGATCCTTAAGCACATGTGTGGGGTCTAATTTGTATCTTCTAAGAATGCTCACATGAAACACATTGTGAATATGAGTTATTTGTGGTGGTAAAACCAATTTGTATGCCAATGGACCAACATTCTCAAGAATTTCATAAGGCCCTATGTACCTTGGGCTTAATTTACCCTTCTTACTAAATCGAATTACCCTTTTCCATGGAAATGCTCGTAGAAACACCTTTTCACCCAACTCATATTCCATTTCCCTTCTAAATAGATCAGTGTAACTTTTTTGTCAGTCTTGTGCTGCCTTTAGCTTGTTTTTAACAATCTTGATCTTATCCACTGTGTCTTGTACTATCTCTAGCCCTTCTAATGTACGTGCTCATTCTTCATCCCAAATGATGGGGCTTCGACACCTGCCATACAATGCCTCATATGGGGCCATATGGATAGTGATATGATATTGGTTGTTGTATGAAAATTCTATCAATGCTATATATTCATCCTAAGCTCCTCTGAATTCTACAGAACAAGCTCTGAGCATTTCTTCTAATGTCTGTATAGTCCTCTCTGATTATCCATCAGTTTTCAATTTTATTCCTAGTGCATCTTGTAGACTCACCCAAAAATGTGAAGTAAACAGTGGATCTCTATCAAACACAATGAACAATGGAATACCATGTAATCTGACTATCTCATTCATATATGATTTTTCCAAACTCTCGAGTCTACACCCCTATTTGATAGGTAGAAAATGTGGTGACTTGATTAATATGTCAATAATTACCCATATTGCATCATCTTTTCGTGGAGTTCTTGGCAATCCATAAACAAAATTCATCGTTATTTTCTCTCATTTCCATTTTGGCACAAGCAATAGATGTAACTTACCAATTGGTGCCCGCTGTTCAATCTTAATCTACTGACATTGTAACGCCCACAAATTAGTCTAACTAAAATAAGTATGTGGTATTCATAGAAAACACATGATAGACATAAAAATTTAAATAAATTGAATAAATGACTAAATTAGAAATTAAAATAAATTAAATTTATTGACATGATAAATTTGATTAAATTATACCACATAATTAAATTATATTTTTGGTATAAAAAATTAAATATATTAGATATAAGGAAATATGTGAAGATAATAATAATAATAATAATAATAATAATAATAATAATAATAATAATAATAATAATAATAATAATAATAATAAAATTAGAAGGAAAAAAAGAAAAAGGAAAATTGAACAGTAAAAAAAGGAGTCACAGTAGAGAAGGAAAAAAAAAAGACCAAAAACATGAATTAGGGAGGAAGTGGGGCTGAAGTCAATTAAGACTTCTTTTGGCTGTTTCTTCCAACTTCATTTCTCTCCTCCTTCTTCTTCTTCATCATCCCTTCTTCTTCTTCATCATCCCTTTTTCTTCCTCCATATCACAGCTCAAATTATTCATAATCTTCTTCAAGATTTGCATCAAAAATTAGTTCAAATAAATCTGATCTTGGTAAAAAATATTTTTTCCATGATTATTGTGCTATTAGAACTCTTTAGGTTATATTTTTATAGGATATTGCACTCTATTTTTTTTTATCTTGTGAATTGAATTTGGGGAAGTTCTAAACATAAAATTTATTCATTTATGTCTTGTGTATCTTTCTGTCAAATTTTATTGAATTATTTTGATTATAGGAAGAGAAATGGTCATTGGAGTGAAACTGGTTCAGGAAGATGTATCAACTAAATAACCTACGGTTTTTGTAAACATTGATTATCTTAGTGGCTTAATATGAGGTTTTATAAAACATGAAAGTTTTAGGTATATATGTTATTGAGGTCTCTGAAAAATTTTGTATAAATTTCTTTTGTGTAGGTTGAGTTATTCTGAAATCAACTATGACTGTTCCTTGATTGAGCTGGTTTCATATACCTGTACAGCTCCACTAACTTCATTCTTATATTTGATCTCTTTTTAGATCGAATTAGCCAAAGTTTAAAACATAAAAGTTTTACTCCTATATCTTATCTAAATATCTGTGAAAGTCTCACCTTAAAATGTTATGTATTTTGTGAGTTATGAGCTCAACAATTGAACTAGTCCGGTTGATACTTCATGTTAAACCAGTTATAGATCCTCTAGTATTTGAGAGTCATAGAGACCTAATATGGAAATGAGGTAAACATAAAAAATGTTCCAAATTACCTTATATAATATTATAAAACTTTTCATAATAATTTAAGTTACACATTGAAAGATATAAATTTTTAAATGTGGTACCTCGAAACTGCCTAAAGGTAGAGAACAGAGAAATATTTAAAAATATACCAAAAATAGTGTAATAGTTAAAAGTTTCTGAAATTTTAATATTTTTTATTTTTATATGTTATATTTAATCAGGATCAATAATCATATAAATTGGATAAGTGTAGAAAAAGTTATTGATCCAACAGTCCTAAAAGGTCCTGTTTCAGCTTATAAGAAATTGTAGTTATTTATTTAAACTATATTAAGAATAAATATTTTATCAATGTATTAATTATTTATATTTTCGAATTAGGGTCTCAACAAGAAGAAGAGCAATAAAAGTAGACAAGCTCCAAATTTTATATTTTGGAAAAAAAAGCTCCATTGAGGTTTGTACATATATGCAATTTGGTTTGCCTTGTTGCATACTTGTGTGTTAATTGAATAAGTGACATATTTGAATAATGTATTAAAATGTGTAAATATGAAATGAATTGAGTGCTTAACCAATGAAATTTCATATTAATGCATGTATAGATGTAACGGCTGGGCTACTGGAATCAGGGTCTTGGCCCGTTGCCACAGTAGGCCCACCCTCCGTCTCACTGAGACCAACGGGCTGCCGGGGTCCATGGCCCAATACCTCCAACCCATCACTGGAATTGCACTCAAGGTGTTTGCCACAGTAGGTTGTTGGAGGCAAGAGTCGAACCCTTGACCTCCCTTTAGCCTCAGTAAGAGACTACCAATTGTACCTTAGCCTCAGTAAGAGACTCCCTTAAAGTATAATTTATTAAGTGTAAGTCAATTATATGATGAGAAAAACCAAGTCTCTTTTACCTCTAATGAATGTCTTGTGACCACCCAACTGGTTAAGAGATGTTCAAAGGAGATAGAAATGGAAATACTTACATAATAGATTTACACAAGCTATCTAACTTTTCCTCTAAGTGTCTTATGACAATTAGCGATGAATCTTAGCTATGGCATATAAGGTTTGGTCATATAAGCATTGACTTAATTCAAAGCCTTAACAAAGGGGAGCTAATAGATGAACTACTAAAAGTCAAATTTGCAAAAAATAAGACATGTGAACCAGGTCAAAGAGGAAAACAACACAAAACATCATTCAAGTCTAATAATGTAAAAAGTACATTTAGAGCTTTACAATTTTTGCATCTAGATCTTTTTGGACCTACTAGAGCTGCTAGTTTATGAGGTAAATACTATGTTTTTGTCATTGTTGATGATTAGCTCAAAAGAGTAATGCTTTTGAATCCTTTAAAACTTTTCCAAAAGAATTCAAAATGAAAAAGAGTATTTTATTTCTAAAATAAGAAGTGATCATGACAAAGAATTTGAAATTTTGAGAATTTTGAAAATTTTTGTTTAGAATATGGTATTTCTCATAATTTTTTAATTCCTAGAACACTTCAATAAAATGAGGTTGTTGAAAGAAAAAATAGAAGTCTAATTGAGATGGCTAAAACAATGCTCAATAGGTATGATTTACTAACCTACTTTTGGGTCGAAGCCACTAATACCGCATGTTGTATTTCTAACTGTGTTTTCAAAAGGTCAATCTTAAATAAAATCTTTTTTGAGCTATAGAATAGAAAAAACCATTTATATTATATTTTAGAGTATTTTGATGCAAGTGTTTTATATTAAATACCAAAGATAACTTTAGAAATTTTGCTTCTAAATCCGATGAAGGTATCATCTTAGAATACTCCACAATTAGCAAATCTTATAGATTTTTTAATAAAAGATCATTAGTTGTTGAAGAGTCTATACATATTATTTTTTATGAATCTAGTAAATTTAATTTTGTGAAAGGTAGTGCTCTAGATGATATTATATGTACAATGAAAAAGTTTGATTTTGATCATAAAGAGAATGGTGAGACCTCAAAGAGAGATGATAATGATTATCAAGAAGAGCAATAACAAGATAATCTACTACCCCAAGCTTAAGTGCAAGACACCCAAGAGTTTCAAAAGGAGTGAAAATTTATAAGAAACCACTCCATGTAACAAATCATTAGTGATCCCACTAAAGGTATAAGTACTAGATTTAATCTTAAATTTTTAGATTCTAATATTGTTTTTGTCTCTCAAATTGAGGCAAGAAATATTGATGAGACTCTTAGTGATAAGAGTTGAGTGATTGTTATGCAAAAAAAACTCAACCAATTTGAGAGAAATAAGATTTGGACCTTAGTTCCAAGACCTAAGGACTATCAAACCATTGGTAGTAAATGAATCTTTAGGAACAAGTTAGATAATTAAGGTCATATAACTAGAAATAAAGTTATATTAGTTGTCAAATGTTACAACCTAGAGGAAGAATAGATTATCATGAGACATATGTTCTAGTTGCTAGATTAAAAGCAATTAGAATACTTTTAGCTTTTGCATGTCACATGAACTTTAAACTTTTTCAAATAGATGTCAAAAGTGTTTTTTTAATGATTTTATAAAGTAAGAAGATTATGTTGAACAACCTCCCGATTTTGAAAGTCATATATTGTAAAATTATGTATTTAAACTCATTAAGACCTTATATGGTTTGAAACAAATTCCAAGAGTTTGGTATGAAAAATTTAGTGCATTTCTTTTAGAAAATAATTTTTCAAAATGACATGTAGACACTAATACACTTTTCATTAAAAAAACATAAGCATGACATATTACTTGTTCAAATTTATATTGATGATATTATCTTTGAATCTATTAATGAATTATTTTGTCATTAGGACACTAATCTTAGTTGTTGAGTTGGCTTTTTCTTATTGGTAGAGGTAGTTATTTTTGTTTTGTATATATAGCAACTTCAGTGTACAGCTTGCATATTATTCAATATAATTCAATCCTTTTTACGGTTCCATTTTCTTTGCTCTTTCTCTGCAAATTAGTTCTTCCTTCCTTAAAAATCAATTAACAATTCTTGCTTTTGTTCAGTTTTCATTCCAGTTAGGGGCAAGGAACAAATACGCAAATTTTAATTCTCATCATTAATTGGATCTTGTAGGATTTGCTTAAATTGGATAAATAGTAATATTATTATACATATTCATGGGTTTTAATTCGTATTTTATTTGTTAAACCTACCAATCTTTTTTTCCAAAATTGAAACAACCATAATTTCTTCAATTGTTGCATGCAATTTCCAAATTAAAAGTTTATAAATGTGTGTATCAATAAAATAAAGAAGTTATGGGATATGGGTGTAATCGAGTCAAGTCAAGTCAATACAATGTCAGACTCGAGTTAAACTCTATTAAAAAATTTAAAATCCGAACTTGACTCGAACTTGATCGAATTTTTTTAATTGTTTGAAATTTAATTCGAAAAAATATTCGAACTACTCGAATTCGACTAAATAAAGCTCAAATCAACTAAAAATTTAATAAATAGTATAGTCAGCTCAATTTGATTTGAAATTGACTTGAGTTAATTCGACTCGATTAATCTCTAATATATTTAAATACTGATGATATAAAAATAATTTAATAAAAAATAAATACTCGATTACACCCCTATCGAGTATCATAATATTTGACTTTTTTTAGTCAGATATTATGATACTCGAACTTAATTCGACAAACTACTTGAAACTACTCAAATTCAAACTTTTTTTAGTTAAATATTAAAGAAAATTTATCGATTATGTCTGACTTAAAATATCAAATTTAATTCCTTTAAAATTCCCATCTGAGCTAAGCAATCCAAACAATTCAATTCGAAGTCAGTAGTTTTATTTGATCAGATCAGTTTCAATTTGTTCTCTTATACCCGTGATGATGGAATATATATATTCCTTAATACATGAGGATATATTTACCTATATTTTCCAAAAAAAAAAAAAAGCAGCCTGAGTTTTTCAATTGTGAATTCAGATTGATTAGATGATGTTAGCTTTGACATACTTGAAACAATGGTTTAAATATTACACGATTGTATTAACCTAAATATAAATTTAGATGAGATTGAAACCATTATCATTTTCTTTATGATTAAAATTAAAAAAAAAATCGGTGAGATGAAATGGTAAATTTTTTTTTTATTAATTAGAAGTTTTAAGTTTGAATTTTAACCATGAAATATATTTAAATAGTTAAGAAAAAAATTTAAAAAGAAGGTATATGCTGTTAAATGTGCGAAGAAAACATTGCCAAAAAGAAACGGAAATGCAACCATGAATTAATCTTTTGCAGTCATTATCTTGAAAAAGAGAACATGTACGTCAAGTACCCAATTAAGGTGAAAGCCTTAACAAATATATTCGTTTTCAGTTGGACCAGACCCTCTTTTTCGTATTAGGTTATATAGGTTCCTCTCTCTCTCGAGGAATATTTACACATTACCTATCCAATATTTCGTCTATTTTCAACTAAATTCCAACCTCATCCACTTTAGTTTTGAACGAACCATTTTAAATGGTTGTCACTTTTTTCTGATAAGGTTTGAGGGATAAATATCTCATAGATCACTCATTCAATTATTCATTTCATCTATTTGATTTATTACCCAAAGAGCGTTTTTAATAATATTTTCTTAAGAAATAAAATTGTTTTGTTTCTTTTATAATTTATAGAATTTTAACTCAGTTTGAACCCAAAATTCTATAATGCAAAAAAAAAATTAGTATCATTAAATTAAAATATTGTTAGCAAATATAAATTAATTTACTGAAAAAACAACATATAATGCTTCGCAAATCAAATCAAAAATATATTTTATACTTCATGAAATTTGATTGAAAACCAAACTCTCAATCACATAATGTTGAAAATGATTGAGTATAAAAATAAGCTAAATCACGTAATTAAGTTGAATACAATCCTAGTAGTTCACCTTCTTTTTTTTCTCTCTTTTTATTTTTTTCTGATTGTTTTAATTTTTAATCTTTTTTAGAAATTATCGATAGTGTCTCTCTCTATTTCTTTTTTCTTAGCTTTATGCTCACTAATATTTTATATATTTTTGTTTATTTCAAATATTTCTTCTGTTTAATTGAATTTTTTCATATTTTTTTCTATTGGTGATTTAGAGTTTATTTTACTTAGAATAAAGATGTGTTATCATCTATTAGTTTGAGGTTTATTTTGTTCTCATATCTATTGTGAGATTTGACAGTCCATCTAGTATTTTGAAGCAGAATATATGGATCAAGATTTTTCCATCAATAGTTATAAGTTATATACTTGTATGAGAAGACGATAGTTTCACGATCCATCAAAAATAATGATTAATTAAAATGACTATGGTTTTTTTTTTTATCATCTAGTATTCTATAACAAAAAATTGTATATTAATATAAATTCATACCGAACAGACATATTAAGATAATAAATGTACTCTACGGAAAATAAAAAAACTTGTATCATATCATTTAACCCTTGAGAGTAAAATGACTATAATTTTTTTTTATTTTTGTCTCAATCATCTAGTATTCTATAAAAAAATATTGTATACTAATATAAATTCATACGGAACATACATATTAAAAGGTAAAGGTACCCTATATTCATACATCTAACTAGATATTTTTAATTAGAGAAAAAAAAAGACTTGTATCATATCATTTAACCTTTAAAGTAAAATGACTATAATTTATGTTGCTCTATTATTATTATCATTATTATTATCATAATTATTATTATTAGATTGAATTATTATCGGAATTGTCACTTCATTTATTTAGTTATAGATCAATAGTTCAAATTAATCTTATTTTTTACACTAATATATTTTTTATGAATAAATATAATTATATATTTTTCATTAAAAATTTAATATAAAAAAGGCGAAGTGATAATGAAATAGGATATTCAAATCAAACAAACCTTAATTTCAAATTATTGAGAACAGCTATATATAGATATTTGTATCCTGAAATTGTATTTGATTTTCACGTTTTCCAAAATTTTCTTAACAATCATTGGCATTTTTCTCGATATGTCATAAAGAAAAAGAAATCGTTAAAGGACTTAATTAAGAAGAAATAGAAATATTGTCTTGTTTAAACCAGAGAAATATTGTCTTGTTTCATTGAAGCTCCAATCCAATCAAGTTTTGTTAAGTTATCCAAAACAAGTTTATGTTTCTCTTTTTACTGGCTGTTCCCTTTCATATTTAAAAAACCATGGTTATTATTTATAAAGGATTTCTCAATCACAATCTCATTAGAGTATATTTTATTATTTTATGAAAACAGATTAATAATTATTAATCCAAGTTTTTTTTTAATTCAAAAACATCACCATTCAATATTAACAATGACTTCACGAAACCAAACGTTGGCCACGTGGCCGTTCATTGCCAGAGAATAATTGAGGATTCTATAGAGGATGTAACAATTCCTCACGTCATCTAACACGTGTATTTTTCTAAGTGGTTGTCGTATCATTCTCCCTGTATAGCGCCAATGTTTTGGATTAGATTAGGTGGGACCTCTTCCCTTGGGCGAAATTTCTTTTTCTTTTTCTTTTTTAATGGTAAAAAAAAAATTGGACCCGCACATCACGGTCCAGCCGGAGCATGAGCCGCTGGATGCGGCCGCCGCAGCTGCTGCTGGTGGAGGTGGCCGATGATTTTGTGGCTTTACACGTACGCATTTTACCGCCCCAATCATTAGCGAATATTACAGCTTTCAATCGCTTCATTAATACTGCAAGCAACTCAGCTCGGCTCAATTTTCCGCTCGTGCCTTCGGCTCCACTTCACCTCCTTGAATTTTCAACTTATTATTATTATTATTATTATTATTATTATTATTATTATTATTATTATTATTATGCAAGGCTTTCAGCTTCTATTTATTTTTTTTCCAATTCTTTTAATTCTAAAACGACTTGTGAATCCATGGAAAACATGGTTGACTATAATTCAAAAAAAATTAAGTTTACATTGAATTCATGAAATTATAATAAAAAATATAATAATAATAATAATATTATTAAAATTTAATAAATTATTATATTAAAACGTAATTTTAAAAAATAAAATGTATTACAATAAACAGTTTAACATTTTAATATATGTGTTTTTTTTTTATCTTAGAGTGGTTGTGTTCAAATTTTATTTTATCTTTAATAATAGTATATATTGATTTACTTATAAGTTAATTTTTAGAAATAAAGAAAATGCTAAAACTTAAAACTATCTCAAAATAATAATTTATGTTTCGTGAATATGTATTTAAACCAAAGAATAGATATATTAGGTCCTGTATTTTTTAGTGCTATGAATATTGAATTTTTTGAATTTAATTATTTAATTTAACAAATTGAACTTTAATTAATTGATATTTATCTCAATTTAAATAATAGAATTTCAATTTAATTAATTAAATCCCAAATTATTAATTATTTGGTAATTAATAAGATTTTTTAAACAATAATTTTGATGTTGTTAATAGTTCGTAAAAAATAATTTTAAATTAAATTTCTAAATTAGTAGTTAATAATTAACATTAAAATTTATTTATTTTTTAATTAAAATTAGTTAGTACATGATACTTAATATTAAATAAATTAATTTTAGACTGATTACTATCTACTTAATTTGGGCAAAACAAAGCACACATTCCAATTTAGCTACTTAAAATAATAAAAAAATACATATACATATTTTTTAAATATCGGATTAATCTTGACTTGACCCTAAAAATTTTGAATAAATTTCAAATTCTTCCGTTCAAATTATATCATATTTTGAGTCGGCCATTTTTTTTTTTTTTGGAGTGGATACATGTGCGTGTTTATTCAAACAAATGCGGTAATAATGAAGTCATTTTAGGCAAATACTACACATATCTCAAGCAATCACAGTCTGGAATTAAAGATCATTGGACACAATTACGTACAGTTTCTCTCCCACACTTCCAAATGATCATCGTGATGAAATTTATAATTTTTACTGAAAATGAATACATACATATATATATATATATATATATAACTTAATTTTTCAAAGTGCACAAGCAAGATAATAATTAATAATTTAATTTAAATATTATAAAAATTAAAAAATAATGTAACATATTAAAATTTTCTAAAATACAAATGTATTATAAAAAAATTATGTAAAAATAATTTAATATGTTATGAAAAAATTACAAAAGTAAACCCCTAAAGTCTAAAAGTAGAGTTAAAAAGAGACAAAATTAGAGAAAGTCAATAGATTATTGAGCAGAGCAAGCTATTACAAGGAAAGGCAGAGCCAAAAGCCGTGAGCCTGGAGTAAAAGAAAAATAGAAGCTGATTCTCGGCAGCTGATCGACTCATGTATTATTAATTCAGTTATTACCTGCACTCACAAACACATGATACAATACATCGCCACAGAGAAAAACCCACACCACACACACTCTTAACACAAATACACACACAAAAGAAAGAGCAAACAAAAAAACATATTTTGAAATTTATTTCAACTAAAAATTTATTTAATTATTCATTTTTAAATTAAATTTATTATTAATCATAAAATTTGTCAATTTAATAAATTTTTAATTGAGTGAATAAATTTATTTAAAAATAATAAATTAAGAATATTAATTAAAAAATTTAATTTATGAATTTAATTAGTCAATTTTTAAAAGTTTAAATACCAAAATACTTCGTCCGTCCTAAAAAAATTCTCATTTTTCGTTTTTTTCTATTCAAAGTATAATCCAATCATTATCTTATTACTTTGTAAGGAAAATTATTTTAATCCATATTACTACATATTATTTTTTTACTTTTAGTTTAATATTTTTCATTTGTCAAATTTACTGATAGCAATTTAAAATTTTAATTTTATATTAATAATGATAATAATTTTAATTTTTGCAATAATAATTAGTAAATGAATTATATATCTATTTTTTTATATAAATAGTCTGAAATTCGAACTCAATACTTCACACCTCACATTTATCTACTAGTTATCATACCAATGTTATTTTTTTAATACATGTGAAAAAGGAAATTAGATTTTTTTTGGACGAGGTGAATATGTAATTTTCAAATCATAAATGCGTTTTTAGAGAGAAAATAAAATAAAAATAAATGAGTAGAGAGAGAAAATAAGAAATCGGGGACCGAACTCAACTCATATACAGTCAGTGACGCCATCTATCAACACAAACAATCGAAAGTGTACTCACTACGATTTAGATTCTTTTTCCTCTTCTTTGTCTTTCCCTCTCCTATAAATCCCTCCCCATTTCCTTTCCTTTCTTTTATTACTGTTCCATTAATTTTCTTTCATCTATTTCTCTCTCTCTGCCCTACACCTTCCACACATCTTCTCTTTCTACATGGCCGAAGAGTTTGAGGAATCCGAGGTGATATTTTCCGACAACGACAACAACTACTTGGGATTCAAAGAAATCGATCGAGAAATATGCAATAATACTAGGAGAAGCCATACTAAGAAGAGGCAGAAGAAGCAGAAGAAATCGTGTTCGGGTTCGGTTCCTGTAAATATTCCGAACAATGTGTTGCAGTTCTCCGACGCCGATGATTTCGAAGAGGAATATGATGGAGAGGAATTGGTTCCTCCTCATATTATAATTGGGAGAAGAATTGAAGGCAAAATGGCTTTCTCTGTGTGCACTGGCAATGGAAGGACATTAAAGGGAAGAGATTTGAGTCAAGTCAGGAATTGTATTCTTAGGTTGACTGGATTTTTAGAAACTTAATTGATTAATTAAAAAATTCTTCTGTTTAATTAGATAAATATTTTAGAAATTTAATTAGAATTTGGCTCCAAATTCACAAGAGAAAAAATGGGAACACAAAGGAAAAAAAAAATGTTTCATTCCTTTCTTTGTTTTTTTCTAATTTTTTAGATTATGCTTAGTTAATATTCCTTGGAACAAAATGAAGGAATTAGAAAGGGGAGAATTCAGAATTGTTAATGGGCATTTAATTAAATTTTTATGAATATCATATTACTCATGGAGTGTGGTTCTTCATTTCTTAATTGATATTAATGTTGTTGTGGTCCTTGTGGACATATTTGAAGGTTGAATCAATAGTATAATGTATGAATTGTGAAGCTTACAGCAATGGTAGTAAAGAGGTTTCTCAATTATAATTTGGAAATTTTGCGACATAAACAGCTGGATTCTTCATTTTCAGAGAGAAGGAATAGGTGGTGACAGACAGATATTCATGCTTCATATCTGTAACTCTTTTTTAACTGAATTTGATTTGTAACTATTCAATGGAATTCATGTACATAATAACATTAATGGATGCATAAAATTAAGATATAAAGTTTTAATGGATATGAATTTTGTAATTTTATAATTTTTTTGAGAGAATTTTAATATCATTTTAACAAAAATTAAAAAAAAAAAGAGAGAGAAACCGGAACAGACGATTAATTAATGTATAAAATTTCACTGGATTTGAATTTAATAATTTCACAAATTTAAACTAAAAATGATCGGAAAAAAAAAAGAAATTGATGTAGATAATTAATTAATTAATATATAGAATTTCACTGGATTTAAATTTAAAAGTTTCATAATCTTAGAGGAATTTGAACAGAAATGATTTTTGAATTGTTATGGGTATTGATCCTCTATTCAATTGCATTTTGTTAATGAAAAAACTAGAATTTAAGTCAATGACCGCACCCTGAACTGCTCTACATTTTATTTTTCCTCTTTTTCTTGTTTTTAAGAAGTTTTTTTATTTTTATTTTAAGACATTCTTCTTTTTAGAAGATGGTATAATTTTGACTTGTTAAAAAGTAAATAAAAAAAAGGAAAAAAATCAAGATAAGGATGAGGATCATAATCAAAACAATAAAACAAAAAAATTGACTTCATCAGGCTCCTGAAAGGAGACAAGAACTATAATTTGAACATGTGCTTCAAACATAATTAAAGTAGTTGAAACAGTTGAATTTTGATAAACTATGGGAAGCATTAAAATTCTTAATTTTTAGTAACGTTTTTTTGTTTAATTTAATATTGGCAAAAAGCTTAATTTGCATCATAAAAATTGGAGTCAAACAGATTGGGTGGGGATCTCTTGGGTCTCTAACCATTATTAAGTAACACCGGAATTTAGGGATTCCTCTTGATTTGCGCCAACTAGGTTTTTACTTTATTATATTAAACATAATCCTAAGTACAGAGCTTAATTTATACATATATTTACTAAATGTTAATTAAATTTTTCGTTTATAAACATTATTTATTTATGTATATGTGTAATTTTTTTGTTTATTAGAAGATCCAATGAGTTGTGAGCTACACAACATGAGTACATTATAAATATGTTAAACTCTGATAAATATTGGTAGATGATGGCGAGAAAACTCAAAATATTTCTCAATTCTCATATGTGAGAATATCAATCAAGTCACCCATTAATTGGTTGTATTTTTTTTTTTATGATTGAAGATAGTGTCTAACTTTGTTGTGAAGGAAATTTAATTAATAAAGGTAAGGAGGATTGAGAGTTTCTGTTTGAATATTTCCTTTGCTTTGCTTGGAGTTTCATTTGATTATTTCTTTAACGTGTAAGTGTAAATCTTGAATTATTATTATTATTAAACATATATTACTTATAGCTTGTGCATTTAAGTCATCTTGCAATTCCATAATCAACTTTTGTTGGCTTGGTAGATATATGGATTTATAATCAATTATTGGGCAAATTTGGGTTTCCAAGTGAGGTCGTAAAATTTTTTATCTACATTAATAGTTTTGTAAAGTGTATATATCTTTATTAATTACGTGATACTTCTTTTTTTATTTAATTTTTGATGATGATAGTTTAATTTTTTATATGGTGAAAAGGATAGGATTTAACAAAATATGATATATTTAAGTGTCTATTTATCTATTGTTTATAATTTTTCTTAGTCTAACAAACTTATAATTGAAATACGTATCAACATTCAAATTGTCCAATAAATTAATTATTAGAAAATATAATATAGATGAAATTGTTAATCTAATATTAGGAAATGATCATAACAAAAAGTCTGAGATCTGTGTTTCAAATAGTATTTTTAAAACAAATTTGCCTCCTACCACAGGTGTTTAGGACGACTGACGTTTGTCGCACATGATACAACATAATAAAGAGCAAAAGTTGAACACACAACAATTACTTACAGTGAACTGAAAATGGTGTTTCTCTATCACAACAAAAAAGGAAGAAGGAGAGGAGAAAAATCTATATTATGAAGAAACCCCTCCCAAAATGAAGAGCTATATATATATACACACACACTAGAGGAAAGAGATAAGAAATAATTGTGGTTTTAATATCCATTTTGACTACAATTTAATAAAAATAAAATCTGCATATTTAATTTTGTAAGAAGCTCAAAAGTCAAAATCTGGACCGCCACAGTGGTAAACATTTTTCTATCACGAGCGTTATTGCTTGTGCAGTGAGTTGGGTCTAGACCACAATATTTCATCTCGATATTCGTGTGCGTAGGTCGCACGCTCATGCATTAGTCTTTGTTCGGTCAATTGATTTACACTCTCCTGCACCTGTGTGAGCAAAAAAAAACTTTCATTTTACTCACTTAATAAAGTAAAAGTGAGTTTTTATATATAAATTATTTTTCCAATTTCTCATTTTTCCTACGTGAGATTTCTCACATTTGAATTTTCTTCTCTTCAACTATGAATTTACTTTGAGTTTCAATTTATTATTCACATATTCACCATTTTAAGTATATGAATATCATAATTCATAGTTCTCATATCAAATAACACATATCTGAGTTGTCCTTCTAAAACCGAGTTATAGAACTCATCTGAATATTACTTTCAAAATAATCAATTAACCACAATTTTTCAATAATCCTCCACATGAATAAAATTGGACGAAAAGTAAAACAAACAAAGTTTTACTTTGTGATAGAGTTTAGCAATCGAAAACTGCACAGGATAGGTAGGAGTTACCCTTTAAATCATCTCTTATAAAATATATTTATTTACCCACTAACCAATTGATATAATGTCATTGAACTGTTTAGTTATATAAGCAAATAGTAATATACTTTATACAGAAATCTCTATTTACACAATTCAATGTTCATTAGTATGTTCATTTTGCCCCTCAACATTTTATATGTAAATTTTTAGAATTTATACTAAAAATTAACTTTTCATAATAGAAAATAGAAAGTCTCAAATTTTTTATATTGAAAACTAACTTTTAGATATTTGAATATAAAAGAAAATTATTTATATATATATATATCAATTTACAAAATAATTTTTTATGTCCAGTTATTTTATATCAATTTTTATGTTAAGTTTTATGTTTAACAAATTATATTTTTAGAATTTATACTAAAAATTAAATTTTTATTAAAAAAACAGAAAGTCTCAAATTTTTTATATTGAAAACTAACTTTTAGATATTTGAATATAAAAGAAAATTATTTATATATATATCAATTTACAAAATAATTTTTTATGTCCAGTTATTTTATATCAATTTTTATGTTAAGTTTTATGTTTAACAAATTATATTTTTATTATAATTTAATTATTTTTTTATATTATATAAAATAAGTATTACAATAAAATACAACAAAAAATATTTTTAATAATTATCTTTACAAATTATAATTAATGCTCAACTATGAAATTATTGAATACTTTATGAACCACATACCACTATAGTTTGTGATTGATAATTAACTCTTATTGTTAACCACTTACAATTGACTGTTACCATTGATTGGTGACAACTAACCGATGCCTTTAAACCAAATAGACCCTAAATGATTTTTTCAAATTAACCATTTAGAAAAAACGAAATGAAAAGAAAATAAACTAACTTCTACCACTTTAATTAGCAATTAAAAATTTAAAATAATATTAATCACATTGTTTGACATTTATAACCAAGTCCATGGAAATTAATTTGAAAAGGTGGTTTGCATTTTTTTTTCTTTTTCCCATTATTCTTGTTTTCACCACGTGAATAGGCATTTGTTAGGGACAGTAGCTGGGTATATTCATACAATTATATGATATATAAGATTAGGGAAATGGTGATAAAGTATGTGAGGATCGCATGTGTGCATATTTAGGAAATGGAGTTTAAGAGCCAAGTTGTTGTACATATGCTATATGTCTTTTAGTTTTTCTTTTACATCATACATATCGCATTGCCTAATTAATGAGTTTACACTTTATAGTTGTTTATACATGTAAAGTAGAAGTACTTGTCATTATTGACATTGGCATATGCTTTTACATCTACATGCACTTATTGCCAATTGCCATACTATTTTCAAGAGAAAAGAAAAAACGAACTAAATCAATAATGAAAATCCATTTGATTCAATGATTTGGAATAATTCATATCTAATCATTATCTCCAAGGAATATAATAACTAGTAACATTTATAAATAAATTTTTGATAACTTATTCTGATTCCTATAAACTATTTATCAGTTTAACCTTCGATTTTTTTTATTAACTAATAGTTTATTTAATTTTATTTTTTTATTTAGACTATATAAAACTTATATTTCTAAAATAATTTTTATATTCACAAATTATTAATATTATAAATATAAATTATATATTATAAGTAATAAACGAACTCTTAAAATGTTAATTTTCATACAATAAAAGATATTATAAGTCTCTAAATTATAACAAGTTATTTGACTCACTCTCTAACCTATTATTATGTTTAATTAGATATGTGAACTATTATTTTTATTTAAATATATGTTTAGACATTTATTTACATTAACTTCAGCTCCAATAATAACGGGACAAACAACAATATTGCCCACGCATCCTCAATTCGCTCGTTTGTCTTTTATGTTAATAATTTTTAACACATAAATTTATTTTATTTATTTATTAAAAATTAAAGTTAAAAAATAAAAGTTTTTTAAAAAATCTAAAATGACTTTAATCTCAATTCTTATTTATCATCAAACATGACCTTTTCCTCAATTCTTACCAAAACTATGAAGTTGAGAGCCCAACCTTAGTTGTCTCCAACTGTATAAATATGGTCAGTCTAGTTGGTGCCAAAAAATAGCAAAAGACGGTGTAAGTGGAGCAGTACAAACTATAGTCGCTGATAAGGCAGAAACAAAGGTAAGAGTTGTAAGTTGAGGGGTTAGAACAAAAGAAGGTTGAGGTACAGGAAAAGAAGGCTGAAGAGCTGGAGTTGAAATTATCGCACTAATATTTATCAATAACCAGAAAAAATTGTAGATGAAATAATATTTATTGATGTTATTAATGATGATCTTTTTAGCGTTCGATTAAATATATTTAGAATAAAAAATATTTTTTTAACACTCTTTAATAAAAAATATTGCTATTTATTTTTGTCATTCCAATCGGACGTTGAAATGAAGTAAATAAATATTTAAGGATGATTTAAATAAAAATAAAAATTTAAGAATTTAATTAAATACAATCAAATAACTCATTATAATTTAGAAACATAGAAATGATTTTTGTCTAATATAATTTATATGGAAATGTATTTAAGAAATAAATTATATTCGCATTGCTCATTTAGTATACAGATAATAATTCGATAGAAATTTTTGTTAATACTTCCAATGATTTCATTGTTAGCTATCACTAATCTACCATCAACTACTAGCTATTCTATCCAACTATAAATTATCTTTTTTTAAATAATAATTAATTATCTTAAAAACAAGCCCTTAAAATATTTTAATTTGCTTTGGTTAGTCGTTTTGTTTCTTGCTTTCATAACGTTTTTGAAAAATTTAATGGTTTAATGAAATAAATCCTGTCTATATGATTTTTGAGAAATTATTGTTATTTTTGAAAATCCAAAGTTTTTTTTATTGAAAATTGAAACTATGAGTTAGTTTGGTGTTAATTTTTAGTTTTATATATATTGTTTAATTGGGCAAGTGAAAAACCAGTATGGCGCATAATAATCTAATATTTCAAAAGCTTGAATATATATGCGAATAAATATTATTATGCAGCGGTACATAATGTTGTTTGATATGATAAAATAAATTATTTTCACTTTTAAAGAGTAATTTAGGATGGTAAGTGTCTCTTGAACCATACTTATAAAGCACACTTTTCTCAAACAACATAAATAATTTGTTTCCTTTCAGGAAATTGCAAACTCTCTACAATTATTTGATTATTTAAAATACAATTATTTTCACTCAAAGGAGAAAAGGACAAATTGCAACTGCGACCCACCTGGGTTCAAAGTTGTGGATCAGAACTAAAATAATCAAATTAATATTTGAATATTTTAATCACTTAAAAATATTATACATACCTTATTAATTTATAACAACTTAACAAGTTAATAACATCACCTTTCGATAAAATAAATAAATAACATCACCCGTAAATCATATGGAACCAAATGCAAACAAAATCGCTTGACACCGAGGCCACGTGCAATGTGCTGCGTTAGAGTAGAATAATGGAACCCCCACGTGTATCTTAATTATTGACTTGTCAGAAAAAGACCTGACATTGTCATCTTATTAACATACGACGTGGACAACATCTCAACCAGAAAATCTTAAAAATTTCAAAAAAAAAAGATTTAAGAAACAACAAAAACTTTTTATGAAAAATAATTATAAATAATATACAATTATATATTTTTTGGATTCTGGGTTTGCCTTGTTTTTTTTTTTTTTTTTTTTTATAGAGTGGGTTGGCCTTTAAATAAAAGATAGCGTGTTTCGTTAGACAGTCTCTCTCTCTCTCTAAGATCAAAATTAAACAGGTTGTAAGTTCAAGTTTTCCACATCCTAGTTTATTTCTCTTATTTTCTTCTTTTTATGTTTTTTATTCTCTTTGGGATTTTTTTTGGTTAGTTTTTATAAGATTTTTTTTAAGGGTTGGTTCATATTAAAAAAATAATTTCTGAATAGAATCAACTAATATTTATAAAAATTTCACCTTTAAAAAATATTGAGATATTAAAACTTTATAAAAATCGTACAAAAAAAGTTATATGGAATTCTTTTAGATTTTTAATTTATTTTCTATTATTAAATTTTAACATCATGTTATCAAATTAGATTTTTATATAGATGTTGTATGGTTATCTTGATTTGTTGAAGCTACTTTTTCTTTCAAAAAAAATTAAACAACTTGAAAAATAAATAACTAACAATTAAGTATAATTTGCTAAAAAAGAAATACTTTTTTGTGATGACTCAATCAGATTGAAATCGAAACAGGATTTTCTTTTCTTATAATTTTTTTTTTAATATAAGTTAGTTGTTAGGATGCAAAAAGATGCAGAATAATGCAATGCAAATCTTGGATTGTAATTTGTTTAGTATTTAATTAAAGATATAAAATTCAATTAGTTATGGGGTTGAATCTCTTAATTTAATACAATGACAAGCTGAAAATATATATTTTTATTTTCTGTTGAGAGATATAGTGGGAATAATTAAAGAGGTATTTATTAGTCTACTTAATGACATGTGGAGGAGTTTTTGTTAAATAAAAAAAATGCTACACAATTAAAAAGCTTTTGAATGTTCCATTCATACCTCATAATTTCTTGGATATCAAGAATTCTAATAAAATATATTTTTATTTTTTATATATTGTGTACATTCTTGTTTTTTCATTCAATCAAATAATTAGATTTATTAGATGCAGAAAAGAAGTGGATAAAATTAAATATGCCTTTCCTCAGAAAAATAAAATAAAATAACAGTGAAATCTTTTTTAAAAAAAACTACCTGTTTAATTTTTCTTTTAATTAAAATCAAATTGATTTTTGTTTACAATTTTAAAGGTTAATCTTTACCTTTCAATTTAACCCCTTCATAATATTTTTAATTTATTTATAAATGAACTCTGACGTGTATATCTACTCAGACTTATAATTTAGAGTCTCTCTTCTCTCTCTCTCTCTCTCTCTCTCTCTACCTGAAACAAATCAGGAAAATTAATATGGATTCCATCATGTCCAAGAAAGTGAGAGCTAGAAAGAGAATGTTACTCTAAAATTGCATGTTCCAATAGTACTATTTAATTATTTATGTGAAATTTTCATTGAAAATTTGATGAATTCTTATAAGACAGGTAAAATTGAAAGAAACTATATTAAAAATCAGGACTTGAATTAATCACAAACAAAAAAAGAACAAGACTAATTTAATTTTTCTCGAATATAATTATTATTTTTCTGACGTAGTAGCCTACACTAAACCACATCCATATATATATAAAGACATAAATTCAAAGATTTTTGCTGAAATTATTTGCATTCATAGCCCAAATTTTAGTGGGTCGGATTAGATAATAGATTTTTGAGAGAGAATCGCTTCACATTGGCTGTAATGATTTACTATAATAAATTGCCATTTTGAGACCATATAAATCTATAAACGTGGCATCACCTTATAATCCCGAGAAAATTATTATTTGTCCTGACTTTTGATCGATTAATCTCTTTATTTTATTTCTATTAAATTTTAAAGTATCCACCGTTAATAAAAAATAATATTTTTTCGTTCAAAAGATACTAGTACAATAGATCAAATCTCAAAAAATAATGAATGATCTTATCAATACACACTCCTCAGGAATTTCAATTGATCACAATAGAAATTGGGTTCAAGCTTTCTCTAGCCCTTCTCATCAATGGTAAATTTACCAAGGGCTATAGTCATAGTGATCCTCCTATTCAACTACTTCAACCATTTCCGAACACCTCATAGCATAGTGATCCTTCTATCATTTATATATAATTAGATCAAATCTCAAAATATAAATAACAATTTTTTTTGTGATTTAACAAAATTTAATATTTTTCTAACAAAAAATCTAACGGAATTATATATTAATAGAATATGATAAAATAAAGAGAGTTGATAGTATAAATTTTAAACTTTAAGAGTATTAGTACAGGAGTAAATAAAATTTTCTATATAATCTCACTTCTTAATCTTGAACTTTATATATTTTACTCTCTCACTTTGAGATTAATCAATAATTTGAATTGTCATTATCTTTCTAAACCATGATTAATTAGTCGATGATGTTTAATCATGTGAGGCAAAAAGAAACCTTTTAGTTATAACCCAAATATCCATGTTACATTGTTTACTTAAATCTGACGTTACTTTTTGAGATAGCAATCTCTTTCTTTCACACAAATAAACAAATAAACAAATAAAACAATTTCAACAATAAGCTCAAATTTTCCTTCATTGTATATCGAAGTAAAAAAATAAACCCAAAATTTAGCTTTTTTCAATTCAACAAGAATAATTCTCATGCCACATTTTCATATCATGATGGGTTAATATTGCCATCAACCAAAAGGGGAAAGAAGAGATGAATAAACATAATATCATAAAGTCAAATTTAAGCAAATGACTTGAAACAGAGAAAGATACGTGTTGGTAAGAATTTAATTTCCCAATGGTTTTTCTCTAATTTAATTCAATTTTTGAGTATACTCTTGGGAATTTCTATATTCCATTTTTAGGTTAGGAATTTGATTATGACATTCGTGTTGCGGTTTTAATATCTAGATTTGTGACATTTTCAATCAATCTTATCTTTAAATCATACTGGGTTTTATTGCAAAATAATCTTATCTTTACTTTCAAATTTGACTTTGATTGACAACACAGATAACTGAAGCAAAAGAAAATGAAATTATTAGATAAAAATTAATATATGCAAATTTCTTTTTTTTTTTCATTTTTTGAGAGCCAATATATATGTCAATTGTAGGATTAATTTCATTGATAGTCTCCGAACTTGTCACTTAAAACTCTTTAAATTTAAAATTTATAACAGAAAAATCCTTATGACATGTCGATTTCACAAGTTTCAGGCTAACTGTGCATATCATATCATGTTGGTGTGCCAAAGTGCTAACTCTCTCTCCTAAGTCTATTATGCTATTGGAGTGGAAAGAAATTAAAAAAAAAAAAAAGCTTTTCTCTCTCTTAAAGTACAACTGCAGAGAGAGAGAGAGAGAGAGAGAGAGAGAGAGAGAGAGATATATATATATATATATATTCCACCGAATTAAATTTCTCTCAACCCTCTCTCTTCTCTCTTCAAAATTTAAATTTTTTCTACTAAAGTAACATTTTGATGCCGTTAAATTAGGGTATAATTTTTTCTTTCATTTTGTGTGAAAAGGACAAAAATGGGACTGAATGAAATTAAAAAAAAATTGAGGACAATATTATTAATAACAAAAATAGTACCAATTATTATCACAATAATACCAAATTTTTTAATCATTGCAAATTAATATTAATATTTTTAAAAAGATTGTAATATAGTAACAAAGTATAATTTTTAATTAAAAAAAGATAAAATAACGGCTGAAAATACAATTTTTCGTGACACTGACATGTTTTTCAACTTACAATTTTTTAACTGAAAATTGGATTTGAATAACAAATTACAACATTTTTAAAAGATTTAATATCAATTTACAATAATTAAAATATTTGAATATAGTGATAATAATTGGGAAAATGTATGCTATTAATCCATGCATGAAACCTGTAAAACTTGCATTAGCAGATTATAAGGCTTTTTGTGTTATCAAGTGATAAGTTGGAGAATTTTTTTAAATTACAAATTAAAATTTAGAAACTTTTAAATTATATAATGATATGTTTGGCCTCTGCCAATAAAATTAACCCGCCAATTGTACCCAATAAAGTTTCATGAAAATATTGTTATTTAAGTAAAAATGAGGCTGCTAAAGCGGATTGAAAAAAATCAATTTTCTTGTCAACAATTCCTTCTCTCTATTATCCAAATAATAATAATAATAATAATAATAATAATAATAATAATAATAATAATAATAATAAAACAGAAAAATGGAAGTTTTATAAGGGGCTTAAAAGTTCTTCAGATCCTTATTTTATTAAACAACACGTCAACTTTGTCAGGTCAACAATCATGATTTGACGTACAATTTCCCACAGTATCAAGACAGGATTAACTCTAGAAGCAAGAACATGAAAAAAAATTAAAAATATCTAGATATATAAATATCTTGTGGCTGTGGAAAATTGCCTAGTTATGTAAATGAAATGAGTTAAATTAAACATATAAAAGTCAAACAATTCTGACAAGAAATATAGATAAAATTTTGCAAACCATGATATAGGAAACTTAGGACAACAGTCCTATAAATTTTGAATCACGAGAGTGAAAAACTTTGAAATTTATGAGAAATCCTGCCCAGCCAATTATAAGTATCCACTTAAAGCATATCTCAGCAAACTTAAGCCCCAGAGAAGAAATGAACCTAAACTTCTCATCTTACAAATATTCTAATAACCAAAGCCCAAGACCAGAAAACTTATGGGCCATCTATTTGCTTGGAATTTGGAGTATTGGTCATTTGGACAATAGCAGCTCTCTTGCTCTAAACATAAACTGGAACACTTTCACAGGAATATGCTGGAAATAAACTGATATTGATCAATAACTAGTTGGCTTTCAACAATGGGACAAAATCTGTTTCACCGGGGAAGTATGCAGTTTAGAACAATGTTTGCCAAAGTAAAATTCATTCAAGATTGATTTTTTGAGTTCTGAATTAATCTCACAACAGGCTATGCTCTCAAAAGCAATAACAAATCAAAATCATATTCATTGAGATTTTTTGCTCATCGAAGTGTTTCTCATAAATGAAAATCAAATTGCAAAAGAGTGAAGATGTAATATCTCAACTTACAGAAATATGGCACAAGGAACATCATCCTGCAAATAAAGGCCTCTAGTTCAAAAGATATCTTCGACTCAACATTAGTCCTAGGTAAGATGAATTTTTTATATTAGCAATGCAGCACTGACACCAATATATTCATGTATAAACCATAAACTGAAGCAGTTGCACTTACATTTGCCACCAAAAAGCAGAATCTAGAGAGCTGAAATTGTGATGACTCGTGACCCTTTGCCAATATACATTTCCCGTTCCATGATTTCTCAATTTCAGTGCCTCCGCATTGCTATGCCAGTGTTCTTGTTCTTTGGCGTATAAGCAAAATGGCGAAAATCCACATCAGCATTTGACCTAACATGATGTAAACCAAGTTATAAATGTAGATATGCAGCAAATTTTAAAGGACATAATTTGCCATCAGGCCAAACATATTACCTCTTGGTATAGGTATTTCTAATATCTTTCAGAGGGGCACGGAGACCACTAGCACGAGAACCATTTGAGGAGAATCTAAATGATGAGATCACCGAAACAAATCTCTCCATTGACTTCTCTGCTATGTCAGAATAATGGCTTAAATGTGTAATGTTTGATCCAAACTTTCCTTCTTCTGTATTCGTTCCCAGTTCATCAAGATTAGGAGCATGGCAACCTTAAGGAAAAGAAATGCACATCAGGTGTTTTCATTTTTGACATTACAAACTCTTTTGGGCAAAATAACAATGGTGGAAGAATATTGAGCTGCACTCTTATAAATTGATGCGTTTAAATTCATCTTTGGTGGCATCTAAAACGCCACCTATAGTGTCCCATGTTATTATGTGTGGAATACCCATCATTGTAAGACAAGCCAAGCTTCCTAAATCACAAATTCTAGGAAATATAAATCGAAAATGACATAAGAAATAATAATCCAAGGCACACAAATAGTTATAAGGTGAAAAATATTGAACTTTCAGTTGATGAAAGAAAAACCTACGAATTCTATAAAAAAAAAAAAAAAATGCTTCCCTAGTTCAACAATGGCTCTCGAAATAGCACATACCATTCTCAGAAAGAGACACATCTGCACGCATGTGTTTGGATTTCATATTCTCCTGAAGCAGTTAAAACATTGAGGTTCAAATACTAGTAAATTAGGTGTCAAAGTAAAAACGGCACAAAAGTAGAAAACTTACTATTTGGATAGTGTCATTCAGGGAGGTCTTCCTTTTGACAGGAATGCCATTACTCATGGAAGAAGCACCTTTGATAATGATATCCTCGTTCAAAACAGAATCAATTGCCACATCAGCCTTGACTAAGGGCCTTTGTTGCAGATTATCTTGATAATTCTTGTTTGATGTCTTGTGCTGAAAATAAGAGCTTCTTACAATAACCTTATTATCTGCTGTTCTTGTCTTGTAAGAACTCCCAAGAATGATATTATCACATGGATCACTGGCAAGATCATCATTGACTAAGAGCTTTTCTTGTTTATTGTCTTCATCGCTCTTGTTTATTGATTTGTGCTTAAAATAAGAACTTCTAGCAACCTTTTTGTTCTCAGTTCTTTCACCTTTAGCTACACTTAATGCAGGAACATTCTTATTATTACACTCCCTTAGTAGTGCTTCACAGGGTTTATGCATTGAATCACCAATTTGTGGGGGCAAAGTATGTTCTGAACTTTCCTTCTCAACAGCCAAACCTTTGGTGTCACAAATATACAATGAGGGGAATTATTTATACTAGCATAGCTTGTAATTGAATTAGCAAAACCTATTTTAAGAGGCTATATCCTCACCAGGAGCTGGGGCCTCTGAATACACGACGAGCTCAGCAGCAAAACCACTTTCCACCTGCAAGATAGATTTTAAGATTATATAAAAAGACAAAAAGGAAAATTTGACTACGTAATATCAACCAAAACTTCTCAAAACTCCCAGCACTTATACTCACTGTATCGGCAGGGGGAGTGCTTCCCACATTTTCAGAGCTTAATAGAGATGCTGAAGAGTAGTGCATATTGTTTGGAGCAGCCCTCACACTGCGATTTTTCTCAGGACTAGGAGAAGACTTGTTCGCATGACCTGGATGTATAGGCGATGTTCGTGGAGCCACGAATTTTCTCTTTGCTTCAAGAGAGGCAAAGCCTTGCATGCATTAAGGAAAATTGGAAGAAATAACAGGAAAAGCAAACAAAATAGAAACTATGAGCATGGCAATAATTCAAATAAATAATATCAGAAATGAGATCAATGACCCTTAGCCCTGCTATTAGCTCATAAAGTTTTTGTATATCTCCTATCATACACATACAATTGTTTGAATATATGTCCATGTCCACCTAAACCTCGATTTAAAATATTGTTGGCACCTCCGCCAATAGTTATTTATTGGCTATATAACCTGAATATAGGCTCTAGTCTTAGTCTGTGGCACAGACACGGATATAAATACAGACACAAATATGGAAACGGAAACTGGGAAATGACATTTCTAAAAAGTATAACACAGACATATTGAGGAAATGTGTAAATATTAAAAATATAGAGGTAAACTTATAAAAAATTAAATTCAAGGTATATAATTGTAAATTTTTATTTTTATATAAAATTAAACAAAAATGACATGCAATCAAATATATTGAACAATTATTATTCAAGCATGAAGTATTGTAATGATAATAAACTTAAAAAGAAGCCACAAATTCCAAAATCACAATTTATGAATCATAACTAAAAATCTAAAAATTTCATAATCACAATTTATAAAACATTCAAGATATTTTGTGTCGGTGTCCGGTGGGTGTCAACGTCGAAAACATATTGAAAATGCAACACGCTCAGCAATTGCGGTGTTTGTGCTTCATAGGTCCTAGTTTCAGACATTAACAGAGGAGGTAGAAACATCACAAAGAGCTAGTAGGACAACAATAAGCTGTGTTTATTCAAAAATATTACAATATGCATGGACATTGATGGTCCCATTAATATTTCTTATTCCTCATTTCAAAAACTGCAACAAGGAACCAAATTAGGGCATGACAATTGCAGAAACATACAACTTATTACAAGAAAGAAATTAATCTTAAGTAAACTCATGTGACATGTTGCCATATTTGAAACCATTACCCTGAGGTCAAAGCTAATTAATTTGAAAGGATACAGAAGTACTTGGTGAGGAGATTCTTCTGCACAGGTAAATCTAGCTTTTTCCTTCCAATTCCAGGTTTCACATTCTTTAATTCAGAAGTTTTGTTAAGCACCACTCTAGTACTAACACTTTCTTCCTGTTAGTGCATCCAAATTTTGCAAACAAGATAAAACTCTATCAGTAAAGTAAAGAATTTAAACAAAGTATTCTTTAATTTGAATATTCATAGGCTTAATAAAAATTCTGCAAGCATCAGTTTGATAGGTCAATATGACAGAACACAACATACAATGTTGATGACATTGGATAACCATCTTACAACAGGACCTAAACGTATTTTCAATTTTCAAAGAAAAGACAGCTAAATGAAGCCTCCATTTCAATTTCAAGTCTGATGACTATTTTCTACACTTCTGAGGTATGATAAACAGCTCTATTGTACTATAAAAGAAGTATACATCCAACAGCATAGACAGTGGAAGGAAAACTGTTTGTTAATACAAGAAACTTTAAACATTTAAGCATTATATATAAAGAGTGGAAAAAGAGTATCTTGTGGAGACTGAAGTCTAAGTAGATCTTTATTTCCTAGAATTTCAATCAGCTAGAAAAAGCAGACCATATTTTCACAGGTAATGGCGTAATGCTTTCAAGATCACAGTTTTAAAGTCCTAGACAAATACTTATGTAAGACGGCAATGTGTTGCAGTTCCATTAAGTCATTAAGCAGCAGAAAGAATGCAGAATTTTCATCTAGTGATAAAGCACTTGCAAGAGTTAATTTAGATTTTCAAGAACTTTTTTCCTTTCCATACTGATATCTCACGTATGATTTTTCTCTGTTAGCTTACCTAGTGGAAACTACAAAAGCTCCACAAATCAACTTGGAGACTGTTCTCAGGGATTTATTTTCTTCCAAATATCATTCTAATAAAATAGAGGTTGGAAAAGAAAAATGATAAATGGAGCACAAATCTATAAAATGAGTTTGCCTAAAGAATACAACCATGTTCATCAAGCCTGAAAGAGATTTTGGGAGGAGAAGAAATATAAACAAATATAAAGTACAGAAAGAAGGTACCTTGAGTGGCATTTGGGTAAATGGATCCAGATCACCTTCTGCTATACCTTTAGCTATATGATGAGGCATCATTGTACTTCAGGTTAAGGTATGAGACAAAGTACTTTGAAATTGTAATATATATGAGTAGGTAATCAAACCAATTGAAGTAAGACTAGCTCAAGGATATGGGCCTAAGAAATCCAAATCATCACCAAGATTGTCAGGTACGACAGACAAATGTACAATAACTTCAGTAATAGGATCATAAACCCTTTGATGCTGGAAGGTCAATATTGCTTTCTGGAAGGACTCTTCATAAAGAGGAGGAACAGATACTGTGCTATATCTCAGGTGCTTGATTACCTAAAGGAACAAATCATCAAGAGTTACATAAGGTAATATGAAAATCCTCTAGAACTGAAAGAAACATTTCTGAAATAAAGTTCATCTTCAATCAAAGTCCATATGATCATCTTACTTATATTGCATAAGAGCTATTATTGTTCTATGAAGTCGGACCTTGAAGAAATGGAATTTAATTGCATTCACAACAAAACTCACCTTGCTATAATTTTTAAACTTTGTAATTAGTGCATGAGCCCGTTTAAGTCCCATTCCAGGCAATGACTGCAGATAGTCACAACCACTTAAAATACACATCTGAAGTAGCATTTCATGAGTAAATCCTGAAAAACTTAACTCCTTGTTCAGCTGAAGTCTGGAATACTGGAACTCAACACCTTGCCCATACTTATCCATTTTGAAGACAATCTAGATTAGAAATACATAATCAAAGCATCTCAGCAAAAGAATTGACCTCAAGGATGGAAACAGGGTGCAAAAATTTAACATAAACACAATAAGAATAGTCATAAGTAGTTCAAGATAATCAGCCACCAGAGAACTCACTCTGGGACAGCCAAATGGTATTAGATCAGAGTCCTCAGTGATAACTACATCAACTTGTTTACTTATCGCCAAGAAGGTCATTTGGGCATCAGCCTCATAAGGAGCCACGACATAAGAAACATTCTCCTGCTTTAAGATCTTCCAGATGCAACCACATCCATAGCAGAAATTATATTTTATAGTACTACAAGTTTAAAAAGTGCAGAGTGATAAGATCATGAACCAGTTCAGAATAATGTGCCACTCCTACCTGGATTAGTTCATGGGCAATTGAAGGTGAAATATCAACAGCCTTCTGATAGCACTCATAAGCAGCGGCAGAATTTCCATTTGACTCATGATCAATAGCACGTGCAAGATTCTCCTTCCTAGTTCTGCATATTGTATGGTGTACACAATCACAAAATTAGCATGATCCTACGTATTGGATCACTCACATACAATATAACCATACAAATCAACAAACAAATGAAATTAGGAGTGCCAAACAGAATAGCTGCTTCAACTTCTTCATTTTTCTGAAGTAGGGCAGTTGGACATAATAGTGAAGGAAAATTCTCCAGAAACAAGCAAGAAGAACAAAAAGGAAGCAGGAAGCTTTTCTCGATAGGGGCTTGATTGAAGAAAGTAGCAGCTCATCACAAAGTGGAGATGAAGCTATAGGAGAGGTGGGAATCATTCACTATCCCTTCTATAGAATAATGTACCACAAACACATATTTCAAGTATTGATTCCTTGGGATAAACTACAGAAAATTCTTTTGTAGCCAATTCAAGCCATTAGAATTACATCCTCAAAAGAGTTGTTAGGCCCTCAAGTTGATTTCATGTTTAATTTAACGGTCATAGCCAAATTGAGCTATGCATTACTAATCCAAAAGCAAAATTGAGATGTGGAAAGATAGCAAGCATACCTTGCACGCTTGTTTTCTTGTTCAATCTTCATTGGTAGCAGCCCACCATCAAAGACTAGAACAGGTTTAACACCATAATGCCTCAATAAATTTACTCTGTGCATGCAATACTCAATGTGCCTAAAAGATCAGAAAATGCACATCATATTGGGAATATAAGTCCACACTACAAGGAAAAGTTGTTCATTGCACAATATCTGGAAACTTCTAGTTAAAATGAAGAATATCCATTATCTTAACTTTACAGGGCAAGGCATTGAAAAATTTTAATGACCGGGGCATTTGCAAATGACAATCAGATTAGTAGAAATGCACAAAAGCCACTAGCACCAAAAACAAAAAGGAAAAAAGAGAACGAAAAAAAAAACAAAAGAAAGCCACTTTCCCTATTTGGGGAATCATCAAAATGTTCACATAAAGCAAAACTATACAGTAATTCTTAATATTCGTCCGTACTATCACTGCCAAATGAATAATCCATCAAAATAATAATACCCATTAAGTTATTTGGATGAATCTAAAATTTTCAGGATTATTAAGCCAAATATGTGTATGCCTGTACAAAGCAACGATAGAAATGTATCAAAATCTTCCTGAAAAAAATATCCACTAACCCACAATGATTAAAGGTTGAAAATTTTCTAATGAATCGTGCATAAATAGAAGCACAAATACATATATGCAAGTAATAAAGAGGGACCTGGAGGTGGGTAATCCTTTGCAAAGCTGAGTGCTGCAAGACAATGCACCTTTGTGGAGCCAAGAGTAAGTATCAACAGCAACACAACAGCCCTCTAAGTCCTTGATATGGCAAGGTACCATTATGGACTTCAAAAGAGGCAAAAGACCGTGTATTCCCATTCTTCGCCCAGTGATTAGCTGTTGCCAGTTGATAATGAAATTTTGGGGCTTCAATTCGTCAACTTCAATGTCGACTTGAGAAGCAGAACGAGCGCCCTAATCTTGCATTGTCATCGGTTCATTTAAGGAACAGAGAAAGAAAGAGAATTGGTATCAGTTTCGGCGGGAAATCCTCCTTTTTTTCCTTTTTTTTAGTGCACTTTTTGGTCTTATAATTTTAAGGTTCTTTTTGGAAAAATAAAAATAATGAATAAGGATATTTCAATTTCAACTCTAATGCTTCTCTTCTATCAATTTGAACCCTAGAATTTATTTAATTTTAATTTACACCATCTTCTTCAATTTTCCGTCCAAGCGAAAAACAAAATGCCAAATAGACACATTGATTTCTTCTCCCAACTTACTGATTGTGCAACACATTGATTTCTTCTCCCAAAATGCTAAGTTGACATATTACAAAATTAATCAGAGTTTTTATTTCAAATTATCATACATTATATTACCTAAAAAAACTAATTTTATGAGTTTTAATAAATAAGAAGTAAATATGTGATACAGTTAGTTAGCCAATATTACATTTTAATCTTAGTCAGTGTGTCAATCCAACATTTTATCATTCAATTGAATGATAGATGGATGAAAAGAATGCAAATTGAAAGTAAAATTAAATATAGTAGTCTGAATTGGAAGTGAAAAGTGTTAAGATTTAAATTGAAAAGACCCTTGTAAGTTAAGTATTTTTTTTATTACTCCTTTTCTATTGAATTCTTATAAGCCATGTCTGCATTTTTATTGGTTTATTGTTTTTGTTTTCATTCCTTAATTGATTTTATCAAGCTTTTATATTTCTTTCTTTTTATTAAATATTTTTTTAGGTAATGCCCATAATTTAAACTTTGCAATTTTTGACATTTTGTAATATGGTTCTCATATTTTTATTTCATGTTTTGAGCTCATGCACTATCCTTTTTATAACCAATAGATGTCTTTTTGATATTTTCTGAAAATTAAAGAGCTGCTATTAGTCTAGTAATATAAAATATTTTTTATTCAATTTAAAAATGAATATGATATAAATTAAAATATATATAATTTACAAAAGGATTACACATACATTTCAATTACTTACTTTAATTTATATCACATTCAATTCAAACTATAAAATTTATATTAATAGATTAATGACACTAATTTAATTTTTAAAATTATAAAATGGACTTAATAAATAAAATAATAATGATACAAGAGCCCATGTCATTAAAATAAAAATACAAAAGGTAGTAAGTTCCAAAAGGTATTTTAATCTAAAACTATATATTAAAAAAAATTAGCCATGGAATTTTCCTTCGCTAAGAGAAGAATTCTCATCGGTAAATTATTTTAATGATGGCTTAACTATGAATATATTAGCTTATAAAGAATTCGTCACCAGCAACTTATTGATGAACAACTTATCAATAAAAATTTACTTTGCTGCTAAAATTAACGATATAATATTCATTATTATTTAATAATAGTCTGTTGTTAAATAATTGTTGTAATTTGACGACTAAAATTTTAATTTGGAGACCAATTAGAGTCGAATGTATCCATCTTTAATTTAGCAATGGACAATATCTATCACTATTACCCAATTGTTTTATTATTTTAGTGACAGAATATGTTGTCATAAATTTAACGACAGGAAGTGTTCATCGTTAAAATTGTTCAATGCGCTACCAATAGCGACAGATAGACCGTCGCTATTTATTTAAAAAAATAGTGACAATAAAATTCGTCAATATTTTTGAATTATATATATATTTACAATTTTTGCTGCAATTATATTTGTAAAAAAATTCATACAATACAATTCAAATCCAACACAAATTATCAGTCAATAAAAATACTTATACAATAGTATCAATATTAAAAATGCAGTACATCAAATTTTGTTGCTAAAATTAAATATCAAAATTTGAATTGAAAGTGAAAAATTAAAAGGCTCAGGATCTAGATAGACAAGATTTCCTCATAGCTATTTTGTGTACTCGTTTTTCTTCAATTGATTATGTTGAGATACTTGAAGGCCCAGAGATAAATAGTGAGAGCTTTCTCGATGGGTTATATTGGCTTTAGCGAGAATTGTAGATTATCCGTATTTATTTTAGTCTAGTTATGAGTAAAGTGGACAAAGATAAGATAATTAATAATATTATGTGCGGTAAACACCTTTATGATACTAGGTGATTGTTTGATATTCCATGTAGTGGTATGCATTTTATATATATATATATATATATAATTTTGATGGTATGTCATATAGTATGCAATCTAGTGCATGTGTAAACTTTGAGGTAAGTTGTTATAGTAGCTCGATGAGTATCTAATGCATATTATATATATTTTGTGGCATGCCTTGCATGTTGTACCACTAGACACGAGTTGCTTAGCATATGAGCTTTTATACACAGGTTTGGAGCTTAGGGAATGATTGAAAAAGGAGGATGTCCAATGATCAAAGCTAAGGATATACATTCAAGGTGAGTGATATACTGTTGTATTTTGTTTTTGTTATTTTGTTGTGGGTTTGGTAGTTATAGTTTTACATGTATTTTAGATAAATGTAGTTTTATAACTACTCATTTTGTAAAAACTTGAGATTGTGTATGCCCATATGAGTTTGTATTTAAACTTTTATTATATTGAACTTGATTTCATGATTTCATGATTTTATGAATACTTTTATTTTGTTTAAGTCATCATGACTATAGTGCATGAAAGTTTTAAATTTGTGACATTTTAACTCATGTGCATTGTAACATCTTTTAATATAATTGAGATTATTCTTAATTATATCAAAGAGTGTTACATTACCATCCACATTTAGCACAATATTGAATACAGTGTCAAAAATATTTTTTTCTATATGCATCATATCCAAGTTACGAAAAATCAAATTGTGCTCCAATATGGCAAATCCCAAAAAATACTGCATTTTCTCCAACCGCATGTTTTGCAAATTTGTCCATTAGTTTCAGCAGCATCTAATTCATTTATTTTTTGTAGACCTAAACTCTCGATCTATTTCAAGATATTATCTCCTGAACGAACATGTGGTGGGGGTGTTGTCACTATTTTATTCCTAGTGAATGCAATTTTATTCCTACGAAATGCATGATTTGCTGGTAAAAACTTTCGATAATTATAAAACTATGATTGTTTATCACTGAACTTTAGAGTAAAGGCATAAGATTTATAATATGGACAAGCTAATCATCCAGTAGTACTCCAACCAAATTGAATACGTTAGAAAATCACTTATTGTACACATAAGCACTATCTGTAACCTAAAATTCTGCTTCTTTGAAATATCATGTGTTCACATCAATATCCCACAAATTCTTCAACTTTATTATAAGTGGCTGTCAGAAAACATCCAGCTTATCTTTGGAATTTTTTGGCCCTGGGACCAATATAGACAAGAACATATATTGTCCCTTCATACACAACCATAGAGGCAAATTGTAGGATGTAACTATAATTGGTCATGTTGAGTATTGTTGTCTTGATTATCCAAATAATTGAAAACCATAAGTGCAAAGACATATATAACATTTCATCTTTTTAATTATAAAATCGGGATGCATCTGATTGAAATACTTCTAAACAACTGAATTTGACAGTTGATGTATCACCCCTTCTTCAAACTCATGCTTAGTATGCCACCTCATATTATATGTTGTAGCATTGGATATATACATCATCTACAATTGAGGGATTAAAGGAAAGTAATACATAGTTTTTATATGAAACTTTAGTTTCTGACACTTCTCAGTATCCCAATGTGTTCTTTTGAAACAAGGATAAACATAATATTTATATGTAATTAGTTCACTTTTAGCATCCCAATATAACATACAACCATTGAAACAACAATCAACCTTCTCCACTAGTAAACCCATACCTCATAGTAATTTTTTAGTGTTGTAAAAGTTATCAGTTACCAAATTATTTTTTGGAACAATCTCATTTATCAGTTGTGCAATTTGATAAAATAAATTTTCAAATATGTGATTTTCTAACTTTAAGCTCATTAGTCTAGCTACAAGTGATAATTGTGAATGTTTTGTACAACCAGGCCATAACTCCTTATTTGCAGCATTTAACATATCATAAAAATTCTAAGCTTCAGAATTATGTGGTTCCTCTATCTCATCCCTATTGAAGTCAGGACCAATAACATTTATCACCATTCTATGATATGTATTAGTTGGTTCTTCATTACCCACATACGATCCTTCACCAATATTTGATCATTGTCAACAACTATTGTACTTTTTCCTTGATAAATCCAAACACAATAATCTCGTACAAAGCCAAATTTGGCCAAGTGGTATCTGACAGTGTCCACATTATGAAATAACACACTTTTAGTGATTATATTGATACTTAATTTTATTTTATCCATTCATCTTAGTTGATTACAACCAAAATTAATGAAAAATTATATGTCATCAACAAATTCTTGATTGAGTAAGCCATTTTTCAACCTGTAACACCCTTTTATATAATTAAGAATAATCTTAATTATACCAAAAGATGTTACGATGCACGTTAGTAAAAAATGTTATAATTTAAAACTTTCATACACTATGGTCATGATGATTTAAATAAAGTAAAACATCATTAAAAGCTTGATAAAAATAAAGTTAAATATATAAATCAATCAGGCAGTACTAGCCGAACGTTTATACAAAATAAGTAGTTATAAAACTATATATCTCTAAAATACAACATGTAAAACTATAACTACCAAACCCACAAACAATTAAAAAGTACAATCGTGTATCATCCACTCCAAGTGTATATTTAAGGCTCTGATAACCGGGCGTCCTCCTTTGTCGATAATCCCTTAAGCTCTAAACCTGCGTACAGAAAGCTCATACGTTAAGCAACTCATGTCTACTGAGACATAACAATATTCAAGGTACACATGCATGACAAGTATATAATATGCATGATATACTCACTGAGCTACTATAACAACTTACTTCGAAGTTGACACATACACTAGCTCGCATACTACATGACATACCATAAGGATCTCATATATTTATATCTAATGCACACATCAAACATGGTATATTAAATGGTCAACCAAAATCATATAAGTGTATGTCACACTTAAGTAGAGTTAATTATCTTACTTTTGTCCACCTTACTCATAACCAAACTAAAATGGATACAGGTAATCTACGACTTTCACCAGAGCCCTCAGGACACTTGTTTGAGCTTCCCAAAACACCTATCTGAGGAAAAGAGTCTGTATTAGGGATGACAATGGGTAGGGTATCCGGGAAAATTGTCTTGCCAGAACCTGAATCCGATTATATATATACATACCCGAACCCGTTTAAAATTATAATATTAATACCCGTACCCATCCTAAATCCAATTAACATTACTCGATTAATACCCGAAATCCGAGTAATTACCCATTTATCATTAAAATATTTAAAATAAACTAAAATTCAAACTAATTAAATAATTAAAAATATATAAATATATAAATAATCTGCCATAAATCACTATAAATAAAATAAAATAAAACATAAAATCTAATTTAACACATTCAAATTAAAATAATTCATCAAATTGTTAAAAAATAACAATAAAATTAAATATTATTCATTATGATAGAAAAATTATATTCCAAATTTCAAACTACCATTACATTTGTAATTCATCAATGTATAAAAATATATGAAAAAATAATTAATTATATCATTATATTCAATAAATTAAAATAGAATAAATTGCATAATATATATATATATATATATATATATATATATATTAAATATAATTGAGTTTATCGGGTAGCGGATATCCGAATGTCTCTACTCATTCCCTACCTAAATCTATGATGGATTTAAATATTGCTACTCAAATCCATCTCAAAATCCTAATAGAATTACTTATTAGGGTTTAAATAGGTTTGAATAGACTTGGTGTGGCGCCCCACTTTTATATTAGGGATAATCCTACATATATAAGACGGAAGTCATAAGCTTAACTCCATAAATCTTTTCGAATTAAAATTTTTTCATTTTAAATAACTTAATCTATTTATTTATATTGGTTTATGCAAGTTGTTCTAATTAACAATATATATTTATCATTATATTCTATATACATATGACACCCGATTATGTTACATAATTATTTATATATACAATATTAACATATGAGACATGTCTACCACAAACCATATACATGGACAAATTAAAAAATATATAATAGGTAACCAACCCTTTAACTATGTCTTTTGTGTCTTTGCTGATCTGGACTTGGATTTCTTCTTGATAAATTACTATCTACTAGCTACAGTTTCAATTCCTACATGAGAAGAACTCATGCTAAGCTATCTTTAGTTTAATGATACATATAAGTATTAAAGTTTTTTCCAAGCAATCACATAAATGCATGTCTTAAATAAAATCATGACACATCAAATTTTATTATGTATTTGTCATATAAAATAAATAAATAAATACATAACATAAAAAAATAAATATAATAACTTTATTCAATAATTAAATTTGCACCACCTCATGTAAGCATTTTACATTTTGTTACTTACATCAATTAATAAAATTTTATATTTTATTCTATGATTTATTAGCCCAAAATCTCGTTCCCGAACTGTCCGGATACGGGGTGTGAAATAGGGGAGCTCACAAAGCTTAAGTCACTCTAATCATTATAATCTCAAGTCAAGGGCACTCCCAAAGCTTAAGTCACTCTAATCATTATATAATCATGTCATCTGTGTGTAATCAGGATCAGAGGCGCTCTCATAGCTTAAGCCACCCTGTCCCTAAATCATATTCATATTGGTATCGTAACTTCCCTATAATGGTGCAACATCTATCTTATTAGTCCTCAGGTAGAGAAATGGATAATTAACAACATTAATTACTTGTTTTTATAACAAATACTCATTTCATATTAACATAATTATATACTTATAATTTATTTCAATACCATATAATAGTATAATATTTTATCAAATATTTGCATAATGTTAAGTTCATAGTTAATAACATTTCTATAATTTTAAAACATGTCATAATATATAATTTCATCATTGTGACATATAATTTATGTCATACACGCACAATCATGCACAAGGGGTAAAGTATAATACATATATGTACAAACCTCGATAATATTTTTCTTTTCTAATATATAAACTCAGAGCTTATTCATTTTTGCTGTTCTTCTTCTTGTTGAGATCCTAATTCAAAAATTTAAATAATTAACACATTGATAAAATATTTATTCTTAATATAGTTTAAATAAATAACTATAATTTCTTTTAAGTTGGAACATGATATCTTAGGACTGTTAAATTAATAAATTTTTTTACACTTATCTAATTTATATGATTCCTATTTCTCATTAAATTTAATATGTAGGACTAAAACATACTAAAGTTTTAGAATTTTTGAATCATTACACAATTTTTGGTATAATTTTAAATGTTGTTTTATTTTCTACCCTTAAGCAGTTTTAGGGTATCATATTTAAAAATTCATATTTTTAAATGTGTAGATTCAATTATTATGAAAATTTTTATACAATTATATAAGTAAATTTGAAACATTTTTCATGTTTACCTTATCTTCAGATTCGATCTCTAAGGTTCTCAAATATTGGAGGATCTATAACTGGTTCAATATAGAATATCAACACGACCCGTTCAAATTTTCAGCTCATAAACTCACAAAATACATGACATTTTAAGGTGAGACTTTCACAGAAACTTAGATAAGACATAAAAATAAAATTTTCATATTTTGAACTTTGGCTAATTCGATTTAAAAACAAGTCAAATATGACAACGAAGTTACTAGAGCTGTACAGGTATATGAAACCAGCTCAATTAAGGAACAATCATAGTTCATTTCACTATAACTCAACCTACACAAGAAATATTTATATGAAATTTGTAGAGACCTAAATAACAGATATATCTACAACTTTTATATTTTAAAAAATCTCATATTCAACCATTAAGATGATCAATTTAAATAAAAACTGTAGGTTATTCTGTTGACACGTGTCCCTGAATTAGTTTCACTCAAACATATTTATCTCTTTATCTACCTAAAATAATTTCATGAAATTTGACAGACATATAAACAACACATAAATGAGCAATTTTTATGTTTAACACTTCTCCAAATTAGGTCCATAGGATACTCAAAAAATAGAACGAAATACATTGCAGAAACATAATCTTAAAAGCTCTAATAATACAATAACTATGGGAAAAAATTACTTACCAAAAATAAATTTGTTTAGACTGATTTTCATGCAAATTTTGAAGGAAATGATGAAGAAATGGAGGTTGGTGGTTTGAGAAAGAAGAAGAATGAAGATAAATTTGATAGAATTGTGTAGAGTTAGATAAAATGGGGCAAAGTCAATTGACTTTCCCCTCCCCCACCCTTCTCTCGTTTTAGTCTTTCTTTTTTTCCCCTGCTGTGTCCCTTTTTACTGTTCACTTTTCTGTTTTTTTAAATTTATTATTATTATTATTATTATTATTATTATTATTATTATTATTATTATTATTATTATTATTATTATCATCATTATTATTATTATTATCATCATCATCATCATCATCATCATCATCATCATCATCATCATCATCACCACATATTTATTTATATTTAGTCCCTTTAATTTTTTTTACCAAAAATACAATTTAATTATGTGGTCTAATTTAATCAAATTTATATTGTCTATCAATTTAATTTATTTTAATTTCTAATTTAATTAACTATTCCATATATTTTAATCTCTATTATTTGTCAAGTTTTTCCTTTTTTTTTTCTTTTTTATACGACTTACTTATTCTAGTTAAACTCTAATTAGTGGGCGTTACACTTGGGTACCCGTAAAACTCGTACCCACTGCCACCCATAATCTGCATATAAGACAACCAAGGAAGCTCTAATTGTTTGCCTTTTGGCCTTTAAAGAATCTCGAACATGACCAACTTAGGTCACTCAGTATCGATCTCCTCTCAATGACATGTCATCTATTCTAACTCTAGTCCTAGTTAGAGTATTGAGCTTAATTATTTATCTCAAATACCATAATTCACATTAATCATTTCATAACATGCATTCTCGTAATATACCATAATCTTACGACAGAGGTATACCACCTCACAATGAATCAACTTTGATTCACAAACAAACATATAAGATTTTCAAGTTAAGCAACTTCACGTCTGTGAATAACATTTCATGGCCATGAATCATCTTTTCACAAGTAGCTTACTCATGAATCCAACCATGATTCATTTTGTGAATCAGCACATGTTCACGGTTATGATCACCCCTTCATAAGCGTGAACCAAATTGTGAACTCAATTGTAAAGCTACATATGAATAGGTCTTCTTCAGCAATAAAAATTCATTTTCACAACATTCCGTAAATTTAGAAATTTTCTAGATTTCATACCAAAATAGAGCACTACAATTTTCATACCATTCTCCCATGCAATATTCTCTACAGTTGACCAATGTCAGTCACCCTATCAACACTCTAGCATATATTTTAATTATTTATCACATCCATATACTTTCTAATCATTTATATTAACTAAAATGATTCATCAAACACCACAACATGATCATTTAATACAAGAACTTCCATCATGCATATCAACCCCAAATATCATAGATTTCATTAACCAATGCTCATACTAACATGCATTCAAGTCACACCAACATACAAATGCTAGATTATAGCTTGAGAGATTATTATGTACAAATCTTACACCTAGGATAGAGAGTAGCTAAAGCCTGAGCTCTTCAAGTTTATCCTTTCCCTTGAGATGGACTTCCAACACCTCTACTGTGACGCCTCATTTATATATTAGAGAAAATCTCACATATATAAGTAGGATGTCACAAACTTAACTTGATAAATCTGTTCGAATTAAAATTTTTTCCATTTTAATTAACTTAATCTATTTATTTATATTGGTTTAGGCAAGTCTTCTAATTAACATTATATATATCGTTATATAGTATACACATATGACACCCGACTATATTACGTAATTATTTACATATACAATTCAATATATAAGACATGTCTACTACAAACCATGTACATAGTCAAATAATAATAATAATAATAATAATAATAATAATAATAATAATAATAATAATAATAATAATAATAATAATAATAATAATAATATTATTAGATAACCAACCTTATAACTATGTCTCTTGTGTCTCTGCTGATATGGGAATTTCTTCCTAATAAACTCCACTATCTAGTATCTACAACTTTAATTCCTGTGTAAAAAGAACCCACGGTACATATAAGTATTAAAGTTTTCCCCAAGCAGTCACACAAATGAATGTCTCAAATAAAATCATGACATATCAAATTTTATTGCATATTTTTCATATAAAATAAATAAATACATAACCAAAAAAAATAACATTATTCAATAACTAAATTTGCACCACTTCATGTAAGCATTTTACACTTTGTTACTTACATCAATTAATTAAAATTTATATTTTATTCTATAAATTATTAGCTCAAAATCTCATTCCCGGATTGTCCGGATACGGGATGTGAAATAAGGGCGCTCGCGGAGCTTAAGTCACCCTACTCACTATAATCTCAAGTCAAGGGTGCTCGCGGAGCTTTAGCCACCTTGACCTAGTATAATCATTTATATGTGTGTTATTAGGATCAGGGGCGCTCTCCGAGCTATAGCCACCCTGTCCTTAAATCATATCAATATCGGTACCGAAACTTCCCCCTAATGGTGCACCATCTATCCTATGTCAGTCATCAGGTAAAGAAATGAGCAATTAACACCACTAATTACTTGTTTCTATAACAAATACTCATTTCATATTAACATAATAATATAAGCACAATTTATTTCAAATTCATATAATAGCATGATATTTTATCAAATATTAGCATAATGTTAAGTTCATAGTTAATAATATTTTTATAATGTTAAAACATGCCATAATCTATTATTTCATCATAGTGACAATTTAGGTCATGCACATACAATCATGCATAAGGGGCAAACTAGAATAATTATATGTATAAACCTTGATAGGGTTTTTCCTTTCCAAAATATAAGCTCAGAGTTTGTTCACTTTTGTTGTTCTTCTTGTTGTTGCGATCCTAATTAAAAAAATATAATTAATTAATACTTTGATAAAATATTTATTCTTAATATAATTTAAATAAATAACTACAATTTCTTTTAAGCTAGAACAAGACCTCTAAGAACTGTTGGATCAATAATTTTTTCTACACTTATCCAATTTATATGATTCTTGATCCTGATTAAATATAACATGTAAAACTAAAATATACTAAAATTTTAGAATTTTGGAACCTTTACAGAATTTTTGGTATAATTTTAAATATTGCCCTATTTACTGCCCTTAGGCAGTTTCAAGGTACCCAATACAAAAATTCATAGCTTTTAATATATAGCTTCAATTATTCTAAAAAATTTTATACAGTTATGTAAGTTAATTTGGAACATTTTTTATATTTAACTTATTTCCAGATTCTATCTCTAATGTTCTCAAATATTAGAGGATCTATAACTGGTTCAACATAGAATATCAACCCAACCAGTTCAATTGTTCAGCTCATAACTCACAAAATCCATGACATTTTAAGGTGAGACTTTCACAGGAATTTAGATAAGACATAGAATTAAAACTTTCATGTTTTTAACTTTGGCTAATTCGATCTAAAAATAAGTCAAATATAAGGGCGAAATTACTGGAGCTGCACAGGTACCAGAACACAACTCAATCAAGGAACAACTATAATTCATTTCACTATAACTCAACCTACACAAGAGATATTTATATGAAAGTTTGTAGAGACCTAAATAACACATATACCTACAACTTTCATATTTTATAAAACCTCATATTAAGCCACTAAAATGATCAATTTTTACAAAAACCGTAGGTTATTCAGTTGATACGTCTCCCTGAATCAGTTTCACCCCAATTTCATTTTTCCTCATATACTCAAAATCATTCAATAAAATTTGATAGAAAGATACACAAGACATAAATGAACGAATTTTATGTTTAACACTTTCCCAAATTCGATTCAGAAGATAATAAAAAATAGAGTGGAATATCCTGTAAAAACATAATCTAAAAAGTTCTAATAACACAATAATCATGAGAAAAATATTTATTACCAAGATCAAATTTATTTGTACTGATTTTGATGCAAATCTTGAAGGAAAGGATGAAGAATTTGGGCTGTAATATGAAGGAAGGAAAGGGATGAAGAAGAGGAAGAAGAAAAGAGGTGAAGTTGGAAGGAATGGGATAAAGTCTCAATTGACTTCCCCTCTCCTCCCACTTTCCCGATTTTTCTGGTTGTTTTTTTTTCTGCTTTGTCTACTGTTCACTTTTCTGTTTTTTTTTTTAATAAATTTTATTATTATTATTATTATTATTATTATTATTATTATTATTATTTATCTAGTCATTTTAAATTGTTTTACCAAAAATATAATTTAATTATTTGGTCTAATTTATTCAAATTTATCATGACTATCAGTTTAATTTATTTTAATTTCTAATTTAATCATTTATTCCATTTATTTTAATCTCTATTACCTATTATATTTTTCCTATTTATACCACATACTTATTCTAATTAAATCATAATTAATGGGCATTACATCTACCTATTCCTGACACAAGCAAAAGGACTCATTAGCTTTTAGAACATGAACAAAAAGCAAGAACACTGAAACCAGCCCTCACTTAGTAACCCACAACTCTCTCTTTCTCACTTTTTTTCCCTCATTTTACTCTCATAAAACTAAGCTTTTCAAACTTCAACTGTGGAGGAAAAGAGTATCTGAAGGAAGAAGAATGTTAAGATGACATGTTTAGTTAGTTAACAGGGAGTGAGGAGCAGATTTAAAAGAATGGTTGGAAGAAAAACAAGAATGCCTCACTTGCCCATACCGTCCATGCTTCATGGCCATGAGTCGTCTCTTATGGGCATGAACCACTCCTTCATAGGCATGAAGAAACTCTTCACGATCGCGAAGAACCTCATCACAACTGCTAGCTAAAACTCGATATCCATGGTCATGACATCCATTGTCACGGGCGTGAAATATCTAATTCAATAACTCTCAAACTTATAATACTCCATTTAACCCCCAGCTCTCATTAACCAAGAACATAACTTATAGGCCCTAATTACGTGTGTTACACAACCTTTTGTACATCTTCTGGCGGTCTGAACTCATTTATGCATATATCAATTTTTTAGAAATATTATTTTTTTCAATTTATGTCATCTTTAGCACTCCTCTATTCATTTGAAAGGTAAAAATCTATCCCATTCTGGAATGCATCATCTATATGCCACAACCATGCCTGTTATATGCATACATACCTAGAAATTTCGGCAACATCATGATATGGGCAATTCTTTTGTGCACTTGAAGAATAAAGGGATATAATATTGAATTTATATACATGTATGACATATAACGTGTAACTAGTCATGTATAGTTACATAGACATGTATTCCCAAACTTTTTACATCGAACACACCAGACAGGTTTCTATGGTTATAATATACAAAATTGTACATTTATTTTATGTTATTTTAATCATGTTTTTTTTTTCAATAATTCTACCAAATATTTTGGCATAGTTAATTTCTAGTAAATTAGTTTATGCATGATATACATAATAATCAGATAACCATATTCATACATTTAAAACATTTAAGCACCTTATTCACAGTGATCAACGCCTTCACAAGCTAGATAGATATACATAACATTTAGAGAACAATAGACACATTTAAAATATTTAAGCAACAAGTTCACAGTGATCGACTTATCATAAGCTACATAGATTATTTTGTAGCAGCTAAACAACAATTCAAAAACAATGATATATTATAACAATAGCATATGGTTACAAAAAGTATTATTTGGCACATAAGGTATTTTTTAGCATTAGAAACCACATATCATCCAATCTTCGTCCTAATATAAGTACATGTCATTCTTGCAAATTTATAGTTATTCTTTCTATAATCAAACTATTTTACAAGCAACCATTAAACATAAGCATTTTATAAATCTTGCACATACCTTGTATTGAGTTGTACCTTCATTTTATCCCTTGTTTATAGTACTCACCTACTCCTCAAAAGTTGTTGCCTCCCTTAACTATAGATTGTGCATTAATTAGTGAAACCATCAAACTATAACATAACACTATATCAAGAATATATATATATATATATATATATATATATATATATATATATATATTTCACAACCTTAATAAAAGTAATACAATATTAATGTTAGATTACATAGTGCACCATGCTTCTATGCTTTTTTCTTTTCTTTTTAAAGGATATGGGAAAACCCGCATTAACTAATGAAAATAAAATTTGTTAAAGAAAGAAAATTGCATATTTTTATAAAATAATTCAATCTAGAGGGAATTTTCATATATATATATATATATATATATATATATATTAGTGAGCATTAATTTGAGCTTTCTTGTTGATTAACTTTGGACAACTATTAGTGCACTACTTGTTAATTAATTTGCTCGGTTGAAGGAGCATAAAGATTAAAGAGAAGCAAGTTTTCTATTTAGTATACAGTTGTTTTTTAGAAGATAGCTATGTTCCTAAAGTGGGGTTGATATGGTTATTTTTTGTAACTTGTTACTATGATACAATGTTACAATAGTTCAAAATTTTCATCATTTCACTAGGATTGAACTATGAATCAATTATAGAATATAATAAATTTATTTAATTACTTATTGAAGCTTGTTGGTAATTCATACTCATTCATCATAATGGAATTTGCATATAGTCACTAAACTTTAATTTTTGTAATAATAAAATCGTTGTTTTTAAAATTGAATTAGACCGGCTAATTTGCAGACTAAGTTAATTGAAATTTAATATTAGCATTGTCAAAATCTTAAAAGCAAGCCTACATTTTTAATCCTTCACATAATTATATAATATATTGCGCGGAGGGTTATTTATTACAAAATGTTAAAATTAAAAACTGATTTTTAAATCCTAATAAACAAAATCCATTACTTCTTCAAAAGTTAAAGGCGACAACAAATAATATGTAGATATAGATGCTACCCTTTCCTATGCCATTATGCAAAAATTATAATTAACTTATATAATAACTCAAAAATATTTGAACTTGTGAAGAATAAATCAGAAAATGATAAAAAGATTAGTAGCAAACAAGAAGCAACAACACACAACAAGCATCTCTTTAACGCCACAAGGTCTTTAAGCTACATTTTTTTATTAGAAAGCATTCAATAGTGGGTAGGAAGGTAACATGATTCTCTCTTATTTTTACTTTGTATTTTCTTTTAGTTTTTCTCTTCTTCTACACTTCTTTGATCCGAGTCTGAAATATATAGGAATAATTCAATATCAAGGTTTACATTTTGTATGTTTTGGTGAACAATAATTTAAAAAGCCAATAAAAAAGAGCACAATTCTTGTACATGTGAATGCACACAGAACACTAAACAAACGAAAATAAAATGATAATTAAGTCCAACACCTTCAGAAGCTGCACAAAGAGCCTAAACATAGAATATTGGCATAACAATATATTAAGAGAACGGAGGAAAAACTACACAAACTTCTTCCTTCCCCTCTCACACGAAAATAAAGAAGAATTTTGGCCTAATGACCCAAAAAAAAAATGAACAACTTGAACTCTGTGTTCTTTTTCAATATATAAATTCTACAATTTTGTTAATTTTAGATTAGTCTTTATCATAGATACCAGCTTTAACATTTTAGCTGATTTAATAAAGAAAAATTAAAATGTACATCCCAACCCTGTTGTTTCATAAGTTTCATAAGTTTCATGCTTTATGTGATCATTAGGCTAAAAATTTTGAATATGTCAAGTAACAAAATTTGTATGCTTAACTTCTAACGTCTCCAACTTCTGAATAAATCTAGTATAACAAGCCATTGAATACTACGAAAGGGAACAAATTTGAGCATGTTATTATAGCAACCCAGTAACAACATTAAACAAGTTGCAACCCCACCCTTAACCATTTTCCCTCACGCACCATTAAGAACATTTTAGTCTTTTAGTTACGAAAAGAATGGCATAAAATATAATCCACTATTTATCCAACAAGTTGGGCATACAATGTTGCTACAAAGGTAGCACAATAGAGCACATGACTGAAACTATAAGTTAAAAGGTTCAAACTATTGCCCATAAACATTTCATCAAACACCTAGCATGCCAAAATACAAGATACAAACCGAAATTTACCTAAAAAAATTGCTAAACCCTTTCTTCTTTTCAATATAAGCCGAAACCCCAAATCTCCTTCACTAAAATAAAGAACAATACAAATCAACTTCAAATCACCAATACCAAACACTGAAGTTCAAAAAAAGAAAAAAAAATGAAACAACTTGCCATATCAAGATTTAAGGCTCAAAATTGTGAATGTGACTATTAGTAGCCATGAACGAGAGCGTGGGTAGGAGATATGAGAGTGAGGGTGAGGGTGAGCATAGGTTGTAGATGGAAGACAACTTGTTCATGGCTGGGGTGAGGGTGAAAGTGGGGAAACTGTGAGCTAAGAGCGCTGCGTGGGGGAGCTAAGAGCGCTGCATGGGGGAGCTAAGAGAAGGGAGATGAAATTTTAAGTGCAGAAACAAAACGACGACCGTTTTGCTTTTATATTCGTCGCTATTGTAATTTTTTAAAATTATATTTATATATTTAATTTTAATTATAATTAAATTAATAAATATTAATTTTGTCTATAATACATAATATATTTATTTTATTTAGTAATATATTATATTATTGTTTATTTTATTTAATTTTAATTATATAATGTTGAATTATGAATTATAATTATATAATATCATTTCAATATTTATATATTTATTTAATTAATATATCTTAAATTATTTAATTAATATAATAATTTTATATTTAAACAATACCAAAATGGTTTTATTTCACTTTAGTGACAGAAAATATGCGTCGCTAACATAATGACATATATTATTCCATCTCTATTGTAGCCACAACTAATCCATCCGTCATTATATAAACGATACTGTTTAAGATTTTTGCTATAAGAAATATTAAATTATTTAGTGATGTATGTATCCGTCGTAAATTACATTATTTAGCTATGGATAAATATTCGTCGTTATATTTTCGTTGCTAAAATGTCGCCAGTTGTGGTGCCATCAATTTCTGCCATATTTAGCGACAGTTTTAGAGACAAATTATTCAGTCGCTAAAATATGTCGCTGATATCTATAAAATCCGTCTCTACATTATTAAATTTTTTACAATTTACTTCTCTCGCTATTTTCTAACTATTCTGTCTCTAATTAAAGATGGATTAATTCTATCGCTAATTTCCGTCTCTATTTTTACCTTTTCTTTTCTTGTAGTAGGAACAAAATAAATCCAATCCTATTGAAACTAATTCGAAAAATAGTTATTACAATTATAAATAATGTTCCCTATTAATATGATGATCTAAAAATTCCAATGATCAATGAAACTGAAATGGGCACATCTGTAATCAGAAAACTGGAAGTTAAATCCCTTTACTGATCATATGGCCAAACATGGAGTAAATTTTCACAATAAGAAAGCAGGCATGCTCAAAACCATGAAACACCAATGGAACACTAAAAATAGTGGATAATTATAATAACTTTAATCATTCTATGTGCCTAAAAAAATATTCTTCATAAAATTAGTTGCTTCATTTTACTATCAACCATTTTTCTTCCATCTTACTCACACACACATATATAAAACATATGCACCCTTCAATCAAGTAGAACTTAACCCACACTTGTCTGTTAGTTTGAATGTCAAAAAAAATCCAGTTGCCATCCAACAGCAACATGTAAAGAACAAAGTTGGCTGCTCACAATATTTTTTGAAAAAAAGAGAATAATTTCATGTGGTCTCCTTTCTCCAAGAGGTTTAATTTTTATTCATGTCCAACACAATTCTCCCAAGATCAAAATTCGTATTCATTAATAATAATAAGGAAAAATTAATATTTATCTCATAATATTTGATATATTGTACTGGTACCTTCTAAAATTCAAAATTTATACAATTAGCCCTATCTGTTTTATTTTTATTAAACTATATATTCATTTTGTTAAATTTTAAAACATTTACCATTAATCAGAAATAATATTCTTTTTTGCTCAAGGGGTACTAATATAATATATCAAACTTTAAGGAGTAAATAGTAATTTTATTGTCAATTTACCACAATCTAATTTTTTTTCTGATAGAAAATCTAATAGAATGATATATTAATATAATATGATAAAATAGTTTATTAGATAGGACAAATCGTATAATTTTTGAATATCAGAAGTATTAGTACAATATGTCAAACTGATAAGTATTAGTACAATATGTCAAACCGTAGAAAGTAAATAGTAATTTTCAGTAGTAATAATAATAATAGTAATAATAATAATAATATCTAGCGTAATATTATGCATGAAGCACCAGTTGTTTTTGCTCTCTTTGCAACCTATTACATTATATACAATCGATTATGAAGTGGTCTGATTAATTATATTAACTGATAACAACTGATTAAAAAAAAATAGGCTCACTTATTGACTGTTTCATTGATGACATTTTGGCATCCTATACTGCAATCGGGCATGGAATGGACATTACTCCAAGTATCACATATATATAGAGATCATACAGTACTGTAATAGCTTTGTAATTCACTTGATAAATTATAGAGATATGCTTTATTAAAGCTGCATTGGATGAGTAATATCAGTTGATCCCAAGATAAACAACAATCAAATGACATGTAAGTATTGGTTTCACCGGTTAACAACAAATGTTAAAAGGTAACTACAGGAAGTTATGCTGCTCTTGTCATCTACATTTTGGTGGCTTATGTAATTTTTTTTCAAGTAGCAAAGAGAAAATGGGTATTTGGTTCATCAATAGGGTAAAATAATTTAAGGAAGTAACTTAAAAATTTATTTAAGTAGATTATTACATTTTAGTGGCTTACCTAAACACCTGCGAAATGAGGCTTAAAATTTGACTAATGTATTGTTGAACAAAAATTTAAATAGCAATATAAAAATAAGAAGTATGCTAAAATTAATTTGAATTAGTTGCTTATTTAAAAATGACATGCTTTAGGCATATTTGAGATTATTTTTTGTCAGATTACATGTATTCTTAGTCAGTCAATTAGTATCATACATTTAGACTAATCTTACTTGTGTCAGATAGTATCTCAAAGATGACAAAATATTTTTTATGAGTTTTAAGCTAGTTGTATATTTAGAACTCGAACTTGAAATCTTTAATTAAGTTGGAAAAGACCCATATCATTTCATTCATATATATATATATATATATATATATATATATATATATATATATATATATATATATATATATATATGTTGAGACTTAATTTTTTAAAATTAATATTTAATTGGGTTTCATCATCGAATGGTCAACAATAATTTAATTGGATTTATAAACAATACAGATTGAGTAAAAAACTCATCAAATTTTTATGATGTCACCAATGAGCGAGGTGTACTAGTCAAATCCATCGCTTTGCTCAACTCAAAAAAAATTATTTTCTTATTTTAATAAATAAATGAAAGTTTAGTGTTTGTTTTAAATAAATAAATTTTAAGGGTAGAAAAAAATAATGCATAAAATATTTGTTTTTTTTCTCAATATTAAATTTAAGCAATATAATAAAAATGTACAATAATATTGTGTTAGAAACATACATATATTCATTAATCCTTAGTGAATTTACCCAACTAGATGCAGTATAGGATTGTAGAGTATAAGATGGGATTATGACTTTATAGATTGGGCATTATGCAAACAGAGAAATTATAGGTTCTTTGATTCAATTTATTAGAACAACAAATAACTTTTTCATATCCAATAGCTAATTTATAAGTGATTGATAAGTGATTTTCACAAATTACAACACGCAAGTGCATGAGCCAATACAATATTGGCAAGTGTACTTCTAAAGTTGATCTCTTAACAAATTACTAACTTAAATTCCTAACTAATTCAATTATAAATTGAAACTAAAATAAAACTAAACATTCTAATCACTTTTGAATCAACCTTAATATTAAACTAATGGAAATGAAATTACTAGAATTGAAATACAAATAATATCTTATGAATAAAACCAGTGAAATGAAACAGGTCATCAGTTTCACATCCCCCAACCCTGTTTTTACCTTCGAGCAATTAAGTTCAAAGAATTATTATTTCTTAGCGATCACCTTATGCACTAAGTAATCGAATCAATGAATTAATCAATGTTCAATATAATTTTTATGTTAGATTACAAATGATATTTCTAATAACCAGACCCTAAGATTCTCATTCCCAATTTAATAATTTGAAGTCAATCAATCACCAAACTAGAAATTAAATAAATGCAATTGAATTGAAAGAAAAAAATCATAGTTCATTCGATACAAATTAACTGGAGTTCATACAAGATTGAGGTTACTAACTGAGCACCCTATGAAAGTGTAGTCTAACATTGATATTGTAAACATCATATCAATAATAAACCTTAAACTAGACATTACAACAAAACTTATAAAGAAATAAAAACTCTAATGCTCCCTTTAACTAATAAAATCTGGAACTCTGAAAGTAGTTAGTCCTCAATCCTTCAAGCTCCAAGTTTATCAATCTTCAGGCTGTAAAATAGCTCTAAGACAAAAGGTCCAATCTATTGGAAGGAAGTCTGCATGCCAAGAGCTCTATTGCACACATAGGAGTTGTAGAAAATAAAATGATGAATAAGTTTCTCTCTAAGTGGCTTAACCTAATTCCTAAATAAAATATAAAATATGTACCCCTAGATTTCAACTCAATGTCTACCTCCTAAAATATATTAATTCCCTTTTAAAAAATACATTTAGAAACCCCAAAACAGCTGTAACTTTCTGGGACCGAGAGTAATCGCACAACTCTACAAAAATAGAAAAGGACTCTCTTGCTCTCTAGCATAACATGCTCCCGACATTACCCTCTCATGCGTGACAAAGGGTTTCTCTTCGGCTTTTCCTTACTTGCATGTGATAAACTCCATCTGAAACGTCTAAATCACTTTCAACCACTCAACCATCCTCCAATCAAGTCCAAATATATCTTCCTCACTCCCAAACCACCTCTTTTCACCTCTTTCTCAATTATATTGCCTACATAGATAAAAACCACAGCTAAGTATCAAATTAAATAAAAAAAATCAACACGAAACATACAATACAAATACTAAAATATCCAACAAAATATATCATAAAGATTGACACATCAAACTTTCCTACATTTATACATTGCTTGTTCTCAAGTAATATCTAAATATAAAAGCTAAAACACCCAACTTAAAATAACTATCAATTTAAATAAAAAAAAAATTTGTAATGGCCAAAATATCAAGTTAGTCGTAAACTTTAATTTTCGAGATTGATCAGCATACCCGTGAATCAAAAATACACCCGTGGATGACAAATATTTTATTTGATAATCAGAAAATATAGGTTATGACAAATTCGAGGGTAAAATTTGGAGTAAAAATGAGGTCAAATAAGTCATCAAAAGTCAAAACTAAGAAAAAAATGGATCTAGTTTAATTTAATAGTTGGTTGGCTGTACTTTGACTAAGCTATGAAAAATAGCAAATGACATCTAAAAATTTATTTTAAGATATGGATTGACTCTAAATAATATTTAGGATTATTTGACAATAAAAAAAGAATTTTACGGTAATATCGAAAATTGAATTATCAGTACGGTTTGAGTGAACTGACAGAAAATGGACTCCGATTGAGTTGCAATTTTTTTGTAAACATATAAAAATATTTTATGAATTATGGAATCAAATTTGGGTGAAATTGAGCTTGAAAAGTGAGAAAAATAATTTGTAGTGCATAATTGGGCCTAAATGGGTTGTGCTTTGTTTGACCCAAGCCCACCCAATTTAGACCACTATAAATAGGCTCAATATTAGAATTCTCTAGAGATAAATATGCTCCATCATCTTCTTTCTCTCATCTCTCATGGCCGAAACTACCTTCTCCCGTTTGTTCTCCAATTTTCTTCAATTTCAGCCAAAAATAACTTCGGATTGGAAGGTAGATGATTTCAGCCTCTCTAGTACCTAATAAAAGTTTTTAATCTTCATTTGGAGAGATAGAGTGGAAGGAAATCAAAAGAGAAAAGTTAGGATACCAATTTGAGATAAGTAAAATTTATAGTTTTAAATTAGTTTAATAGTTTAAATAAGTAGTTTAAGGTATGTAGATAATAAATATGAAGTTTATTTGAGTTAAGGAAGCAAAATAATGGTGGATTAATGAAAGAAAAATTTTGGCCATGGTAGGTTCAAGAGAAGGTGAATGTGTTTCCAAGGGAAAGGCTAAGGAAAAGGAAGCCTAGGAAGGCCAAAGCAAGAAATTAAGATTAGTGATTCCATAATCTACTTATTTCCATTAATTAAGTATGATTTAGGGCTATAGAAAATTAAGAATTTTGTGTGTTTTGATTGTAAATGCTAATTAATGCTTAAAACATGATTAAAGAATTATGAAAAGTGAATTGGCATGGTTAATTTTAATTAAAAAATTAATTAGTGGAAATTGTAAAATATGACCTTATTATGTGAAAAAAGAATATTAAAGAAATATGATTTTGAGTGTGTTTAAATTTATTGAGAATTTTAAAATGATATATTGAATATTTTTCTAATTATTGATTTTATTATGCATGAAATAAAAAATAATGATTCAAGTGTGTTTAGTGATACTTAATAACTTAATTGAATATTCATAATGAAATGTTGATATATTAAAATGAAATGTATGAATTTCTTGGAAATTGAATTAAAAGAATAAAATAATGCTCTTAGTTATTTTTCTGATGGTTAAATCTAACCCATGATATAATTGGCTAATCATAGGGACACCATTACCGCAGTGGGGTCATGACGATTTTCTTATGTTGGCCAATGACAGTCTATTTCAGTGATATTGATATAGTGATTTAGTGTACAGTATAGTATTCATGTGATCTTTCGGGATTACTCTTCAGTGTAGTGAATTTTTGGGTTCACGTCCCATGTATCTGGTCTGAAGATTTTCTATTGGATGGAAATTAGGGAAAATTTGAATAAAAGTAGTAATAACGATAGAAGTGAAAAATAAGTGAAAACATGATAAGAGTGATAAAATAGTATAATTGTAAAAATGATAAAAGTGACAAATGTTAATAAAATGATAAAAGTGAAAATATGTGAAAAATGATAAATGTGAAACATATAATAAAAATGGTAAATATGAAAAATATGATAAAAAAATATGTAAGTGAAAAATTATGAGAAAAATGATTAAAATGAAAAATATAATAAAAAAATAAAATAAGTGAAAAATGTGAGAAAATTAATAAAAGTAAAAAATACAAGATAAATGATAAAAGTGATAATTGTGAAAAAAATATAAATTCAAAAAAATAGAAAATAATTGTAAGATAAATATTAAATTGTGAATAATATATAAAAATGGATAAAAATAAATAAATAAATGAAAAACAAAAATATTAGTGGTAGAAGTGTAAATAATATACAGTTAGTAATATAATTGTAAATAAATGGAAATTTAGGAACTAAAGTGAAAATTGTAGCTAATTAAATTAAGAATTGAAAAATAAAATAAAGAAGAAAGAAATGAATGGTTAATGTAAGAAATAAAGTGAAAATAAACTAAATTGAAAGTTCAGAAGTAAGTAAAAAAAAGAGATTAATTGAGAAAAATTGTTAACAATTAATTAAAATATTAAATAGTCAATTAAGGGTAAATAAAAATAAGGTATTGATAAAAAGAATAATAAATATATATTAAATAGAAAATTTAAATAGTATATTAAAAATGTTATTGCATATATGAACGCATGAAAATATGGGATAATAAAAATTTTTAGATTAGTAATCACCACTGAGCATATTAATGCTCAACAGATATACAAATTTTGAGAGCAGGAAAGGCATGAGCAGATATGCAAATTTTGGGAGCTGACGGAAGATTGAAATAATCGTAGGTTATTATATAAAATGACATGTATATATATGTTTAGATATGATATTATATGGATAAAATTATGTGCATATTTTGATAAAATAATATTTGTGAATTATTATATGTGTAAAAAATAAAATGTTGAATTGTGGTCGATTGAAGAATATATTATATTATATATGTATTGTTGTGCCAAAAAATAGGCTGAGAATTATTTGTTTTACAAGTGGAGTAGTTAGTTTATAGCCGTTATGCTGCCGAAATTTTTAAAAAATAAAAAAATTAATTAAGTGCTAATAATATTATGGTCATTAAATTAAGTTAAGAATTTTTTTTAGCATATATCAGTTATAATTGCATAAGTACATAACATACGTATAGATTGACTTAGGATTATCTTTGGTAAAAATTGAATTATGTGATTGTAAGTTATTTGCTAGATTTTATAGAGCAGTCAGTACATATATTTTTATAACTTAAGATTTAGAATTCGGATTAATATTTTCGTTGTTGGGTTTGAAATCTAAGACATGGTTACAACTTTCATGAGAATATAAAGCTTAATTCTAAATTTAATTATACTTAATTTTGGTACAAACATAGGATTAGAAAATTGTCCAGAAAATTATAGGCAACATTTTTTAATGAGCAATCAATATTTAAATTGTTGCTCAGATAATAAACAAAGAAGAGGGTTGAATTAGATATTAAAAAGTTTCTTAACTTTTAAGTACGAAATAAAAAGTTAAATAAAGTAGGGACAGAGAGATATCACATAAGAAAATTATAGAGGTTCACGTATTAATAAACCCTACTTCTCTCCCCAATCTCAATTGAGAGTTTCACTAACACACTTAGTGTTACAATAGAGTTTTACAAGCTTACTCTCAACTATGGTATTTCTATCAATGACTCACACCTAATCTAGAAATTCTCTTGTGTTTTAATGACTCACACAATAAACCAATTCCTTGTGTTTTATGGCTCACACAAATAACCCTTACAAGTGTTTTACTCTTAACCCAATATACCCAAACTCACTTAAGTAGTATATTACAAATAGAAACACTCACCAACCTATAATGCTCAGAATTTATGAGCAAATAGATTTTTACAGAGAATAAGAGTTTTGTTGGAAATAATTAATGCACAATGGCTACAAGATTTTGATTCGAAGTAATTGTTTGTTCTTTTGTTCTGGATTTATAAATGACTTACATTTATACTTACTTAGAAAATTATAGCCGTTTGGATGCATTTAATGCAAAATAGCCGTTAAACCAACTATTAATTTCGTGTTTAACATGTTTCTCTTTCCTCATTCATGGTCGTGAATATGTGTGTCACGGTCGTGAATGTTCTTCCAAGCCGTGGCTAAGGTGGTGACCCTGACCTTGAAGCATTCTGAAAGAATTTGAAATGTTTGATTACGAGCGTGAATTTATACTTTCATAGGCATGACTTTATACTTTCACGGGTGTGAATATCCTTCCAAGCCGTGGTTTAAGTGGTGACTTTGGCCGTGAAGCTCTCTGGAAGAATTTGACATGTTATCTTACTAGCGTGACTATCTTTCACGGGTATGACTGATTTGATCATTCACAGTTTCTATGATCCTTCATGGCCGTGAACTTTGAATGTTGAAGAGTTGACGCTAAGCTATATCATGGGCGTGACATAATCAGTCACGGGCGTGAACATGTTATTTCTTCATATTTTGACTTTCAAAGGCAGTCTTTCATTCTTGCATCGTATTCCATACCCTATTCAATAAACTTAGAACACAAGTATTATTAAATACATTATTGTTATTTTATTTGTTAGCATCAAAATGACGGAAATACCCCTCAAGGTTCAATAATCTCCCCCTTTTTGATGGTAACAAATAATCTAGCAATATGTGCTTTTGAGAACTCTCCCCTTCAAAAGATGCTTAAGACAAAAAATAATAGAATGCAAGAATTGAAGAAGTATAGCATGGATCTTTGCTTACTAGTTTAGGTACATGCAAGGTATATTCAAAGTATATTAAATTGTTTGCTTTTAACTAGTTAAGTATATACAAAGTATATGTAAAGTATATCCAATGTATATCAAATTGTTTGCTTTTAACTAGTTAAGTATATGCAAAGTCTATTGAATGAGTATCTCAACACTATATTCAAAGTATATCAACACATTTGCATTCATGTACTTGCATATGCATATTCATTTATATTGCTAGGTTCTCCCCCTTTTGTCAACAACAAAAAGAACATAAAAAGTAAATCATAAGGCAAAAACCGATGCAATTAGATTAATACCAAATGGAGGAAGTACAAAGTTTGGAAAAGTAAATTAAAATCCTACATTCACAATACTAGAAACTAGTAAACAAAATGAAATAAATAAAAAAAAAACTAAAACTAAAACTCTAACTAGACTTGGAGCCGAACAACCCATCTCTAAGGCGTGCTACTTCTACCTTGAGGCTATCCATGCGAGACTCCATGAAATTTTTGAGGTTTTCCAACCTCTCATCGATTGAAGCCTGTAGTAGGTCAAAGCGAGGTGCTAAAAGATCAGCCACCTGCTAAGCCAAGTTAGGTGTGGAGGCCGAGGATTGACCAACCTCCTGCTCAACCTCTGGGGTTGCCGTCTTGACTCGGACTCTTTTTCTTTGCTGGATTCCTTGGAGGCCAGATTTGAATTCGTTCGAATCCTTGTCTTCCCAAAAAATTTCACCAGCTGGAGTGGTGAAGTGGTAATAGATATTATTCTCATGAATTATGCGAACGCTGCTCCCATTTTTATAAAGGACTTGACATTTAGCCGGTCTTGAGGATGTGCTGGTATGAGGTTGAAGTTGTGCTCTTCTAGCTTCAGATACCTGAGCTTAATTGCAAGGTGAGTCACGTACCCACCAATCAAAATATCTCTCGATGGCTTCGTTGTAATTGAGAGAAGATGGTTTGCAAACCATCGAGACAGGACCACTGTTAGACCTCTTTGGGCCATCTCTATGAGGAAAATCTTGGATTTACGAATTGCACCATTATTATCCCCTCTTGCAAAGATAATATAGGTCAGAAACCTATGTAAATATTTATGCACTTGAGACCGAAGATGGGTACTTTTCATCTTTTTCACGTCCCAGCTGCAGTTTAGTCCGAAATGAGTCCATACCGGATTAGCATAGAATTCCACCTTACTCTCATTGAGAATACCATTTGAGGGAAGTTTGAAGATGTCACCAAACTCCGCTGCTGTGAGAGTGTTCGGATGCTTGCAAAGTTGAAATTTCATTGTGCCGATGGGAAAGACATGCAAGGTGCTAAGGAACTAGAGAGTTGGTTCCCTTAACATTGGTTGATGGATATCTACAAACTCCTTGAGATGACAAGCTTGTAGTTTTTCCGTCATGCTTGTCTCAAGACCGAGGGTCCTGACAGCATGCCATTTGAAGGATCGTGAAGAAAGCAATGGTCTTTTCTTAAGAACGGCATACCTCGGATGACAATGCTTCAGAATGATGTTGAGAAGGTAGTCCGTGTACCGTCTTAGAGCATGAGATTTCTTTCTTGTGCATTTTGAGGAGTCGGGTTCCATTGTTGAGTTTAGAATGAGTTTTTGAAGAGAGATTTTCTGATAGGGATTTTGAAGAATACCTTGTGATGTTGTGATTTCTGACGAAAGAAAGAGCTTTTGAAGGTTTTTATAGATGGAAAAGGCTATTAGGGGGCCAGAATCTGTGAGAAGTATTGAATGTGGTGATAAATGAGAGAATTTGTAGAGTTAGAAATGAGAGAAAAATGGTAGAAAATGTTTTATAGCCGACATAGTCATGGTCGTGAATGGTAAGTCACGGGCGTGACATAAAAGGTCACGGACATGAATCATGTTATTTCTTCAATTTTTGTCTTTTTAAGGTTAGTCTTCTATTCTCCATTCTTGCTATCATGTTCCATACCCTGTTCAATAAACTTAGAAAACAAGTATGTTAAATACATTATTGCTATTTTATTTGTTAGCATCAAAATGACGAAAATACCCCTCAATGTTCAACAATCTCCCTCTTTTTGATGGTGACAAATAATCTAGCAATATGTGCTTTTGAGAAGTCTCCCCCTCAATAGATGCTTAAGATAAAAATTACTGAAGTGCAAGAATTGTAAAGAATGATGAAGTATAACATAGATGTATGCTTCCTAGTTTAGGTATATGCAAGTTATATGCAAGGTATATCCAATGTATACCAAATTTTTTCTTAAAACTAATTAAGTATGTCCAAAGTATATTTAAGGTATATTCAAAGTATATCAAGCATATTCATTCATGTAACTTGCATCAAGGTATATGCAAAGTATACTTAAGGTATATTCAAGGTATGTCAACTCATTTGCATACTTGCATATTCAAAGTATACATAAGTATTGCATTTAAATTTAAATATAATATATTGCTAGGTTCTCCCCCTTTTGTCATCAACAAAAAGAATAACAAAAAAGATAAATCATAAGGGAAAAACTAATGCAATTATATTAATATTAAAAGAAAAGTACAAGGTTTTGAAAAGTGATTTAAAGTCCCACATAAAAAATGCTAGAAATTAACATAGCGAAAATATAGTCTAGCTAGATTTGGAGCCGGACATCCCCTCTCTAAGGCGAGCTACTTTCGCATCGAGGTTGTCAATGCGAAAATCTATGAAATCCTTGAGGTTCTCTAACCTCTCATCCATCAAAGCCTGCAATTGGTCGAAACACGGTGCTAATAGGTCGGCCACCTGTTGAGCCAAGTTCGGTGTGGAGGTCGAGGATTGTCCAATTTCTTGTTCAACCTCTGGGGTTATCGACTCAACTCGAACTCTCTTCCTCTGCTGGATTCCTTGGAGGCCAGCTTTGAAGTCGTCTGAATCGTTGTCCTCCCAAATAATCTCACCAGCTGTGTTGGTGAAGTGGTAGTAGATGTTGTTTTCATGAACTATGCGAACCACCGCTCCCATTTTAATGAACGACTCGATATCTAGTCGGTCTCAAGGATGTGCTGGTATAAGGTTGAAGTGGTGCTTCTCTAGCTTCAAATACCTAAGCTTTATAGCAAGGTGAGTCACGTACCCACCAATCAAAATGTCTCTGGAGGGTTTCGTGGCAATAGACAGTAGATGGTTTGCAAACCATCGAGATAAAGCCACTGTTAGGCCTCTTCGGGCCATCTCCAGGAGAAAGAGCTCTGATTTTCGAATCGATCCGTTGCTATCTCCTCTAGCAAAAATGCTATAGGTTGGAAACCTATGCAAGTACTTGTGCACTAGGGGTCGAAGGTGGGTGCTTTTCATTTTTTTGACGTCCCAGCTACAGTTGAGCCCGAAATGAGTCCATGACTGAGTGGCATAGAACTCCACCTCACTCTCATTTAGGATACCGTCAGAGGGAAGGTTGAACATGTAACCAAACTCTGTGGCAGTGAGGGTGTTCGGATGCTTGCAATGTTGAAATTTTACCGTGCCTGTGGGAGAGACTTACAGGGTGCTAAGGAACTCGAGAGTTGGTTCCCTCAGAGTCAGTTGATGGATATCAACGAATCTTTCAGATGACAAGCCTGGAGTTTTCCGTCATGCTTGTCTTGAGACCAAGTGTTCTGATAGTTTGCCACTCAAATGATCGAGAGGAAAGAAGTGGTCTTTTCTTGAGAACCGTGTACCTCGGATGACAGTGCTCCGGGATGATATTGAGAAGGTATTCCGTGTACCTTCTTGGAGCAAGAGACTTCTTTCTGATTCCTTTGGAGGAGCCGGGTTCCATTTTTTATTGTAAAAATATTTTTGTAAAGAGAGAAACTTATGGGATTTTGGAATAGAACCTAGAGTGTTTTGATTTATGATGATGGAGACAGTTTTTGAAGGTATTTATAGATGGTGTATATTGCTAGGGGGCTGGAATCTTCAAAATGGTATTGAAAGGTGATAAATAAGAGAAGTTGGAGAGTTGGAAATGAGAGAAATAACGGCAGAAAATGTTTTATAGCCGACATATTCACGGTCATGAATGGTAAGTCACAGACATGAAATGTCGTGTTCACGGTTTGCTGAAGAAATGTTCTACCCGTGATGAGGGATGTGAAATGATTCACGGTCATGACAATTAAAGGTCTCGGGCATGAATGATGAAATATCACGGTGGTGACAAATGTGTCACGGTCGTGAAGTACAATCTTCACTAATTGTGACCATGAGACAGAGCATGACACAAAGCGTGAACACTTCTGTAAGTTTTTGGTGAAAATGTTCACGGTTGTGAATAAGCGTCACGGGCGTGAACAAAGGGTTTCACGAGGGTGATATAAAAAGGTTATGGGCATGAAACATAGTCTTCACTACCTTCAACCGTGAAACATGTCGTGAAGTAAGGCGTGAAAACTACTGGAGCTTTTGGCGATTATGATCACGGCCGTGAATATATGTCATGGGTGTGAATTGCCTAAAATCCTCAATAAATAAAACTAAGGCTAAAACAAGACTAAAGTTTGTCAATCTCCATTCCTTTGGGAGCTCTTGCCTGTTTTCCTCTTGAGCCGGAGGTAAAGAATCATCTTAATGTGAATTTTATTGATCACTTTCTTCTCTTTCATTTTCAAGATCAAGTCTTTCCATGGTACCTACAACATCATCAAGAACACTACTTTTCACAAAATCAAGCTTACTAGATTCATCAAAAACAACATGCATAGATTCTTCAACAGTTAATGACTTTTTATTAAATACTCTATATGCTTTGCTAGTTATAGAGTATCCTAAAAAGATACCCTCATTAGATTTAGAGGAAAAATTTCCAAAGTTTTCCTTGGTATTCAATATGAAATATTTGCATCCAAATACTCTAAAGTATGATATCATGGGCTTTTTTCTATTCCATAGCTCAAATGAAGTTTTGTTTATGAAAGGTCTTTTGAAAACTCGATTTGAAATATAATATGCAGTATTTGTGGTTTCGGCCCAAAAGTAAGTTGGTAAACCATACTAATTGAGTATTGTTCGAGCCATTTTAATTAAAGTTCGATTTTTCTTTTCGACTACCCCATTTTGTTGAGGTGTCCTAGGAGATGAAAAATTCTGCGAAATGTCATGTTCTAGACAAAAATTTTCAAAGTTTTCATTTTCAAATTCTTTGCCAAGATCATTTCTTATTTTTGAAATACAATATCCTTTTTCATTTTAAACTTTTTTAGGAAAGTTTTTGAAAGTTTCAAGGTCATCACTCTTTTGAGCTACAAAAATTATCCAAGTAAATCTAGAGTAGTCATCGACGATGACAAAGGCATAGTATTTACCTCCTAAGCTAGCAATTCTAGTAGGTCCAAAAAGATCTAGATGCAGGAGTTGTAGAGGTTTTGAGATAATTACAATGTTTTTGGATTTGAAGGATGACTTGTGTTATTTTTCTTTTTGTCAAGGTTCATATGTCTTGTCTTTTTCAAATTTGACTTTGGGCAGTCCCTTTACCAGCTCTCCTTTGCTGAGGCTTTAAATTAGATTCATGCTTGCATGACCAAGCCTTCTATGCCACAACCAAGATTCATCACTAGTATTCATAAGACACTTAGAGGAAAGGTTAGATATTTTGTGTAAGTCTATTATGTAGGTATTGACATATCTATTTCCTTTAAATATCTCTTGGCCATTAATAGAGGTTACAAGACATTCATTGGAAGTAAAGATTACTTTGTTTCCCTTATCACATAATTGACTTACACTTAACAAGTTATGTTTCAAGCCATCAACAAGTAAGCCATCTTTAATGAAAGTAGTACCATTAATACCAATAGAGCCAATGCCAATTACCTTACCTTTAACATTGTTTCCAAAGGTAACTTTACATCCATCAATACTTTTGATTTCATTGAAAAGTTCTTTGTCTCCAGTCATATGCCTTGAGCATCCACTATCTACTACCCAAGCATTTTTGTGTATTATGGACTTAAGGCATACCTATAGAATCACAATTCAAGTATGGCTTTTAGGTACCCAAATGAGCTTAGGTCCTTGGGGGTTAGCACATGAAGGTTCCTAATGAGCCTTCCTTATCCAACAATATTTATTTATGTGACCAAATTTCATACAATAATTACATTGTTTAGCTCTAAATATGTTTTTTGGTCTTACAATGTTTTTGAATGCCATATTTCTATTAGGTTGAGTTTGAGAGCAATGGCATGCACAAGCATGATGAATTGGTACTTTTCTAGGTGCATGCTTCTTATACATAAAGGCATGATTAGCCTTTTGAGGTTTCCTTTTTAGGCTTACCAACCCTTGATCATCCCTCTTATGTATAGAAGATTTAGTGTATTTGTGCACTTAGCCCTTGGGGCTATTATAGGAAATGTGGAGATGTGGGGTTCACTTGACTTAACAAAAGTAGTCTTGTGAGAAGGTGATGATGTACCCTTAAATCCTAGACCATGTCTAATCAAGGGTGGTCTTTGAGACATAACAAGAGTATCTAAACTCTCATTTCCCTTGTGAAATTTTGAAATTTAGTTTCTAAGTTCCTCAACTTCATTTTTCAAAATATTGTTTTCTTTAAGCAATAATTTAGTTGAGGGTCTTGAAGACTAATCTAATGACTTTTGAAGAGATTCATTAGATGATTTAAGCTTAAAGTTCTCCTTTTCTAATACATCCATTTTGATTTTCAAATTGGAAATGTTATTTTTATAAGTATTGAATTTGCTTCTATATTTCTCTAGTTCTATATTCAATACTTCTATTAGGCTTTATTCATCATCATCTTCACTATTACTATCATTATCACTACTATCATTATTGAAAGAGTATGAGTGAAGTGATCCTACCTTATCCGAGACGTGATCCTCTATAGCCATGAAACATAGATTGACCTCTTCACTTTCATTGTTATGTTTTTCACTTAAAGAGCTTTCGTCATCTCATGTGGCTTTGTGGCCTTTCTCCCTATTGTCTCTTTGGTATTTGCTTTTGTGCTTCTTGAGCCTTGGACATTCCGGTTTAATATGCCCTTTCTTCCCACATTCATAACATTTTACCTCCTCTTTACTTCTTTATGAGTCATTAGAGGTCTGTTTGAGGTTTCTTTGCCTGAATTTTCTAGAGTTGCCCATTCTCTTCTCAATAATTCTTTTCAGCCTTCTTGAGAGTATAACAATATCCTCATTTGCATCATCACTCTTTTCTTCATCATCTTCAACTTCCTTTTGAGATTTTGAAGTAGAGGCTTTTAGTGCTAGATACTTTCTTTTTTCTGGCTCTGCTTCAAGCTCTCTATCTCTTTTCACTGCCATTTCATGTGTAAGAAGTTTGCCAATAAGCACATCGGTATTCATGATGCTCATGTATTTATTGACCTCTTCTATACCGGCAACTTTTGAACCGTAATATTTGAGAGGAAGACTTCTCAGAATTTTGTTATTTATATCTTCCAAGCTCAGGTGTTTCCCAAGCTTTCTCATGCCATTTATGATGGCTAGAAGACGATTTGTCATGTCAATAATTGACTCATTGGATTTCATCTTGAAGAGTTCATACTCTGAAGTAAGAAGTTGAATATTCTTGGATTTCACTTTCTTTGTTCCTTCATGATAGTTTTCCGATGTTTTCCACATGTTGTATGCAGTTGGACAGTGTTGTATTATGCCACATTCTTCATTGGATAATGAGCTTGAGAGAATTTTCATTGCCTTCTTATTTTTGAGGTTTGCTCTTCTTTGAGGCTCTGTCCAATCATCTTTCGACAGGATTTCTTCTTCACCATCAACTCCTCTTCTAGTTGGTGGTGTCCATTCTTTCCAAACGCTATCCCAAACTTCATATTCCTTCACTGTCCAGATATGTCTCCATCTGAAACTTCCAATGAGCATAATTTGCTCCATCAAAGTAAGGCTTGAGACTTTGGAATCCTTCATTGGTCATATCTTGATCTTTGCTAGTGTTGTTTAGGCTTCGATGCTAGACTAAGCTTTAATACCAATTGTTGCCCAGATATTGAACCAAGAAGGGGGTTGAATTGGATATTAAAAAAAATTCCTTAACTTTTAAGTGCGGAAAGAAAAGTTAAGTAGAGTAGGGATAGGAAGATATCACACAGGAAATTTTATAGAGGTTTGGGTGTTAACTAACCATACTCCTCTCCCCAATCTCAATTGGGAGTTTCACTAACACACGAAGTGTTACAATGGAGTTTTACAAGCTCACTCCCAACTATGATGTTTCTAACAATGGATCGCACCTAACCCAGAAGTCCCTTATGTTTTAATGACTCACATAATAAACCAATTCCTTGTGTTTTAAAGGCTCACACAAATAACCTTACAAGTGTTCTAATCTTAACCCAATATACCCAAACTCATTTGAGTAGTAGATTACAAAGAGAAACACTCACAAATCTATAATGCTCAAACAATAATGAGCAAAAAGATTTTTTTACAGAGAATTAATGTTTGTTCTGAAAGTAGTAAATGCACAAATGGCTACAACAAGGTTTTGATTCGAAGTATTTGCTATTCTCTTATTCTGGATTCATATATGAGTTGCATTTATACTTCTATGGTGAATTATAGCCGTTTGGTTGCATTTAATGAGAAAATAGCCATTGCACCAACTCTTAATCTCTCGCCTGACATGTTTCTCTTTCCTCTTTCACGGTCGTTACTGTTCTTCTAAGCCGTGACTTGAGTGGTGACTGCGGCTGTGAAGAATTCTGGAAGGATTTGAAATGTTTGATCATAGGCGTGACATTATTCTTTCCCGGGCGTGAACATCCTTCCTAGCCATGGTCCAAGTAGTGACTTTGGCCGTGAAGCTCTTTGGAGGAATTTGACATGTTTTCTCACGGGCGTGATTGATATGATCATTCACGGTTGCTATTATCCTTCATGGCCATGAACTTTAAATATTTGGTAGTTGGCGCTAAGCTTTATCACGGGTGTGACATAAAAGGTCACGGGCGTGAATCATGCTATTTCTTCAATTTTTGTCTTTCTAAGGTTAGTCTTTCATTCTCCATTCTTGCTATCATGTTCCATAACCTGTTCAATAAACTTAGAAAACAAGTATGTTAAATACATTATTGCTATTTTATTTGTTAGCATCAAAATGATGAAAATACCTCTTAAGGTTCAACAAACATGATTTCTAAGAAAATGATGCCTTATGTCAATATGCTTACTTCTAAAGTGTTGAATGGGATTCTTATATAGGTTTATAGCACTTGTATTGTCACATCTTATAGGTATTTGGTCTAAACTGTGACCATAATCCTTAAGTTGTTGTTTCATCCATAGGATTGGAGTACAACAACATCCTATTGCCACATACTCCACTTCAGCGGTAGAAAGGGCAACTGAAACTTGTTTCTTGCTAGATCAAGAAACTAAGCATTCACCAATAAAGTGACATGTGCCTGAAGTACACTTTCTATCCAAGAGACTTCCAGCATAATCAACATCTGAATATCCTATGATATGAAATGATGAATTTCTAGGATACCATAAGCTTAGATGCAATGAGCCATGTAAATATTTTAAGATTCTTTTCACACATTTAAATGCGATTCTTTAAGACACAATTGAAAGCGAGCACATAAGCATACACTATACATTATATCACAGGCCTAGAGGCAATAAGATATAAGAGTGATCCAATCATATCTCTATAAATCTTCTCATTAATGCTTTTACCCTTTTCATCTTTGTCTAATTTTGTTGATGTGCTCATTAGAGTCTTGGCATTTTTGCATCCTTCCATTCCAAATTTCTTGATAAAGTCTTTGACATATTTGGATTGGTTGATGAATATGCCCTAATTGCTTTGTTTTATTTGTAAACCGAGGAAGAAATTGAGCTCAACCATCATGCTCATTTCAAATTCCCTAGTCATACACTTAGCAAATTCTTGGCAAAGCAATTCATTAATAGATCCAAATATGATGTCATCAGCATAAATTTGAACAATTAGAATATCATGCTTATGCTTTTTAATAAATAAAGTAGTGTCAACATTTCCCTTTGAAAAACTATTTTCTAAAAGAAAAAAACTTAGTCTTTCATACCAAGCTCTTGGGGCTTGTTTTAAAACATACAAAACTTTTGAAAGTTTAAATACATGGTCAGGCAAATTATGGCTTTCAAAACCTGGTGGTTGTTCTACATAAATTTCTTCTTCTATAAAACCATTTAAGAAAGCACTTTTGACATCCATTTAAAAGAGTTTGAAATTCATATGACATGCATATGCTAAAAGTATTCTTATGGCTTCCAATCTAGCTACCGGAGTATAGGTCTTATCATAATATATTCCTTCTTGATTATATCCCTTTGCAACTAACCTAGCCTTATTCCTAGTTATTGAACCTTGTTCATCTAGTTTATTTCTAAATACCCATTTACTTCCAATGATTTGATGCTCATTGGGTCAAGGAACTAAGGTTCATTCCTAGTTATTGAACCTTGTTCATCTAGTTCCTCTTGCATAGCAATCACTCAACTTTCATCATTAAGAGCCTCATCAATATTTTTAGGCTCAATTTGAGAGACAAAGGAAATATTAGAATCTAAAGGTTTGAGATGAGATATAGTACTTACTCCCTTTTTAGGATCACCAATGATTTGCTCCTTGAGGTGATCTTTTGTCAATCTCCATTCCTTTGGAAGATCTTGCTTGTTTTCCTCTTGAGCTAGAGGTAGAAGGTCATCTTGATGTGAATTTTCTTGATCATTTTCTCCTTTTTTATTTTCAAGATCAAGTTTTTCCATTGTACCTACAACATCATCAAGAACACTACCTTTCACAAGATCAAACTTACTAGATTCATAAAAAACAACATGCATAGATTCTTCAACAGTTAATGACTTTTTATTAAATACTCTATATGCTTTGCTAGTTATAGAGTATCCTAAAAAGATACCCTCATCAGATTTAGAGGCAAATTTTCCAAGGTTGTCCTTGGTATTCAATATGAAACACTTGCATCCAAATACTCTAAAGTATGGTATCAAGGGTTTTCTTCCATTCCATAGCTCAAATGAAGTTTTGTTTATGAGATGTCTTTTGAAAACTCGATTTGAAATATAACATGTAGTATTTGTGGTTTCGGCCCAAAAGTAAGTTGGTAAACCATACTCATTGAGCATTGTTCGAGCCATTTCAATTAAAGTTCAATTTTCCTTTCGACCGCCCCATTTTGTTGAGGTGTCTTAGGAGATGAAAAATTTTGTGAAATGCCATGTTCTAGACAAAACTTTTCAAAATTTTCATTTTCAAATTCTTTGTCATGATCGCTTTTTGTTTTTGAAATACAATATTCTTTTTCATTTTGAACTCTCTTAGCAAAGTTTTTAAAAGATTCAAAAGTATCACTCTTTTGAGCTAAGAAAATTACCTAAGTGAATCTAGAGTAGTCATCGATGATGACAAAAGCATAGTGTTTACCTTCTAAGCTTACAACTCTAGTAGGTCCAAAAAGATCTAGATGCAAAAGTTGTAAAGGTTTTGAGGTACTTACAATGTTTTTGGATTTGAAAGAGGACTTTTGTTGTTTTCCTCTTTGGCAAGGTTCACATGTTTTGTCTTTTTCAAATTTGACTTTTGTAGTCCCTTTACCAACTCTCCTTTGATGAGGCTTTGAATTAAATTCATACTTGCATGACCAAGACTTCTATGCCACAATCAAGATTCATCACTAGTAATCACAAGACACTTAGAGGAAATGTTAGATATTTTGTGTAAGTCTATTATGTAGGTATTAACATCTCTTGACCATTAACAGAGGTTACAAGACATTCGTTAGAAGTAAAGATTACTTGGTTTCCCTTGTCACATAATTGACTTACACTTAACAAGTTATGTTTCAAACCATCAACAAGTAAGATATCTTTAATGAAAGTAGTATTATTAATACCAATAGAGCCAATGCCAATTACTTTACCCTTAATATTGTTTCCAAAGGTTACTTTACCTCATTCAATACTTTTAATGTCATTGAATAGTTCTTTGTCTCCGGTCATATGCCTTGAGCATCCACTATCTACTAGCCAAGCATTTTCTTTTATTGTGAACTTGAGGCATACGTATAAATAAGATCACAATTCAAGTATTATTTTTAGGTACCCAAATGAGCTTGGGTCCTTGGGGGTTAGCACATGAAGGTTTCCAATGAGTCTTCCTTATCTAGCAATATTTATTGATGTTGCCCAGATAATGAGCCAAAAAGGGGGGTTGAATTGGAGTTTTAAAAAATAAAATTAAAGTGCGGAAATAAAAAGTTAAGTTTATGAGGGATAGAGAAATCTGACGCAAGGATTTTTATAAAGGTTCGGGTGTTAACAAACCCTACTCCTCTCCCCAATCACAATTAGGAGTTTCACTAACACACTAAGTATTACAATGGAGTTTTACAAGCTCACTCCCAACTATGGTGTTTCTCACAATGGTTCACACCTAACCCAGAAATCCCTTGTGTTTTGATGGTTCACATAATAACCAATTCCTTGTATTTTACAGGCTCACACAAACAGCTTTTACCTTGTGTTTTATAGGCTCACACAAACAACCTTTTTTGTATTTTAGAGGCTCACACAACTAACCCTTACAAATGTTCTACTCTTAACCCCAAAATACCCAAAGCTCACTTGAATAAATGATTACAGAGAGAAACACTTACAAATATTTAATGCTCATAAAATAATGAGCAAAAAGATTTTCACAGAGAATAAATGTTTGTTCTTTGAAAGTATTAAATGCACAAATGGCTTACAACAAGATTTTGATTTGAAGTATTAGCTATTCTCTTATTCTGGATTCATAAATGACTTGCATTTATACTTCCATGGTGAATTCTAGTTGTTTGATTGCATTTAATGTGGAAATAGCTGTTGTCCCAACCCTTATAATCGCGTCTGACATGTTTATCTTTCATGTTTCACGGACGTGACTTTGTGTGTCACGGTTGTGACTGTTCTTCCAAGTCGTGTCTTAAGTAGTGACCTTGGTCGTGAAGCATTCTTGAAGGTTTTTGAAGTATATGTTCACGGGCATGACAACCTTCCAACCCGTGGTCCAATTGGTGACTTTGGTCGCGAAGCTCTCCGGAAGAATTTGTCATGATGTTTCATGGGCATGACATTTCATTCACGGGCGTGACTTAGATGCTCATTCACGGTTGCTATCTTCCTTCATGGTCGTGAACTTTAAATGTTGGTTTGTTGGCCGTTAGCTTCATCACGAGCGTGACACATAGGTTCACGGGCATGAACATGCTACTTCTTCAATTTTATCTTTTGAAGATTAATCTTCCATTCTCCATTCTTGCTATCAAATTCCATACCCTGTTTCATAGACTTAGAAAACAAGTATGTTAAATACAATATTGCTATTTTATTTGTTATCATTAAAATGACGGAAATACCCCTCAAGGTTCAACAATCTCTCCCTTTTTAATGGTGACAAATAATCTAACAATATGTGCCTTTGAAAAGTCTCCCCCTCAAAAGATGTTTAGGATATAAAATGACGAAGTGCAAGAATTGTAGAGAATGATGAAGTGTAGCATCAAAATAAACTTTCTAGTTTTAAGTATATGCATGTTATATGCAAAGTATATCCAATGTATACCAAAATTTTCTTTAAAGCGTGAAGTATATGTAAGGTATATTTAAAGTATATATCAAGTGCATATTCATTTATGTAACTTGCATCAAGGTATATGCAAAGTATACTTAAGATATATTTAAGGTGTATAAAGCTCAAAGTTCATTTACATACTTGCATATTAATTTTGAATCAAAATTAAGTATTGCTTGCACTTATCTTAATATATTGCTAGTCATTCTCCCCCTTTTGTTAGCAACAAAAAGGATATCAATAAAGATAAACCATAATGGAAAACAAAGCAAATATATTAAATATGAAAGAGAAGTACAAACAAAAGTAAATGAAATTTAGAAAGGAAATTAAAATTTCCTACAAACAAACAAGCAAGACATAAACATAGCAAGGCTAATCATAAAGCCTAACATCTATTCGAACATCCTATCCCTAAGACAAGCAACTTTTGCCTCGAGGCTGTCCATCCTAGACTCCATAAAGTCCTTGAGGTGCTCCAACCTCTCATCCATGAAAGCCTGCAGCTGCTCAAATCGTGGTGTTAGGAGGTCAACCACTTACTGAGCCAAATTTGGTGTGGAGGCAAAGGATTGTCTGATGTCCTACTTAACCTCAGGAGGTGCCATCTCAACTCGAGCCCTTTTCTTCTCCTGGATACCTTGGAGGCCAGCTTTGAAGTCCTCTGATTCATTGTCTTCCCATATGATTTCGCCAGCAGTGTTGATGAAGCGGTAGTAAATATTATTTTCAAAGACAATTCGAATAGCTGCTCCCATCTTGATGAAAGACTCGATGTCCAGTCGGTCTCAAGGATTCCCTGGGATGAGGTTATAGTGATGTGCATCCAGCTTCAGATATCCAAGCTTCAAAGCAATATGGGCCACATACCCACCAATGAGAATGTCTCCAGAGGGTTTTGTGGCAATGGATAGGAGATGGTTCGCAAACCATCGAGATAATGCCACTGTGAGGCCTCTTCGGGCCATCTCTAGGAGAAAAAGCTCAGACTTTCTAATGGTGTCATTGCTGTCTCCTCGGGCAAATATGTTATAGATTAGAAACCTATGCAGATATTTGTGCACTAGGGATCGGATGTGAGTGCTCTTTGTCTTTTTTATGTCCCAGCTACAATCTAGACCAAAGTGAGTCCATGCTTGAGTTGCATAGAACTCTACTTTGCTGTCATTGAGGATACCATCCAAGGGAAGATTGAATAGATCTCTAAATTCTGTGGCAAAGAGGGTGTTCGAATGCTTGCACAATTGAAGCTTCACAGTGCCAGTGGGAGACACTTGCAGAGTGCTCAAGAATTCCAAGGTAGGCTCTCTCAAGGTGGGCTGATGAATGTCAACAAAATCCTTCAAATGACAGGCCTAGAGTTGCTTTATCATTGCTGTCTCGAGCCTGAGAGTGCGTACTGTCTACCACTCAAACGACCTTGAGGAAATGAGAGGCCTTTTCTTAAGCATAGAGTACCTAGGATGACAATGCTCTGGAATTATGTTCATTAGGTAATTTGAATACCTTCTGGGAGCATGAGATTTCTTCCTAGTACCCTTTGATGATATGGTTTCCATCTTGATTGAGGAAATGAACTTTTGAAGAGTTGAAAAAGTTTGACAGAATTTGTGAGGAAACCCTAAGGAAAGATGATTTGTGATGATGGAAGAAGTTTTTGGTAGTATTTATAAATGAAATCTGTGACTAGGGGGCCGGAATCTTCAATGTGACAATGAATCTTGATAAATGAGAGCAGTTGCAAGAAGTTGTAGAGTTGAAATGTGAAAAATAACTGGCAGAAATGTTATATAGCTGACCTCTTCATGGGCGTGAAACACGTAGTCACGGACGTGAAGTGTCGTGTTCACGGTTTGCTGAAAGGGTGATCTACCCATGAATAAAGGAGTGAAATTGCTCACGATCGTGACATTTGAAGATCATGGGCATGAATGATGAACTATCATGGTGGTGAAAAAAGGAGTCACGGGCGTGAAGTGTTGAATTTCACTACTTATGACCGTGAAACAAAGCGTGAACGCTTATGTGAGTTCTTGCGCGGAAATGTTCACGGTCGTAAAAATGAGTCACGGGAGTGAACTAAGCATTTCACGGGGGTGAATTAAGTCGTGAAACATAGTCTTCACCACTTTAAGCTATGAACCATGTCGTGAATCAATTCATGAAAGCTACTGGCTCTTTTGGCGATTTAGTTCACGGTCGTGAACATATGTCACGGGCGTGAATTGCCTAACATTCTCATCAAATAAAATTAAGTCTAAAACCAAAACTAAACCATTTTTAGGAAGATTATATTCCTTATAACATAAATTTCCATCAAATTAACTACCTTATATCTAGTAAGATGAGACAAAAACAAGATTATCAATTAAGATTTGGCAATTTGGCAATCACAAAGTTAAACCATTAATCATACCAAGCTCTCTTCTTATGAAATTAAATCTTTCCTCATTTAGAGACTTAGTGAATATATCTGCCAATTGATTTTTAGTACTTATAAATTCCAATGCAACATCTCCATATTGAATATGATCTATAATAAAATGGTGTCTAATGTCAATATGCTTACTTCTAGAATGTTGAATGGAATTCTTTGATAGATTTATAGCACTTGTATTGTCATATCTAATAGGTATATGGTTCATACTATGACCATAATCGTTAAGTTGTTGTTTCATCCAAAAGATTTGTGTACAACAACATCCTGCTACTACATACTCTGCTTCAGCAGTAGATAGAGTAACTGAAACTTGTTTCTTGCTAAACCAAGAAACTAAGCACTCTCCAATAAAGTGACAAGTACCTGAAGTATTTTTTCTATCTAAAAGACTACCAGCATAATCTGCATCTAAATATCCTACAATATAAAAGGATGAATTTCTAGGATACCACAAACCTAGATGCAATGAGCCATGTAAATATCTTAGAATTCTTTTTACTGCATGTAAATGAGACTATTTTGGACATGATTGAAATCATGCACATAAAATCATGCACATAAGCATACACTATACATTATGTCGGGTCTAGAAGCAGTAAGATATAAAAGTGATCCGATCATACCTCTATAGAGATTTTCATTAATGGTCTTACCCTTTTCATCCTTGTCCAATTTTGTTGATGTGCTCATTAGAGTCTTGACATTCTTGCATTCTTCCATTCCAAATTTCTTAAGTAGGTCTTTGGCATATTTGGATTGGTTGATGAATATGCCCTTATTGCCTTGTTTTATTTGTAGACCAAGGAAATATTTAAGCTCTTCCATCATGCTTATTTTGAATTCTATAGTCATACACTTAGCAAATTCTTGACAAAGCAATTCATTAGTAGACCCAAATATGATATCATCAACATAAATTTGAACAATTAGAATATCATGCTTATGCTTTTTAATGAATAATGTAGTGTCAACATTCCCCTTTGTAAAGTTATTTTCTAAGAGAAAGGAACTTAGTCTTTCGTACCAAGCTCTTTGGGCTTGTTTCAAACCATATAAAGTTTTTGAAAGTTTAAATACATGATTGGGCAAATCATGGCTTTCAAAACCTGGTGGTTGTTCTACATATACTTCTTCTTCTATGAAACCATTTAAAAAGACACTTTTCACATCCATTTGAAAGAGTTTGAAATTCATATGGCATGCATAAGCTAAAAGTATTTTTATGACTTCTAATCTAGCTACCGGAGCATAAGTCTCATCATAATCTATTTATTCTTTCTGATTATACCCTTTTGCAACTAATCTAGCCTTATTCCTAGTTATTGAACCTTGTTCATCTAATTTATTTCTAAAAACCCATTTGCTACCTATTATTTGATGATCATTGGGTCTAGGTACTAAGGACCATACCTTACTTCTCTCAAATTGGTTGAGTTCCTCTTGCATTGCAATCACCCAACTTTCATCATTAAGAGCCTCATCAATATTTTTAGGCTCAATTTGAGAAATAAAAGCAAGGTCAGAGGCTAAATGTTTGAAATGAGATCTAGTACTTACTCCCCTTGAAGGATCACCAATGATTTACTCCTTGGGGTGATTTTTTGTCAATCTCCATTCCTTTGGGAGCTCTTGCCTGTTTGCCTCTTGAGTTTGAGGTAGAGAATCATCTTGATGCGAATCTTCTTTATCAATTTCTTCTCTTTCATTTCCAAGATCAAGTTTTTCCATGGTTCCTACAACATCATCAAAAACACTACCTTTCACAAGATCAAGTCTACTAGATTCATTAAAAACAACATGCATAGATTCTTCAACAGGTAATGACATTTTATTAAATACTCTATATGCTTTGCTAGTTGTAGAATATCCTAAAAAGATTCCTTAATCGGATTTAGAAGCAAATTTTCCAAGGTTGTCCTTGGTATTCAATATGAAGCACTTGCATCCAAATACTCTAAAGTATGGTATCAAGGGTTTTCTTCCATTTCATAGCTCAAATGAGGTTTTGTTTAGGAGAGGTCTTTTGAAAACTCAATTTGAAATATAACAAGCAGTATTTGTGGCTTCTGCCCAAAAGTAAGTTGGTAGACCATACTCATTGAGCATTGTTCTAGCCATTTCAATTAAGGTTCGATTTTTCCTTTCAACTACCCCATTCTATTGAGGTGTTGTGGCGGTACCGCTTCCCCACCCGATCCGCAACACGTGCCTGGATGAGGGAGCGCTGCTGCCTGTCTTTCTTACTTCTTCAATTCGCTATATATATATTTATATATATACTCATGTATATATGGATATAACCAAAAATCATAGTACAATTTATTTACATAAAATAGTAATTTATAACATCAACGGAATTCTTAACAAACTTTAAAAGTAAGTTTTACAAACTCAAACATTTCTTTAATATAAAGGTCAAATACAAAAGTTTCAAAACTTGTAACCCATTTTCTCAAGATTTCGGCTGCTTTACTTGAATGGAATCACCATTTGCTTTATCTAGCGTCTTCAACTACCTTTATATACCTGCATGGAAATTAAACTCCACACTAAGCTCTAAGCTTAGTGGTGCATATAAAGAAGGCAATATACTATATCATGCAACAAACATTAACAAATATCATTTTGTGCATAAAAATGTTTGCATGCATGACTATCAACATATTCCTATTTCATAAAAGTATAAATGTCATGCTCATATAGACATTGTTATTTTCATTATCTTTAATAGCAAAGTATTCTGTAAATCTCTTTATCATTACATTTCAATCTCATATCATCATCATTTTCTTATTCTTTCATTTTCTTATTTTTCCGACATATCCTCATTATCTTGCCCACATCACTTTAAATTTTGGACTGACTGGATACGGGTTATGGATCAGGAGCGCTCACAGAAGCTTATGCCACCCTGTCCACTATCTGGCTTATAAGAGCTTCTCAAATCAATGGCGCTCACACAAGCTTATGCCACATTGATTGAGTATAATTTCATCATAGATGAATAACCGAATCAAGGCCGCTCACACAAGCTTATGACACCTTGTCCTCATTTATATGTGCTCCTCGGAGCTTTCTCAAGTCAGTAGTGCTCACACAAGCTTTAGCCACATTGGTTGAGGTATAGTACGGTACCGTTCGCCCCCTTAATGACATGTCATCTATCCTGATTCTCGTTCGTAAGTAGAGTAATGGGCTTCTTTATATTTTTACATCAATCGTTATTCTCAAATTTCAACACATCCATTTTTCTCATATTTATCAACATCTCAATTTTCTTGTTTTACAAGCATACAACCATACTCATACATATTTTCATTCATTTACTAGATTCATCAATATTCTCATGTTTATCATCTGCATCAGATTTCATATATTATCCATGACAATTCATTTTTCTACATCAATTCATTTTTCTATATCACAACATATCACATTCTCACATCAATATATATATATACATATATCTATATTCATATCATTCTTATTTCACTGGATAGACAATAACTTTCATTTACTCACCTGAATTCCTCATTTAATAACCACATTCATAATTTCAAATGCAGAGCATTCACGGCCGTGATTACTACTTTCATGCCCGTGATCCCAAGCCGTGAACGCTACTGGAATGAATCGCCCAAAAGCATTCACGGTCGTGATTACTCATTCACGCCCGTGAATAAGTTCACTTCCGTGATTCCAACCCGTGAACGCTTCTGGAATGAATAGTACCATTTCCACCCAGAAATTCACAACCGTGACACAATCAGTCACAACCGTGAACCCTCAAGTTCACGCCCGTGACTCAATAGTCACACCCATGACTTTCAGCAGGAAATCTGCATATTCACCTTTCATTCATTCTAACATCATCCAAAACATACCAAATTTCTATTTCATGCATTTCTAAGGCTCTTTACTCAACTTATCACTTTTCAATACAGGTACATGCCTTGATCATACAAGATTTTCTAACATGCATCATTAATTCAAAGTCACACAAGGAACTCATTCATACATTTCTAATCCTATGGTTCATGCCATAATTATCATCATTCTTGAAATTGCATTTATCTAAAATCATATTCAGCATGCATTATTTCAAACAAAAATAGGCTATTGTCTTAAATTATGCACAAACCTTAATCTTTCTCCTTCACTCTTTTAGGTAGCTTTCTATTTTCCTTTGCTTCTTAGAGCTTGTTCCTTCTCATTTGGAACTCCTACAACATCATAAATTATTATCATCATCATCTGATTTCCTCAAGACCCTAAGCTCTCTTTTTCTCTCTCAAAACCCTAGTTTCTCTCTCTTTCCATATAAGTCTTGAATGAGCTCAAAATTCAAACTCCATTTGGAAAAGATGAAGAAGAATAAGAGATGTTTCTTACCTTACACTTTTCTTCACTTGATCACCACTTTGGAGATTTTCTCTCTACCAAACTTGATTTTTCTTCCTCTTTCTTGTTCTTTCCAGCTTCCTTATCAGTTATGGAACATGAAAATCACCTTGTCTTGCTCTTTCCCTTCTCTTCCCTTCCTTTCTCTCTCTAGAATCAAGGTGAGCTATGGAGGAAAATTGTGGCTGGTGTGACTGGTAAAGAAAAGAGAGAAAAGGATGCAGAAAATGAAGAGAAGAAGAAGAAAAGAGTCTTATATAGGGTACCCAAAAAGTCTTCATGTGGGACCCACCATTTTCCATTTTCTCCCAATTTTACACTTAATCAATATTAATCATCTTCCTTTAATATCATGGCCGGCCAACCCACTTTTAAATGTCCAAATTTCTTAAGTTAATTAACCATAAATCTCATTAATCCTCCAATTTTTGGTAAATTTCAATTTGACCCCAAAACTTATCAAATTTTGCAATTTAGTCCTTTACCGTAAATTAACTTCTTTAAACTTTAATATCACTTAATTAGGCATTTATCATTTAATTTAGCCATTTCTTAATCAATTTTGTGTAAAAATCTGAATTTAGACTCCGATCGGTCAAACACGTCAACTTCGCGACACGTGCGACTCGGGGCCTAAATTAGTGGATGTTACAGGTGTCCTAGGAGATGAAAAATTCTGCGAAATGCCATGTTCAAGACAAAAACTTTCAAATTTTTTATTTTCAAATTCTTTGCCATGGTCAATTCTTATTTTTGAAATACAATATCCTTTTTCATTTTGAACTCTTTTAGCAAAGTTTTTGAAATTTTCAAAAGCATCACTCTTTTGAGCTAAGAAAATTACCCAAGTGAATCTAGAGTAATCGTTTACGATGACAAAGGCATAATATTTACCTCCTAAGCTTGCAATACTAGTAGGTCCAAATAAATCTAGATGCATAAGTTGTAGAGGTTTTGAGGTACTTACTATGTTTTTGGCTTTGAAAGATGATTTGTGTTGCTTCCCTCTTTGGCAAGGTTCACATGTCTTGTATTTTTCAAATTTGACTATTGGCAGTCCCTTTACCATATCTCCTGTGCTAAGGCTTTGAATTAAGTCCATGTTCGCATGACCAAGCCTTCTATGCCACAGCCAAGATTCATCACTGGTAGTCACAAGATACTTAGAGGAATGGTTAGATATTTTGTGTAATTCTATTATGTAGGTGTTTACATCTCTATTTCCTTGAAATATCTCTTGACTATCAATAGAGGTTACAAGACATTCGTTGGAAGTAAAGGTTACTTTGTTACCTTTATCACATAATTGACTTACACTTAACAAGTTATGTTTCAAGCCATCAACAAGTAAGACATCTTTAATAAAAGAAGTACCATTAATACCAATAGAACCAATGCCAATTACCTTACCCTTAGCATTGTTTCCAAAGGTAACTTTACCTCCATCAATACTTTTGATTTCATTGAAGAGTTCTTTGTCTCCTGTCATATGCCTTGAGCATCCACTATCCACTAGCCAAGCATTCTTGTTTATTTTGGACTTGAGGCAAACCTATAGAATCACAATTCAAGTATGATTTTTAGGTACCCAAATGAGCTTGGGTCCTTGGGGGTTAGCACATGAAGGTTCTCAATGAGCCTTCCTTATCCAGCAATGTTTATTTATGTGACCAATTTTCATACAATAATTACACTGTTTAGGTCTAACATTGCTTTTTGGTCTTACAATATTTTTGAATGCCATATATCTATTAGACTGATTTTGAGAACAATGGCATGCACAATTATGATTAATAGGTGCTTTTCTAGATACATGTTTCTTATACATAAAGGCATGATTATTCTTTTTATGTATAGAAGGTTTAGTGTACTTATTCCTTGGTGCTATTCCAACAAGTGTGGAGATGTGAGGTTCACTAGACTTAACAAAAATGGTTTTGTGAGAAGATGATGATGTGTCCTTAAATCCTAAATCATGTCTAATTAAAGGTGGTCTTTGAGACACAATGAGAGTATCTAAACTCTCTTTTCCTTTATGGAATTTTGAAATTGAATTTCTAAGTTCCTCAACTTCATTTTTTAAAGTATTATTTTCTTTAAGCAAGGATTTTGTTGAGGGTCTTGATGAGTATTCATCTAATGACTTTTGAAGAGATTCATTAGATGATTTAAGCTTAAAGTTCTCCTTTTCTAAGGCATCCATTTTGATTTTAAAATTAGAAATGTTTTTCTTATAAGTACTGAATTTACTCCTATATTTTTCTAATTCTAAATTCAATTCTTCTATTAGGTTTTGTTCATCATCATCATCATCATCACTATCATTATTATTATCGAAAGAGTATGAGTGTAGTGATCTTACCTTATCCGAGACGTGATCTTCTTTCAAGCGGGGACAGCCCACGAGATCCATTTTTCAGCAGCCAGTGCACCGACACAGACACCACATAGATCTCTACCTCTATCATAATGTCAGCATTGTGGTCGTCTTCATCCAGGAGAGTATTGGTGGATGACAAGAACGTGTTTTAGATGTGGCTCTAAAGACCATATGCAGAGATATTGTCCCTTATTACAGTATGGCAGAGGTTCGGGGAGCACTGAGCATATACAAACATAGGTTTCTGGGCAAGGCAGAGGCTGAAGTCGAGGGCAAGGTAGAGGAGGCAGATCAGGGCCCAGTCATTTTAGATCAGAGACACTTGAGAGGCTGGAAGGTAGTAGAGCTACCCCAGCCAGGGCATATATATGCCATTTGAGGCTGATAGGAGCATAATGCACTTGATGTCTTAATTGTTAAATTCCTTATCTTTAGCTTTGATATACATGCATTGATAGATCTAGGGTCAACACATTCATACATATGCACACCATCACTTGGTTGAGAGGGTTTAGAACCACAGTCTCTAGAATTTGAGATTATTGTGACTAACCTGTTAGGGCATATTGTGAGGGTTAGCAAGGTGTTTAGGGGCTGTCCAGTTAAAATTCAAGGTAGGCAATTCCCAGCAAATTTGATGGAGCTACCATTCCACGAGTTTCATGTGATCTTAGGAATGGATTGGCTAGCTCATTATGGGGTGATAATGGATTATGGGAGGAGAAAAATGATCATCATAATTTTGGAGCAAGATGAGATAGTGATGATGGGTGAGAATAGAGGACATCCAGACAATGTAATATCAGTATTGAAAGCTCAGAAACTTATCAATAAGGGATGCGAAGTATACTTAATGTATGTGGTTGATATAGACAAAACAACTCCAAGGTTGGTGGATACTCTTACTGTTAGTGACTTTCTTGATGTGTTTCTAGAGGAGTTGCTAGGGTTACCACCAGATAAAAAAATCGATTTTGCTATTGATTTGGTACCCGACACCACTCTTATTTCTATTACACCATATAGAATGGCACCAGTGGAGTTGAAAGAGATGAAGATACAGTTGTAGGAATTATTAGATAAGGGATTTATATGACCTAGTGTATCACCGTGGGGTGCTCCAGTATTATTTCTAAAGAAAGATGACACTTTACATCTCTGCATCAATTACAGGCAGCTTAATAAGATGACTATCAAGAATAAATACCTGCTACCCAGAATTGATGATTTATTTGATCAGTTGAAAGGTGCAGTCATATTTTCAAAGATAGATCTTAGATCGGGGTATCATCAACTGAAAATAAAAGAGTCAGATGTACCTAAGATGACATTCAAGACTTACTATGGTCATTATGAGTTCCTGGTTATGCCCTTTGGATTGACGAATACACTGACAACTTTTATGGACCTAATGAATCGAGTTTTCAGGCCATATCTTTATCAATTTGTAGTGGTGTTTATTGATGATATTCTTGTCTACTCTAAAGACTGAGAAGAACATGATCAACATCTCAAAATAGTATTGCAAACACTAAAGGATACAATATGTCAATGATGACACATTTATTATGCCAAAGATGATACTCATATTATATCGGTGATGATAAATTTATATTATACCAGTGATGGTACTTATATACGCATACTACTATGTTCAGATGACAATTTTATTATACCTAGATAGTCAACTCCGTTATTATGATTATTTATTCAAGCCTATGTGTTATTGGCATAAATAAATTAATAATAGTACAAGAATTTGATATAAGGTAATTTGTGATAATTGATTTTATATATTAACTAAATTAATATAATTAAATACAAATAATGAGATGAGATGATAAATGCATAAAAAAATTGTACATAATATAAATACACGACAACGAATGTTGTATGATATAGTTTATTGTCTTATCTATATACACAACTAAGTCTAGAGTTTAACATGAAAGTTTCTCTCGTGCAAATACAGAGAAGAGTAGTCGAGGTGTAAATAAAGCTAACGATGACCTGATTAAGTAAAATAGCTTGTTGAAATATTGTGGGTTGTACGATTTTTATATTTTATTTTGGATTTTCTTTTATAGTATTTGTAAAGTAACCTATGTTTAGTACAAACACAAATATTTTGTAATTAATATTTTTGTATATTATAGTCTTTTTTCTCCTTCACTAGCAGCTTCTCTATCAGTTTCTTCTCTGCCTTTTGGTGTCATTTCTTAGTGAGAGAAAGTTAGGGTTTGATTTTGGCACTTTAGGAGAGAGATAAAATTGAAAGTGAAAAAATATTTTTTTCGAATATTTGGGAGAAACAATGTTGTTTTGCTTTTGATGTTAATTGGAGAGGCATAGTTGGAAATGCATTATGTTTACCACAGTGATTTCCAACCCAATTTTAATGTATAGATAAATTATATAGTCTTAGCTTGAAAATATATGCACATTACAACTTGATATATAAAAATCTCTAATTATTTGAGTTCCCCACCAAATTGAGTTCTATTTTTTTTTCTAGGTAATAAATATGGATTTAATGACAATTTCCTAATACCTCTAGCACGCAGGCATTGATGTCTAGTTGGTATTTGAAGTAAAGGCAATAGTTTACAATGAAGTCGCTATGATCAAGCTTTGGGACATTATCCTAAATTCCAAATCGAATCTCACACAACATAATTCTAAATCCAGAATACTTCATCAATAAATTTATATACTAATCACAATTTTCCATGAGTATAAGGATGGAGTAATCCTCTTACTTTTACAACTTATCATGCATGTAAAATAGTCAATTTTATAACATAAAGAATTATTGACTAAATTTATTAATGATTCAAGTGTAGACCAAAAAAATCCTAAACAAATAAAGTTTTGTATTTATCTTGCATTTTAACTTTTACAGTGATGAATTTGCCCCATTATATAACGAATCAAATCGCTCACGAGTTATTCATGTCTCAATTTGAAAAAAAAAAACTAATTTGAAATCGTTTGTTAATGTTAACAAGTTTGCTCCAGCTCAAATCCGAATTCAAAAATTTTTTTGATCTTCAACTCGAACTTAACAGTGTTTGGTCTGTTAACTCACGAATATATTTATTTAAGAGCTCACAAATGCGTTTGCAATTAGTTTAAAAGTTCACGAACGTGTTCGTTTCGCGAATATATTCGTTTAAAAACTAGCAAATGTATTTGTTTAAAAACTTCCAGACATACTCGTTTAAATCCTTTTTATATTATATTTTGTTATCGAATTTAAACTCGAATTAGTTAACAAACCGAACTCGAGTTAATCTCGTTAAGTATAATAAACAAATTATTTACATCCGAAATCAAACTGCCCACAAACTTAATAATTTTAAAGCGAGTTGAACTCAAATTTAAATATAAAAATTCAAATCTAATTCAAACTTATAATATTTTTAAACGAACTGAATTCAAGCTAATCTATATTCTGCTCAGCTTAATTCATTTATAATTCTAATCCTGCAATTATGGAAATTTTTGACTTGCCTTATTTCAGCAAAGAGAACAAAAAGCAGGTTCAGTAATTGTCAGCGAATTTACTACGCAGTGCTGTCCAAAGTTTTGTTGAGTTTTTAATCCATAATAAATTAAGGGTTTGAGCTCAAAATCGATGGATCACTTTGTTTTTCTTTTTCTTCCCCGGTGAATTGAAGGCGAATGAACGGCCAGCTATCATTATAGTCTGGATTCCATGTGTCCCGGATCAGTGTATCTGCTTCATGCCTAAACTGCTTTTTTGTTCGCGACATAAAATTTTTTGGACTTTTCTAGCCTAAATTGTGTCCATAAATGACCATTTGGTACCTTACAGATTCTTCATATGTAAACAAAGCCTCCCAAAACAGGCAGCCAGGTTCTACTTTATAGACCAGTTCAACCTGATAACTAACAAAAACCCATATCCACAGCTTCAAATACCAATAACAATTTCTTGCTCATTTATCGATCATAGTAAAGTACATAAAAACTCACCAATCTATGATTACCCCAAAACAACATTCTTAGCAAGTTAAAACACCCCATAATGATCAGTTGTATTATGGTACTGTACCGCAAAGTCCCGGTGACATCATAAGCATCAATAAAGGAAGTATCTAAATCAGATTGTGAAGCCAACACTCATCAAACATTAAAAAATAAAATAAAATAAAATTATGTCTTAGCCTTTCCAGCTTGGAGAGATTGGATCCTTTGTTGTAACTTGAAGATCTGCAACACAACAAAACCATCCATAATAAGTTATGGGATCTGCAGCACAACATCACCCAGAATAAGTTATGGATGATAAAAAGTGCATGTTCTAAGCCAGCTATAATTAGACTAGTTAATCTTGGAAACATAACCCTTCGTAACATGTATGTTAAGGCAAGTTTACATGATAAAGCAAAAAGTTGCATAAAGCAGATTTGCATTAAACATAATTTAGCAACATGGAAAGAAGGAAAATATGTTTGACACAAGCATACACGCTATCCTTCATCTTAAACCAGAAGATACAAACATATATTAATGGTAAAATTCATATTTAAGCCCCTAAGCTTGTCATTGTTGTCTATTGTGCTCCCAAGCTTTTATTTCGTACAACTGGCCCCTAGGATCTTTTATTTTTCTTACATTGAGCCTTTAGCTAACAAAAAAGATAGAATTTGTCTCAAATGCTTATAGAGCTTATAAGCACCTTAAACAAAGAATAAAAAATGATTTTATGAAATAAAATATAATAAAGTAATTATTCCATGTCCAGTAGGGTTGTAGAGAAAATTTTTGCCCCTGATTTTCTGGTCAAGCTTCATGTGGATTTCATGGCAGATAAAAGCTCATTCATCAGGAGTATAAAGTTAAAATGCTGAGGAATAGTTTTGTCAAGAAAATTTGTTTATTTAATTTGTAGGATTAATTCGGAAAGTGCACCTATTTCCAGATGAATTTGATTTAATTATATTCAATTTCACATAATTAAAATCATAGAATTGAAATGAATTTTTTTCCATTGCAAACAAGAATTTCAGAATTGCAAATGAGTTCCACAAAATTTTGTGGAATTCATTTTTTCCAAATATAGTGCTAAATCCAATTAACCCTATCAAAAGGCTACAAAAGTGAAATTACAGCCCATTCATGGGTTCTAGTATGCGTCTGTAGGTTACTGGAAATTCTAAATCAATTTGCATTCTAATTAAACCTCAAAGCAAAAAAAATAGAAAATAGCAAAACTAAGAATCCATTTCCAGTTGTTGATCCTGCATCAGTCACTTCTCCACATTCAACAGCCCAGATAAATCAATGCTTCTAGTCAATGTTTTGGGTAACCTGCATCTATGTTGCAAGGACAGGGAAACAAATCTTTTCCTAATTCTTAATATTTCAGAAGAAATTTCTAATTCTGTCTATTTTGCAGGAGTTCACCGAGAATTGTATATTTACAGCACCATAAAATAGCAATAAAGCAACACGAGTACATCCCCTTATACAAGTTCCTACCTAGAAGTAGTATCAAATACAACATTCAGATTTTGTCAAGGTTCCGACTCCATTCTTCTCCACATTTCCAGTTTCTTCATTAAAATAATTCAACCTTCCATTCATACCACTAAAGATGCACTAAATCTGCTAAATAACAAACTTAAGAATCCAATCTCTTCTTGATACCAAACAATTTCTAATATACATTGCCACCATAAAACAACCAGCACGATTCTTCAACTCATTACCAAATCAAAATAAATACTAGATATAGGGTAATTTATTCCTGCCAACAATATTCCATGAGCATACCAAAACACAATGTTAAGATACTAACTCCAATAATGTGTGGGTATTAGTAGAATTCTGAAGAAGCATCACAGGCAAGAACTGTGAAGCTCAACCAAAGTTCAAGGGTTAGGCAACTCATGGGTTCAGAGATGATCGACTAAATAGATGCTGGACTCTAGCCATGATCAAAGCAATCACAAATTCACAAGGTTCAATTGAGAACAAAAATTATAATTTCATGCAACGGATAAAATAATTTGCATCTAGTTGAATTTATTGAAAGAATGTTGACTAAGGCAACTAATAATTGAAATGGACAATGAACAATTACCACGACCAATATTGGTGGAATTCAGCAATTATAGATTTTCTATTACAAGTCCTAAAGAAATGTAGATAAAATCTTAGAAAGTTTTCCTTTCATAACTTCAATTGCCAATGAAGAAACCTGAATATAACAAAATTGATGCAATTACGCAAATGAAAATATCAAAATAATATAGTACTCAGTTACCACTTACATTATTAAAATTAAAATTTCCATAGATAAATTATCATTTGGTTGATGGAAAATTGGAAATAAACACAAAATCATAGACATAACTAGAGATACTAAAGAAAAACGTGAAAGTGAATAACACATACTGCATCTTTCTTGCTATTTTGCTTTTCTTCCAAGTCTTGAAGAGTTGCATCAAGTCGCTTCCTGTAATATAGAAACACACAATTAAAACCAAAAGATTATATTCAACAACAGGAGAATAGCGATAATGACAGTAAATATCAGTAACAGATGCAAAGGTAGACAAAGGTGATGATGATAGATTGCATAAGCACCTATTAGCCATACTTTATTTGTTAGATATCATCTACATTGTTTGTTTTTAGAAAATTGCAATAACAGACTGTTATCTAATGATGATCCCAACTATTGTTATCCTTTACCACCCTTTTCCCATCTACTGGTTAACAAAAACAGATAGACAAAAATATCCAAACTTTTTAATGAAATTTTCTAAATAAAAGTCCCATCTATGATGTTGCTTGTATGATTCAGATGAAAATAACGAAGAAAAAAAAAAGAAAAAGAAAAACTTGAAATCTAAATGAAAATAAAAACTGCAGTCTTCCCATCATTAATAACATCCACATTCAAGAACTGGCCAGGAAACTATCACCGTAACTATCACCCTCGCTTAACATTCTTTAATTGTAAGTTAGTTTTCATATATACTTATTATTATTTCACTTCTTTAATTTCCATAACTTAAGTCTATAAGGCCTCTGGATGAGTACTATTGATGTTCTAAAGCAGGTAACTAAGAGGCATGACTTTTGAATGCCCAGGAGAGGCCATTGTGTGGTTAGCATACTTGTTATCGCCACATGCACAATTACTACGATGGAGTGAGTAGTTCTCTCGCTATAAATTCGCAGTTGAAAACATCAAGGAAGATAAGAATTTGATTTCAGATTTTCTCTCTAAACCATTCTCAAAATCTCTCAGTTTAATCACAAAGATAGAAACTATTTCAATCATTCTTATGGCAGAACCAAGTTTTCCCCCTTATTCTCCAACTGCTATGAAGACAATGAACGAAAGGCACTAAATGCTTCTGGTAAACTGAATATGACTATCCATCCCACCAATCTTTATCCACTGCCAATTAATGATTACATCAAATATATTGATAACAGTTTCTAAAAATATGAGATCATACAATACCAGATAAAAAGTACGAAGACTAAGAGAATCCAATTACTGAAACCTAACTGCATAATAAATATGGGATCATACAATACCGGATAAAAAGTAAGAAGGCTAAGAGAATCCAATTACGGAAACCTCACTGCATAATAAAGTACACACACTTACAGCTCAGCAGAGATATAATCGATTCTTTTGCGCACATTGGCATTGGCCTCGGCCAAGTCTTGCTTCACAAGTACCGGACCAATCAACTTGTAAACATTTGCACCTTCATTTAACAAATCCAACTCCTGAGAAGAAAAATCAATTAAAAATTAAAATCACAAGCCGGCGAATTATTAAACTAATATAGAGAGAACAAGAGGGAAAGACCTTGAGTACAAGCTCGTTCTCTCCGAGCTGGACAGTGTATTTTTTCCGGACTTGGTGGTTTTTTGCAATATCTAGAGTTAAAAACATACACAGAGTTAGGTTTAGTCATTGAAAAGTATACAAATTTGTCTAGTAGAGGAGCGTAAGGAGAAATAGAAGACTCGCCTTTTTGAAATTTGCTTAGATGATTGGCTTTGTTTTCGAGATCGCGCTGTAGTTCCCGAATAGCCGTCGACGATGTCATTAGCTCCTCCTTCCGCTGCTGCCGCTTCTTTTCTTCAGTTTCCTTCTCTTTTCTTGTTTCGATCTGTGGCACTGGTTTTTTCAATTTGTAGACTGGGCGTAGTGATTGGCTTTTCTATTTCTCCTCTCTCAACCCACCGGGCTTGGAAACAATTTCTAGGCTCATCTCGCATTATAGACCGTCCCAGCTCATCTCGCATTATAGACCATAGCATATTCACACATGTGAAGCCCGACTTAATTTGTTTTTAAAAAATTAAAAATCAAAAGCTATCATCATCCCGCACAACATCCCATCACTATTCAAAAATATAAAATCGGCTTCAAAATTTCCGCTTCTCTCTCTAACACTATTTTCTTAAAGCACGGCTGTGATTTTTACTATTCACTATTGTACATTCACTGTTATTCACATTCACCGACATCATTCACCGACATCATTCACCGACATAAAGTAATATCGAAACCCTCTTACAATGAGATTCATCATCTGTGTTGTTGTAAGTTTAGTTCCTATAAAAATCATAATACACGTTACACTTTGACAAAAAAATAACATTGTTATTCAATGAACTCCAATTTCTTTATATTCATAATGCATTCCTTTACTATTATCATAATTAATAGTTCTCAATTGTATGATTTAGTTGCAACTTTCCTTTTCAATCTATGTCATTAGTATCATTTCTTTTCTTTGTACATAAAACCGATTTAGTCATTTCAAATATACTTAGATTTGATTGATAACAATTTTTATTCACGAAACCAAATAGATAATAAAGTTGAACCTATTCAACTTGCATAAACTTTATGCATATAATTGATAAACTGATTACTTTGATGAAACAAACGATAAATCTATAACTTTATGATAATGAATCTATAACTAATAATAATGAATATGAAAGTTATATTTAAATGATGAATCTGCAATATAAAAATGATAAACCTATAAGTTATAAACGATGAATGTATAAGTTATACATAATGAACATGTAAGTTATATGTAGATGATAATCCTCTAAGTTAAATGTGGTGAACCAGTAACTAATATATGATTAACCTCTAAGTTATAGACAATGAACGTTTAAATTTAAAACAATAAACCTGTAAGTATAGTTTCTGTCTATATTATGATGAACTTGTAATTAATAAATGATGAACCTATAAGATATAGATGATGAATATGTAACTTATATGTATATGATAACCTTTAAGTTATAGTTGATGAACATGTAACTAATAGATGATGAATCTATGACTTATAAATGATGAACTAGTAAGTTTTAAGTGATGAAGCTACAAGTTTGGTTCCTTTTTATATTATGAAGAACCCATAGTATAAAAATAATAAACCTGTAAATATTAAACGGTGAACTTCTAAGCTATAGATGATTAAGTTGTAAGTTATATGTAGATGATGAATATCGAAGTTAAGGTTGATGAAACTATAACTAAAATATGATAAGCCTCTAAATTATAAATAATGAATATAAAAGTTTTAAGTGGTGAATTTAAAACTTCTAAACAGTGAAACTATTGTATATTCATTAAATCACTATTGCATATTCATAATATTCTTTCATTGTTAATTCTTGACTAGTATAAATCTTTATTTACAGGTAAAACAAATTCAAATTTATAACAAAACACAACAATGGAAAAGAATACACCTAACACAAGTGAAAATATCACTAATAAGTGGAACATTGTATTGATAGAAGTTCTCAAACAATTACAACATTAATGAGATCTTAATGATGAACAACAAGAAAAACAAAATACTACTGTTGATGCAGAAAAATAATTTGTAATTCACACCATATATATATATACAAGATCAAACAGTTGAGAATATTGAAGAGACAATACCTAAAACCCAAAAACAAAAGTGAGTAGGTGATGAGAAAAAACAAAGCTTAATACTAAAAAAAATAAAAGAGTAGCTACTAGTGAAAATGTGGCTAAGAATACTACTTCTGAGGAAGAGCACAACAATTGGAGATAAGAAAAAATTACAAACAAGAATGTCTCCAAATGCAGTATTCAAAATGATAAACAAGTTGTCCCTTCAACAGTGAGAGGCAATGAAAGACATAGGTTTGGGTAGCCTACTAAAGCTGATATTGTCTAAATGTCATGGACTATTAAGCAGATATTTGGTAGAAATTTTTGAAATTTGTAGGTGCGCGGTGAAGTTGAAGAAAAACAAGTTTTCACTCACTCAAAAAGATATTGTTTCTACAATGAATCTTCCATATGGTAAAAAAAAAACTTATCATTGAAGCTAAAAGAGATAAGGACACCAATGAGTATAGCGAAATACTGAACACGTGAAGACAAAGATGGGGTATTACTGCTAGTAGTTCTATTACAAACACCATAGGAGATGAAATTGTGAGAAGAGGAGATTCAAAAGAGATTTCATTATATCTATTGTCTCTTCTATGATCAAAGGACACTAAAGTAGAAAATCTAACAACAAGGTTTTGTTGTCCTTGATCAATGTAAATGAAATAAAGTACCTAAATTGGTGTCATTACACATTGAACAACCTAGTCAAATTAGTTGAGGAGTGGAAAAAGAAATATACTATTTTATTCACTTATTCAATCAATTCCTTACTGGTAATTATTGTATATATATACATGCATTCATCAAATAATTGTTGTAGGTTAACTAGATAATTATCATAGGTTCATTATTTTTGATCCTAAAGTTCATCATTACTTATCACTACTTTTTTTTTCTTCTTTTCATGAACAACTTTCTTACTTAGATAGGGTGGAATTCAATGTAAGAAATATTGAAAACACAAAATCTCCAATCCTATCTTGTTGGACTACTGCAATAGTCAAGCAAATAGTAAAATAAAAATTAAAAGCAAGAGGGTTTGGAAAAAGAAGAGTGGTGGAGCCTGTAGCAAGCAGCAACTTTTACACTCAATTGTGGGTACACACATGTCATAATTATTTTTGAAAACTTTTTATTTTTATTTTTTGATATATCCCAAATCTGCCCAAATTGGCCTCTGATACCAAAAACTGTAACACTCTCTCATCCCAGCAGCTCATATCCGGATAAAAGAGCACTACGCCGATTTCTTTTATTTTTAATTTATTTATTGAAAGACACTCCATATTTATATAGTTATTGTATCTCGAATAATATAAAGAAAAATAACATACATTTTACTTATATAGGATAAAGTTTATAAAATATCAAGTTAATTTAACAAAACTATAAAAAAATATTATATAAATCCAAATACAAAATATAAAATATAAGAAACAAAAATTTGTGACCCACAGTTTGTAGAATTTAGCTACTTTAGTAGACTAGGATCACCGTTACTTTTATCTACAACTTCAGTTACCTCTTTAAATTTGCGCAGAAAAAACTCCTACGCTGAGCTCTAGGCTTAGTGGTGCATATAAATAAGACAATAAACTATTTCATGCAACATGCATTATCATGTATATTACATGTCATATTATTATTATATTATTTGTATACAATTTTATTATTTATTTACAATTCTTATCTTATTACATTCTAGTATGCATAAACATCAAATTATATTCTTATATCTCATACTAGTTTTACTTTATCAAATCTCATTATATAATCCATCATAATGACCCATATCACAAATCATGATTTCTTTTACTTTCGATAATTTCTTTATGCCCACAACACCTATGAACCACTGATTAGGATAACGGAGTTTCCATCAAGCACTTAGGAGTGCCACCCGGACATTATGATTTGCGCATACAAATGTCATTACCGGCTTTAATAATATTGTCATTACCGACTTTAGTAATAGTGTCAATATTGGCTTTAATAATAGTGTCATTACCGGCTTTAATAATAGTGCCTTTATCAGCTTCATTAATCATGCCATTATTGACATTAATCATACTTTTTCCTGCTTGGCATGCCAAATTATCCTAAGTCAAGTTCTAAGTTATGTGTTCTAGGGCTTACTTAGCGTCATTAAAATTCATAATTATTAACTTTGCACTTTTCATGCATTTAATGGCTCAGTTAATCACATAATTACTCAATAAAAATATTATTTGCTTAATATAACAAAGTCCACATTATTTTTCACATCAAATTTCTCAATTGATATTCTACCCTATTACTAGCATAGTCAATACTCTATATTGGATCTTAATTTTAAAACTGTAAAAAGCCGAATTAAATTACAAGGTCTGCTTATGAATTTTATTGATGTATCTTAGCTTTAATATGCAACTTGAATCACTAAATTTGGAGTTCTGTAGAAAAATATATAGTCAAATGAACAGTGGCTGGTCACTAATAATTTTACTCAAAATTTTATGGACAAATTCTAGGCCCAAAATTTATGCATTTTTCTGGAAAAATTTAGACATATTTAGATTTTATGGTTTAAATAAAAGTTAAAGCTATATGTTTTAGCTTTCAAACCAAATAAAGAACACATAAATCTGAATTCCACAACTTAAGTTATAATAGTTTATATACTCACTACTTCACAATTTCCAGCAAAGAACATACACATTAAGCACATTCAATTTTTATCCAAAATTAATCCTAAGTCTAGCATGTTGGGTTTTGAAGAATTAATCAGATTCATAAATGCAGTGGAAAAATAAAATTTTCAAAACCCGAAACAAAATATCATACTTGTGCCATTAAAACTAATTTATATAAATATAGAGGTTATAAATTATACGTTGTAATTTCTTATTTGTTATTCAAATCTTCACTTTGTTGGGTTGTAGCAAACCACAACAATCCACACTAGGATGTCTCTAATGATAATCCACGTGAAGAATGAAGAAGAAACTATCAAAAGAAATGGTTTGAACAAATTAAAAGTGTTAGCTTTGAAAGTGTTCTTGAGAGAATTTTTGTTGTCTTAAAATATTTTTTCATAAAAAAATATTTTCATGTCTATTTTCTGCGATTTTATGTCTTTTATATTTGAATCAAATTCAAAGAAAAGATGAAAAGTAAAAAATGGAGAAAAAGGAAATGAATGAATAGTAATTGGTCATAATTGGCCTAATTAAAGCCAAATTTTGTCGTTGGCCAATGGAAGGGAGGCAGCAGCGCACTAGGCCTACTGCTGGCTGTCACTAGGCAACCCAGCTGGCCCGCTAGGCAGGCCAACAACCTTGGCCCGTGCGGGCCCGTACAGGCCCGTGACGCTTCTTGAACGATTTTTCCTGTGCGATCTCACCGCGATCCATCCCAAAATAATTCTCTCATATTTTGAATCATATCCAAGAATATTTTACTCATTCTCCATATCTTCAATGCGTGTGACCCATTAGGTTTCCGATTATGTTGGCCATATAAATTAAGCAAGTAATTTAAGCAAGTAATTAGTGGTATCTAGTAATGCATCATGACCCCTAATTGACCGAAAAAGTCAGTGGTTTGACTACGAACCTTTCCATAGACAATTTTCATGCAATTATTCCTTGACATGTGTCAACTCCCACTAAACTGACTACGTTACGTCTAGTCTTAGTAATAGTAGTTCTTGTCCCTGAGGCTCATTACTTTATTAGAATTGTCATTGAAGACTCTTTGTGACATTTTCACTTTGGCCTGAAATTCCCGAGTAATGACCATGACAAGAGGCCATGGGTATACACTCTTTCTATCAGGAGTGGTGAATCCTATGCTGGTTATCCAATTACCTTCAAATACCTCAAGCTGTATCCAATCACCACCCTATGAGCAATCTCCCTAATGCAACAAGGAATAGTGTCAAAATACAAAATCAATATTCAAGATATCCCTGAGTACCTCAAGTTTAAGGATACTTGCACCATTGCTATGATAAGACTATCATTGACATTTGAATAGATTATCCATATGATTGTCTCATAGCTGGTCATCTAATGTACTTAGCTACACTTAACAAGCATCCATATGTTAACTCTAAACATCTCATATTTATAGATTATGAGATCTATTACTCGATCCAATCAAGGAGTGTAATATGTGCTAGTCTGTTCGGATTAATAATGTTCCGTCTCATTAATCCTATGACTAGGGATAATTTTGATACTAACATAATTACACATGATAAGAATCTCAATATCATGATTTCATCATGATTTCCTTCATGCTATGTTATGTATCAAGGACTTCATTAATTGATTTAAGATCACTTATCAATTCATATATGAAATGAACATCAAATTAATGAAAAAAACTTTTATTAATCAAATAAATTTATACAATAAGTGCTAAAGGTGATTGCCTTTAGAGCACTCCTCTAACATAGCAAACATGCATCCCTAGTATTACATCACAAAATACTATTAATTAAAAATTATTTACATGAAAAATACTAAAATATGCAACTTTATAATAAATTATAGGTTATTCCTTAAATAATGCACTTACCTAATATTTTACTTTGCTTTATTTCTCTTCACTTCTCTTTCTCTTTTCCTTTGCTACTTTGAGCTTGTTCTTTGTCAATTTGAGCTCCTAAACATATAAGAAACATCATCAACAACCTTTCTTTATCAACCCTCTCTAACCCCTAAACTCTCTCTTTTTTTTTTCATAACATACTCTAATCACCACATTTCTTTAGAGAAAATATAGAAGAGAAGAAAAATCATCTTACCTTCACCTCCTAGCTTCCATAGCTGAACCCTTATGGTCTTCTTTCTTTTTTTTTTCTTTCTTATTTTCCACTTTTAAGCCTTCTACTAATCTACTCTCACTTCCTTGAGCATGAAAATAGAATTTTCCATGTATTTCTCTCTCTTTTTTACAATTTCTTTCTCAATTTCTCTTTCTAGAACTAAGTTTGGCTATAGAGGATTAAGGGAAAATGTGGGCTGAATTAGGAGAGTAGAAAATTCTAGATAGAAAGAGGTATGGAAGGAAAAAGAAGTAATTAAGGAGAAAATGACAAAATTCATTAAGGATGGGGACACCTAAACTTAAATATATAGATATTTATATTTAATTGGCTTCTTAATATGTAACACTTGGTTTGGCCAGCCATCACATGTATTTAATGTCCAATTCATGCATTTAAATAATAAATATCTCACTTGATCCCCCAATTTTTGGTAAATTATAAATTGACTCCAAAACTCTTCAAAATTTTCATTTAGGTCATTCATCGTAAAATAACATCTTTAAATACTTTAAACACTTTATTAAATATTTTTCATAATTATTTTCCATTATTTTAATTATTTTTTGGTCAAAATTCAAATTTAGACTCTTATCGAACCGACAAGTCGATATAACAATTCGACGACTGGGGGCCTAAATTAGCGGATATGACACCTATACAGGCCAAGGTATTTTCCATGACTAGGCAAGAGGCAATTGATGGTCTTGAAGTGGTTATTGGTAATATATATATTTATCATATATCATAATATGCATTGATTGACCTAGGTTCTACTCATGCATTTATATCATTACATATGACATCTAAACTACATCAAAAGCATGAACCATTGGGATTTGATATAAATGTCTGCACTCCATTGGGAGCAGTATTTGTTATGGATAAAATATTTTGTGATTGTTCAATATGCATTGATAAAGCTGATTTGATCTTATTGTCGTTGTATGAATTTGATTTGGGAATAGATTGGTTAATAAAACATCATGCAATAGTGAATCACTTTACTACGGAAGTAATTTTGGAATCATTGAACCATCCAAGGGTTGTATTTCCTAGTGAAAAAAAAACTTGTGCCTACATGTTTAATTTCAGTTGTAAAAGCATTCTAAATGGTCAAAGGAAGGTGTGAAACTTACTTAGCATATGTGACTGATACTAGAACCACTAATAGCCTGCTTGAAAATGTACCAATGGTGAGAGAATTTCCTGATGTGTTTCCATATGACCTACCTAGTTTACCACCTGGTAGAGAGATAAAATTTACTATTGAGCTGGTACTATGGACAACACCAATATCAATGTCACCCTATAGGATGACCCTAGTTGAGTTGAACTAAAGACCCAATTGTAGGAATTTCTTGATAAAAGGTATATCAAACCAAGTGTATCACTGTGGGAAGCCCTAGTGTTATTTGTTAAAAAGAAAGATGGAACTATAAGCTTGTGCATTGACTATACACATTGCCCATAATAGATGATTTGTTTGATCAGTTGTAGGGAGCTCAGATATTTTCCAAGATTGATATGAAAGTGAACTATTTACCAGCTAAAGATAGCAGAAGTAGATGTTCCAAAAACTATTTTTCGTACCAGGTATGGACATTATGAATTCTTAGTGATGCCATTTGGGGTGACTAATGCTCTAGCTGCATTTACAAAATTAATGAATAAAATGCTTTAACCATATCTGGACAAGTTTGTGATAGTATTTATTGATGATATATTGGTGTACTCAAAAGATAAGGAACAACATGAACAACATTTAAGAATTGTGTTGCAAACTTTAAGGGAGAAACAACTGTATGCAAAACTGAGTAAATGTGAGTTTTGGTTAGATCATGTGGTGTTCCTTAGACATGTGGTATCGAGTAAAGTCATAGAGGTAGATCCAAAGAAAATAGAAACCATAGTAAATTGGGAAGCTCCTAAAATTTTTGTAAAAGTACATAGTTTTCTGGGTTTGGTCGGTTACTATCGTAGATTTGTGGATGAATTCTCACTAATTTCCAAACCTTTGACTAAATTACTAAGGAAAAATGTGGTTTAA